>PVIW01002811.1:0-197069 GCA_004026585.1 Noctilio leporinus
ACCTAGCCTTGCCTAGCCTAGCCTAGCCAACTTAGCCTTGCCTAGCCTATCCTTGCCTAGCCTAGCCAACTTAGCCTTGCCTAGCCTAGTCTAGCCAACTTAGTGTTGCGTAGCCTAGCCAACTTAGCCTAGCCTAACCTAACCTAGCCAACTTTGCCTAGCCGAGCGTAACCTAGCCTAGCCAACTTAGCCTTGCCTAGCCTATCCTAATGTATCCGAGCCTAACCTAGCCTAGTCAACTTAAGCGTGCCTTGCCTAACCTAGCCTAACCGAACCTAGCCTTGCCTGGCCGAGCCGAGCCGAGCCTAACCTAGCCAACTTAGTCTTGCCTAGCCAGCTTAGCCTTACCTAGCCTATCCTAGCCTAGCCTACTTAGCCTTTCCTGGCCTAACCTAGCCTAGCCGAGCCTAGCCTTACCTAACCTACCCTAGCCAAACCTAACCTGCTGTAGCCATACTGAGCCTAGCCGAGCCTAACCTAGCCTAGCCAATTTAGCCTTGGTAGCCTAACCTAGCCTAGCTGAGCCGTACCTAACTTTTCCTAGCCTAGCCTAGCCTAACCTAACCTACCCTTGTCTAGCCGATCCTAACCTAGCCTAGCCACCTTAGCCTTGCCTAGCCTAACCTAGCCTAGTCGAGCCTAACCTAACCTAGCCATCTCTAACCTGGCCTAGCTGAGCCTAACCTAGCTGAGCCGAGCCTAACGTAGCCTAACCTAACTAACCTAAGCCAGCCTAGCCTAACCTAGCCGAGCCTCATCTGCCTTGGCTCTAAGGCGGCTTTAGGGGAAGAGGCCTGCCTGCCAACCTAATACTGTACGGTGCTCTATCCTACTTAGGTTAGCTTAGGCTAGACCCACCAAGCCTAGTCTTCACTGGCCTGCCTTAGCCTAGCTCAGCCTGACCTACCTGAGCGTGCATTACCTCGCCTCGCCCAGGCTACACTAGCCTATCCTAATGTAGCCTAGTTCCACTTAGCCTACTTTAGCCTAGGTAGCCTATCTTACCTAGTATGATATAGCCTAGCCTTGCCATTGCTTCGAGGCCTTTTCTGGGGGAAGAGGTCTACCTACCAATGTCAGGCTGTAGTCTTGTCTATCATAGGCCACCTAGAAGCTGATATCAGAGAGGAGGGTGTAAGAAAGAGATCTGCTAGATGATAGGGATCACAGACCTAATCAAGGGAATGAAACAGTATCTGATAGAAGAGCTGAGGGAGAGGGTTTCTGTAGAATTCAGAAGAGGAGGAGAGAGATCAGGGGGAGAGAGTGGGGATCTGGAATTGAAGAGGGGGAGGGAGAGGCAGCGGGGACATACCCGCCTTGCTGGGTCCTCAGGGCCGTGCAGCTTGTCCCCTGCAGGGCTGGCCTAGTGCAGCCGCATCTCCCAGTCCGCACGTGTCTGCACCCGGACTTTTTGTTGTTGAATTTATAGGAGGTACATTGATTAATACGCTTAGGTTGGTTTTAAGTGTACAACTTTCCAGTACACCATCTGCATATTGTAGTTGCCCCTGAATCTTCACTGTATGCACGAATGACAAAGGAAACAAGGGGTGGGGAGGAGTCTCAGATTCTAGAGGTTAGAAGGCTAGGAGGGTTTTTAAAAACAAGGTCAAGGTCAGTTTTCTAAAGACCACTCTAGTTTGGAGCAGGTGCTTTCTGAGATATTCCCTTTGAAACATCCAGTCGGTCTGTCCCACACTCCTCCAGCCCCACCCACCACACACACGCTGTCATTGCCTGACACATAATAGGTGCTAAGTCATCTCCTGGTGATTGCGGGTGAACAGCAGATGCTGTGGCACCTGGAGGCTGCTTCAGGCAAAGATGAGACCGTCCGGTGGAAGGAAGGACAGCTGTGCGTGGTGGCGTGAACAGGAAGGGGCGGGGCACAGCAGAGCTGCATTATAGAAATCACCTGTTTCAGCAAAATAACTGTAGCCCTGAGAAGCAGCATCACTTTCTGAACATTGTCCTCAGCTCCCCCTAAATGGCCCTCCCTCCAAGTCCTGTCTGGAAAGGACATGTCCCTTGGTGTTTGCCCAGAAGCCCTTGTGACTGATGAGTGGCGCAACTGGGAGGTAACGCATCAGAGGATCTTCCGTTCCAGTATCTACGACTCCTTATCTTAAAAAAAAAGTTTAATAAGCATGTAGATGACTAACCATCATCTCCAAACACATGATGACCATCTTATTAAATGGCCAACATTTGATGTCTGAATTAATCAAATGGAGCATTTGTTTTGTCATCTGGTGTCTGTATGTGGTGGGGCAGGGAGACAGGGGGACATGGGGAGTACATACATGGAAGCACCTTTGTCACAAATTTCTCTTCTCAAGACATTTCACTCTAAGCAGACAGGATACTATCTGGTCATGTTGCGATGGAATGAGGCCTTTGAAATAAATGGTTCCCAACACCCCCGGCTGGTGATGCCGCAGTGCTCTCGGCCAGGACAAGCCGAGGAGCTGCCTGAGGGAGGTGCCCTGCCTGTAGTTCTGGGCATGGGCACAGGTGGGGAGACCAGAGTGCGTGGTACTTCCCATTCAGTCAGAGTCTATGGGAACCTGTGGAGATGAGGGGTGACTTCTTCCCACTGATATAAGCCATAGCACCACTAAGGGGGCAGGGGCAGGGGCAGGCAAGAGAGGACACGGAGCTAATGATTCAGACAAAAAGCCAAGGACTCCCCTTCCCTCTTCTCAGCCTGAGGACTGGGGACTCATGACGGAGCTGAGAATTCATGGTCCCCAAGGTGGCTGGGCCCACGGCGGTGCCACCACTCAGGTCGGCACACCCGCAGAGGGGCCCAAACAGGTGAACATGGGAGAAGCACCCCACATCCCTGAGCTCATGTTTCGCTCCCTTCTCCGCCCTGTCCTGATGAATTGACCGCATTTATTCAACGGCAGTGTCCAGACAGCTGTACTCCAAGCGTCTGAAACCACATCTACAAACTGGAACGTCAGCTCCATCCTGAATCCTCTCCTCCCAAGGACCCCCCACCAAACGGGTGCACCCTTCGCCCACTTAGTCCAGAGGTCGGGGCACCTACCCCGATTCCTCTTTTCTCTGACAGCCTGTCGGAAACCCATTTCACCAGTAAGGGCTATCAGCGCCATGTTAAAATTATGTTTGAGCTTGATCAGCCCTTTCCAAATCCACAGCTAACGCAGAAAGCCAGCCCTTCTCACTTCTCCCCTGAATCCCCACCAAGGCCTCTACCCGGTCCCAGGCTCCCGCCTCCGGGCCTGCCGCACTGCCCTGTGCCCTCCGCAGGGGCTTCTCCGTGCCAGGCAGCCGGATGCCCTTTATAGCAGGAAACCCGGACCATAACCCTGTACAGAACCCTCCAGACTTCCCATTCGGTCCCCAGTGAAGCCGAACGTCTCTAGCAGGGTCCCCAAGGTGTCCCTGCTCTCTGCGTCAACCTCACCTTCACTCACCTCCCCGCACATGTCCCCGGGAGACTGGAAGGCTGGACCAGGCACATCCTGCGCATTTTGTTTCAGGTACCACCTGCTAGGCAACCGTACCAGCCTTCATCCCCACCTTCTGCACATGGACCCAATGAAATCTTTCTCCCAGTACTGTCACCACCTGAAATGACATTGTTGGTTGCTTTTCAAATACCTGCAGCTGCAAAAGAAAATCATTTCCCTAGATTTTTCCTTGGCTGGTCAAGGAAAGTCAAGACTTTTTCTTTGGCTGCTATTTCTTCAAGCCACAGACCCGCAAGTGCCACACAACAGGTGCTGAGCCCACTCTATCCACACAAAGCCCAGTCTTGGGGCGGAACAAGCTGTGGCCACCTGCTGGACCAGCACATGGTGGCAGGAGAACCCGGGGTTAGTGTCAGGGGACATCCTATTTCCATACACCATCTTACCAAGTCAATGCTTACCATGTACTGTTCCCTATTGCATGTTTTTTCTTTCTTTCTAATGAGTACAAATGAGACTAGTGGCCACAGCCTTTGCTGCTTTGCATACCAATCTCTCCCTTGAGTACTGGAATGAAAATGAGATCCAAAGACAGTTTTTCTGAAAGGCCTGAGGAAGGGTGAAAAAATGTGCTGAAGCTGTGATCCCATGCCCACAGGCGAGAGCAGAAAAGGCCTCCCTCTCTGGCAGGAACCCCTGTCTCTGAATTAGGATCAGAGCACTGTCTCTGAATCAGGATCAGAGCACAGGGTAACCTTAATAGGATTCAGAATTTAATTACACTCCCGTGTGTGCTTACACTATAATGGGTCATACCAAAAAGATGAAATAAAGCAAATATCCTTTGCTTATCTTTTTAAATTCCCAATTAAAAGAAAAACAGAAGTGCCAAGACTGGTAAACACTTGAGAAAGTTACCCAACCTTTGGCATTCCATCTAAAAATATTAAACTAATGATATCTGCCCCCATATGACAATGAGAATTACATAAGAAACAGGTCAATAGGCTTGGATACCTGGAATGAGCTCCAGAAATGTGAGAAGAGTTCCATTACCTGTGGGAGGGACCAGACTGAATGAGTCCCATGGTCTGACCAAAATGCACCCCCTTCCCTCGCCACACCCAGAACAAACAGGTCTGGGATGCAGTGGCCTGTGGCCCTCGTCCCCACTCCAGCACCAGCACACTGGGTGTCCTCGGGCCCTTCACAGCATCTCTCAATCCTTGGCTTTGTTATCCACGAGTCTGCCGGCTGTACATGATATGCTTTTTATATCCCTTGGTACAACCGTTGCCTGATGCTGTGAAACTCAGAAGGAGAGCAGACGCTAGGCCCACTCCTATCAGGACAAGCCACCGAAGGAAATGTCTTTGGGATACAGGATACCCTCATGGTCTGAGACATCATTGTCACACCTCACGCTCCAGTAAGAGCTGGCCATAGCGTTAGGGACCATGACAGGCCCACTGTGGACACTTCACTGCCGAGACAGAGACTAGGCACCAGGCGGAAGAATAATCACCCCTACAACTGCTTTTCTCCAGCCCAACAGGAGCTTCATCAAGTCTGTTGCTTTATGAAGTGGGAGTCCGTCTCTGTCTCTCTCAGAGGCTTCCTACCGTCAACACAAAATGAATAGAACTATTTTTTTACTTGGAAAAAAAAAGATTTGCTTTTAACTTAAAAGCAAGGTTAAATGGAAAAATGAGCTCCCCCCACCCCCAATAATTAGATTCAGTTCTTCCCTTCGTGGGAGATGCCTGGCCTGGGGACACCACAGAGAACAAGCAGAGGGAGACAGCTTCACTCAGTTGCCTGCACTTGAACACCCCAAGGAAGGAGAGCATTTTTGAGAGTAACTAAGATCTCAAACTGAGGAGGAAGTATGGGGAGGGAGAAGGGGAGGAGAAAAGAAGTGTCATCTGGTCAGCGGTGAGATCTGCCCGAGGGTCTGGTTCAGGGTTCTAGGTGTCGGGGAGCACGCGCAGCCCTCCCGTCCTGGGGAAGCCATGTGCCCAGTTCCCGGCAGAGCTGGGTCAGCTCCTTATCTTTCTATTCCAAAGTAGATCCCTTCAGTTTGGTGTCTAGGATTTCCTTTTCCAACCACAGCACTGAAAGCCAACAGCACAGATGCTCCGAAGAGCTACAAACAATCCCTTCCTTAGCTTGATTTTCTTCCAAAGGAAGAGGTAAAAATGAGTCTGTGTGCCCACTCCCCGCACTCACTCACTGCCTGTTTGGCAGAGAAAGTAGGACTGCTTGTGGCAGAAGGCTGCCTAGACAGTAGTGGTATCTTGTATGATCGCATATCCTCCCTCCTTTTTTCACAAAAGATCACAGAATTTTATTAACAAATGAAGATGAAAATTAGTAGTTAGTATTCTGGGAGGAAGGAACCCATGAACCTCCATAACTTGGCAACTATGAGAAGTTTCAGATTTTTAAAGATGTTTTATTTATTATTTTTAGAGAGAGGGGAAGGGAGAGAGGCAGAGAGGGGGAGAGACATCAGTGTATGGTTGCCTTTCACCTGCCTCCAGCTATGGACCTGGCTGGAGACCTGGCTTGCAACCTGGTTATATGCCCTGGCTGGGAATCGAACCAGCGACCTTTGGGTTCGCAGGCCAACGCCTTATCCACTGTGCCACCAGCCAGAGCTCAGATTTTTAGATAGCAGAGGAGGAAACAGACCCCTGAAGGCCCAGTGAGTTGCCTCCGCTCTGCCGTAGGACAATGTGTACAGATGTGGGTGACTCATGCTGGAACTGAGAATATTACTTCTTGAGATTCGAAGGTCCCTAAAACCAATCAAATGACTTGAAGACCCTACGACAACAACTAAAGGCATCAGTGTGTTGCCATTATTGTGCTGCAAAAGCATGCTCTGCGTGGAGGCGTGGGGATGAGGACGCAGTGAACCATACCCAGCTGCAGTCTCTGGACTCCCAAGTAACCAAATGCCATCAGCGTTGCCCTAGGGACTTGGACTCATTCGTCATCAAGGCTAGCTACCTTCAGAGAGTGCCACACAACCCACGAGGATGTGGAAAGAAATGACTCGACTTTCTGTAGACAATGTTAAACTGAAGAAGATCTGAAAGAAAATCACACTACCAAGTCCACTGTGACCAGAGCCCTCATGTGGACCGAGATTCAGATAGTCCCACAGCCGTGGCAGGCGAAGGTCCCCTGTGGGGAGGCTTGGGGCCCCAGGATGTATCAACAGCTCTGGCCTTTCTCATTGGTGGGCTTCCAGCACATGCCGACAGGCCGGGGCTCCTGTGGGAGTAGTGTATTATCTGGTTTTAATTAAACTATCATAAAATGGACAAGTTGTTTAACAATATTTTCCCCCCAAGAGTTGCAGATCAAAGATAATATGAGTAATGCATATAAAGCACAGGCAAGGCCATCATGTCCCCTGACCTGGTGGTAGCAGCCACCCACCAGCCACACAAAGGGGGCGAGAGTGACCTCTCTCCCTCCACTTGTGACAAGCCAGCAGCAGAAACTACTCCGAAGTATCAAGATGACTGAAATATATACGTCTGCTCTTGTTAATAAACTTTGTCCTGCGTACGTATTTTGTTATAAACCATTAGCTAATAATAGTATATCGTCAGCTGGATTAAGAAGACACAATAAAATGCTATTTAATTCATTCCTTTCCTGTTTCCTCCCGATATATTGTACAAAAGAGTAGTTTAGTGTGCTAATTATAAGTTTTGACATGCATAGATGTGCTTGGTAGGTGTTGCTATACATAAAAGCATTGCAGGCATTCCATATTCGATGGAAAAATTAGAAACCTGTTTTAATAAAAGGTTTTTAAACAGAGGAATACCCTGGAAATCTGGTTTTCAATAAGGTCACTAATGGACTGTGCTACAGAGAAGGCACTGGCGGGAAAATGTAAGAGCAGGGACCAGCTGGAGGAATGTCCATGTGAAAGGCAGGAGTGAAAGGTCCCGGAATCATGGAGCCTCCTGTCCTGCAAAATGGGCCTAAGCAGAGGTTCTTGTCCACAGGGAACTGTCTTTTAAGGAGTGATGTGACCCAGGGGAAAACCTCAATAGGGTTTAAAGCAACAACAACAAGGAGAAAGGAAATCTGCGAAGGACCAGAGACCACGGCTACCACCAATGGCTGTTGGGAGCTCAGGCCGGCAGGGGAAAGAGCCCCTGCCCCGCCTTTCAATAAAGCCGCCTTCCAACATGGAAACTGGTTGAGTCTAGTGTACATTTCTAACGTATAATTTCATGTAAACCAAATTCTTTTTAAAGATACCATAATTATTCATCACTGGTTATTAACACCAAAGTGAAAATAAACAGCAGTTTTCAAATAAAAGCAGAGACCCACGGACAAATGCAGCAAGTGTCCAGCTAAATTGAACTGAAATCATGCAAATCCACACGGAACCTGGCATTCTTCTGACTGCCTTTCCTTTCCACTCGGGGGAATCGAGCGTCTCAGTGCGCACGGATGTAAGTAGCTCGACAGCGTCTGTCAGAGCCACCAAAACGGAAGCATCCGCCTTCCCAGACTTCAAATGGTCCCAAACAGAAGTGGGGAAAACAAGGCACAGACTGTCTCATGGAGCTTGCTTAAGATATGGCATCTAGGGTCTCACGGAGATTTGTACTCACAAATCTAAATGAAATGAGAATGATTTTGTTCATTTATTTTGTTCACTAGATTCCTCTTATGAGTGAGCTTGTGTGGTATTTGTCTTTACCCACTGGCTCATTTCACTACGCATAGTACTCTCCAGCTCTACCCAGCCGTTGCAAAAGGCAGGAGTCCCTTCTCATTATTTTTTTGGCCGTGTACTATTCCATTATGTAAAGTAATGAACGCAATAGAACCACAGGCATGGAAACAGGGAACAGACTGACAGTGACCAGCGGGGTGGGGGTTGGCAATAATGATGGAAAAAGGAAGTGACTAAAGAGCATGTTTAAATGACCCATGCATGTGGGCAACGGGGTGGGAACTGACTGTGGGAGGGGGGGAGCAAAGGGGGAAAATTTGGGATAACTGGAATAGAATAACAATCAAAACCACAAAAAAAGAATGCATATATTGCAATTTCAAAAAACTGAGTGGACTGAAGAGTCCAGAAACAGCCCCAGGCATGTGTAGAAAAGTGACATACAGCACCAATGACCTCTTTTTATCAACAGGGAAATGGTAGAATACTCAGTGCATGGCACTAGCTCCCGTGCTTTTCCATGTGGCACTTACATGTTGGGATACTCAGAGGAAGGCTTAATGAAAGGGCCATGGGCAGAGATGTGGGCGGGAGACAAAGGGCCTCCTGCCCCAGGGCCGGAACAGTGGAACTCAGCCCCCGGGCCCCACACAGGACAGGGGTGCGAAAGGCTCACCAGGGTTGGGAAGCACTGGGAAAGGAAGGCGACCTGGACAGAAGACCTAAACTTTTCATCAAGAGGCACGGGGAGCAGGTGGAGTATTTAACCCCTGAAGTATCCCCAAAACCCCACCTCATCTTCCCTCCTCCCCCCAGTTCCCCTTGGTTCCGCTGTGCCTAACACCAGCAGAGGCCAGGGGTCCCTTCGTCCTGCACAACTCAGGTGGGCCTCACGCGGCAGACATGGCCCCACATGTCCCCAGCAGCCCAGGGCACAGGGCCTCGAGGCTGGAAGTAGCCCAAAGAGTCACCGTCAGGGACACATGATGAAATGCATCAGGGCTGCAAGGGTTGGGAAGCACAGCTGGAGAGGAGACTTAGCAACGTAACCTGGCTTTAAAACGTCACCCTCAAGGATGAGATACGGCACCGTACCAGTTTTTATCAAACAGATACAAACAAACATAATACAGAATTCCTAGTTAGAAAATAAACGTAGAACAAGGGACACAGGAAGAATGCCAGCCAGGGCGACTGGGGCTGGGAAACAACAGTCATATCTAGACCGTGGCAGGTGCCAGGTGCCACTTCGAAAGAAGAGCAACGTAAGCCAAGGGCTCAGCCCTCCAGCTCCGAAAGTGCCTGGAATTCCTTCAGTACGGGGAGGGGAGCTGGGGCTGCGTTGGGCTCTGAAAACAGAGAAAAAGGCACTCATGACCTAGAAAGAAGTATTCTAGCATTTGAGTCAGGATCCCTGAATTATTTACCAGGCCCAGGCTGAGCGGCGAGAACTGAACAGAAACGAACAGAACGAATCAGAGGGGACAGGGCTGCCCACACCACGCCCTGTGCTCAAGGCCGCCGCACAGCACGCGCGTGCTAAGCGCACGAAGAGTTGTTGAAATGATAACAAGCTGAAGTTGAAATACTCTGTCAGAATGGGCTTTTGGAAGTGGTCTCTTACATTCCCTTAGGGTGTTCTGAAGTTTTAATTTTGTTTGTAAGACATAACCTACCGAAAGGAGAGCTACATGAAAGGATTATGTGCATTTCTTATTTTTGCCTGCACGGCTCCTTTAGGAAATGTTCTGTTGGCGCCACTGAAAGGGGCAGCTTGGTTGGCCAGCCGTGAGCACAACCCTCTCCTCCACACCGTCCTCGGTTTCTCGGGTTCCTTGGCTGCGCCCTGCTCTATCGCGTCTGAATTCCAGACCCCGTTCTACTTACAGTCCACGGTCCTTGCCCTGTGTGAGGTGGCCTTCCTGTCCCTGGGCGCCCACCCCACAGAACCCTGCCCTGCGCCCTCCCTCCCAGCACGTTCACGCCTTGAGAAGCAGCGTTAAGTGTCCCTTTCGGAGAAGCCTTTCTGACCTTCCCGCACAGACCCCTAGTGCCTGAGCTTTTCCTTCAGTGCAGTGATCAAAATCATGATGTTACAGGGGTGTTATGTGTCCTTGAGATCATGCGTCGTGTTTCTAACCCGCACTACGACACGGACGTGCAACACGGGCACAGCACCCATCAAGCACTTATCATGCAGCTTCTACAGCTTCGTTACTGAGCCCCACAATACAAATTGGGGAGGTTCAGGGGAACTGGGGCTCCGGTGAGCACTTCAGGATCCACCCATGGTTTTCATGACTTGCCTTTCATACAGCCCTGGTCTCTCACCTGCACTGTGGCCTAATTCACTGCAGGGATACAGCCCATCCCAAAAGGTTAGAGACCTGAGTGTCCTCCTTGGCCTTAGCATCTTGGTCAGTCCCACAGCCTCCGAGCCGTGGCTTCTGCCCCTGACAGCATGGTGACGGTGCTGCCACCGCTGCCACACACGCCCGCCAGGGTGTGAATGAAGGCCACCTAAGCACAGAGCTCGGAACCTACTGCCACCCATGTCCCAAGTCCCCACAGGGGCTGCATCACCTGCGCAGAATGGGTGGCCCACCTGGCTGACCCCCATCTCAAAGTCTGACCGCCCTGCGTGACCCAAAATTCCCACCTTAAGTAAGATCATTTCCACATGGCGTGGCCTGAAGCCCCACCCCAAATGGTGTGTTAGTGTGAGCCAAGCCCCCAGGCAAACAGGATCCTCCTGTCAGCATGGTCACCTCGGCTTCAAGGTCCCCATCTAGAAGGCCAAGGCCAGCCTGCTATCAGGGAAGGCACGTCACGTGGCGCACACGCCCAGCTCCTCTTCCCTGGAAAACTCATTTTTCCTGATTCCTTCTCCGGCCTTTGCAGTAGACTCTTCTACCTGCTAGTTTTTGATGCCCCGGCCCCGCCTTTTAGAGAGGATTTCACCGCCAAGCAGCCCGCACGCACTGCCTCTACTGCTGCCTCCCCTCGGCCTGCAGGCTCAGGAGCTGCCGCCCCACCGCGGCCACAGCTGTTCGAGACCGCTGTCCTTTTCCAGCCTAGCTGCACAGGCTGCGTCCCAAGCTGGGGGCCGCCCGGTACCGCACTCATTTTCAGAAAGTGGTCGCTGGGGTCTGCAGGCGGGGTCTGCAGGGGAAACTGGGCAGCGCGTGTCCCGCACCCCGCCCGCCAGCAGCACCTCCTCGCTGGTCGGCCCCAAGCTACCAGCAGAAACAGGTCAGCTGAGCTCACTAGGTTTAGTACAGAAACTGCCAAGACCTCAAGGAACGGCCTCGTCAACAGACGCCACTCCAGGGCTCGTCTGCTGGAAATCCTTCGCTGGTCCTATAAAAGGTGAACCACGGGCTCCACCTGTGGTTCACATCTGCATTGATTTTATGCCTTAAGGCAAATTTGGACCCGTTTGCAGACTCGGGTTGGAGGGGGCTCTGTCTCTTCTCTTTCTCCATTTACTTCAAGTGAAAGGGGAAGTAGCTGCCTAGGACTCGCGTTTCGATATCATGAGCAAAACATGCTGCCCTGGAGCATCTGTGCCCGCCACCTGTTCAGCTGCTCACACGGACACCCGCACCCAACACTCCGCAGCAGCCGTGTCCCCAGGTGCCGTTCAGCTCCCAGCAGCCTGAGGGCGCCCGCGATTCTGTGGGTCCCTGATGAGCCCAGAAGCTCCAAAGGGACAATCAAAACTCGAAGCCAAGAAGCAGAAAATGCACCATCTCCACTGGCGTTCTCCACAGTCTAGAGTTTACAGTTTCATCGCACTTGAGACCCAAAGACACAGGAGAATGAAGACAGGCTCTGGGAGTGCACTGGGCAGGGAAAACAAATGCAGAAACAAAACTGACTTTGTAAGTGGAACTTTCATGGAACCAGTTACCCCTGGGATGAACTGTAAGGAAAGGGAGAGAAAACTTTCTCCTTTTTATCCTGCACAGTTCTGTATTTTATCTTAAATAAATATATCCGTGTATACCTTATGGAAAAATAAAATTTAAAATTCAAAAATGTTGAAGGTTTCTTTTATCGTAAATGTACACATTTGAATTGCAAATTTCCAATTACTAACCTCAGTACAATGCAACATTGTTCTGAATTCTTCACAAATAGGATCCTCTCACTAAAACCCCAAACCCACACCTGGTCTGCCTGTCTTTCTCTACTCAGAGCTGGCCCTGCTGTGTAGGCAAGTGATGTCCAAATGTCCCTTCCTGGCTCCCTGAGCTCCCACAGTTCCACTCCTCAATCCCAGCAGCTTCTGAGTCTTTCCGTGTCCATTTTCTTTCTGGCATTTGCAACTTCGTTTGTTACCAAGGCGACTTATTCCTCCTCCTCAGGTTCCTTCCACCCTCAGCACTGTCTCACCTGTTACAGACCCCATCCTCTGCAGGGTCACCTGAGCCCAGGCCACGCTAGAGACCCTTTAGTCCTGTCCCCTCCCGGTGGTCATTCATGTCCCTGTTCACACTTGGGGCCTCTTCCCCTTTGTGGCATTTCGGGTACCGGAGGTATGGAAGAGGCAAATGTGAGAGGTGATGAAGGCCCAGTTAGCTCCGGGGGAGGTGGGGGGGGGCAGGTTCTTTGTACAATGCACATCTGCATCAACTCACCTAAATACAGTACAATGTTACTTGTCAGTAAAGCCAGAAAATAAAGAAAATAAAATCTGACCTCAGGCTGTTTCTCCCTGTATTCTCAGTACCACACTTTCCACATTTTCATGACAATAGATTCCCCACCAGCTTTCTAACACGTGTCTCTGCAGCCCCGCACCACACATGGGTAACGGGGTCCATGTGGTGGGTGGGCACCTCTCCTGTCTCCCCATATCATTCTCCTGGCTCTGCTGGGCTCAGTGGGCACTGAGAGCTGTCTGTTCCATGGAATGGATTTTCCTAATCTGATCATAATGCTTTGGAAACAGACCCTTATGTACAAGGAAACATATGAACGCTTAGTAGGAGCTTAATAAATATTCATCGATTGATTAGAATTGGCCAGCTTGGTCTCGTTATTCAAGCAAAATGAAACAGCAAATAAACATCCACCCCAGGACGACATCTGCCCCTGAAGTGAGCAGAAAGGAACTGTATGTAAAGATACACATCTGGCCTGGTTTCCGCAGAAAAGAGCAAATCAGACTTTACAGCAGTTTCAGGGTGAACGAGGTAAGATGTCATTAGTCACAACAGTAACAAGTCATTATTAATAGAGGCTACAGCCTTTATCCTGACGTACTCAGGATAAAGATTTACACACCCGAATGGGATGAAAGGTTCATGTTCATCAAGGATTTGGAAACAAAGGGCAGAAACTCAAACTGGGAATACTGGATTTAATCCAAGGACCCATGGGAAGAATGCACCACAATTTCCCATGGCCTGTGCACGGACTTCAGGCCGAAGTCTGCCCAGGGGAAGAAAGAGTTTAGGAACAAGAAAGCTACTTTCCCCATATAAATATGCAAGTAGTAACCAGCAATCACTTACAAGAACACGAAGAAAATCCAAAACCCGCATGTGTCAAGTTCATGAGATTTTGGGGGAAAAAAAATAGTAAGATATTCTTTCCAAGTTTGCTTCAGTGCTACAGAATAACTTTAACACCTCCTCACGGGACTGAAAAGAGGTTAAAGATATTCAACCAATCTTGGCCCAGATTTATGAAATACTGTGCAGACTGTATAAACACATTAGAGGTCAAAACTTGGGTTTGTGAAATTAGCAAATCTCCCTTCATGCTCTATCATTTAAGATTTAACATTTAGAATATTACTGATGGAAAAACAATGGAAAGATTTATTCAGTATGCTTAATACTTCACAAATACTGTCTCAACACAGGGAGGTCAGCACGGAATAGAAACAGCTCTAACTGCCTACTCTGAGGCAAGTGTCCAACTTGCCAATTTTTTAAATGTATTTAATAAGGAGACTGCTAATTCAAGGGCAGCATTCATTAACGATTGTATCGGTCTAAGGCATATATCTCCACTATGATTTATCCAGCCCAGCACCCCAGCGGTGAAACGTTCTTTAGGTCTCAACGGTCCACTTCACGTTTCACAGGGACCCGGTCAATGGAGAGGAGCATCTGGCAGGCGTGCAGGCCCGTGAGCAAGGAACTGATTTGCACACCCAGTGCTGTCAGCAAGTGAGGTTAGGGCACACATCCTGGACTTGAAATCATTTCAGAGGAAGAACATGGCCCTTCTGTAACCTTCTGAAGTGGCTCTGAGTGGGACAGATGAGGGCAAAGGACACGGCCTGGGGGAGTCCGGCGGAACAGACTTAGAATGTGACTTCCTGGGATACCCGCCTAATGGCTGGGGTGCCCCCTCTGGAAGTCACATGAATTCAGGCCATAACTGTATCTCGAGGTTCTGTGATGTGGTTCATTCTTCTACCCATGATGCTTCCAGGGAAGCTTTGTTAATTGGAACATGCTTCCTTGGTTCAGTTCCATCTGATGTAATATCATTATTCCAAAATGCAATTCCTTTCACTATTTTTTCGGGACAACAGACACAGGGCAGTTGTATAAGACAGGTTCCATTCTGGAACAATGTCTTGGCTGCTATGTCCATTCTGTGACTGTGTGTGAACAGAGGATAAAATAACATTTTCTACCTAACTCTGAAGTCAAAGCCCCTGACTATGAGAGTAGGTTGTTAGCAGAGCTCAGACACAATCCTTTCATTTGCCTTTTTAAGACTGAACGATGATATGTCAGCTTCAATTTATTTAGTAGTAACTATGTACTGGGTATTATGTCTTTTATTATTAAATATATACCCTGAAATTAGTACTAACTATCTGTATGTTACAGAATAATAACCTGAAATTTAGTAATGAAATAACATGCCCTAATTCACATAGCTAATGTGTGGCAGAAATGAGGTTTGAAAAAATCACAGTTCTCTCACTGCAAAGCCTGTGATATCCTACAGCTTCTGTGGACTATCCAAGACAAGGTCCATTAAGATCAGGAGTTGAGTGGCGACAGTACTTTTCCCTGTCACAGCGCTATGTGCTGCAGCTACGGAGATGAAATGACAAGCCTGTCTGCAAGTAAATCATTGTCTTACTGTGGTGACAGCCAAAGAAAGAGAAAACTAGCATGCAGTAAGACAAGTGCCTTGAAAGTGCTATCCAACACCCTAAAAGCAGTATTTAGCCACATTGTATGGGAAAGCCAAGGGGGGTGTCTAAGCCAGGGAAGCTGGGTTTTGGGGCACTGCTGGAAAAAAATGGGAAAAGGAGCTCTGGCTGGTGGCTCAGTGGATAAGGCGCCGGCCAGCGAATCCAAAGATCACCGGTTTGATTCCCCAGCCAGGGCACATACCCAGGTTGCAAGCCAGGCCTCCAGCCAAGTCCGTAGCTGGAGGCAGGTGAAAGGTAACTATACATGGATGTTTCTCTCCCTCTCTGCCTCCCTCCCTTTTCCTCTTTCTAAAATAATAAAATCTTTTTAAAAAATCATTTTTTAAAAAAAGGGAAAAGGAAGTCACCGCCCATGCCCAGGTAGGGTGTGAGGCTCCATGACACCTGCAGCATGCATGAAGTCACGCACACATCTCGGAAAACCAATGGGACCCTTGCCATGTCATTTGCCCGGTGCTTAGGAGGACGGGTCCTGGTGCCAAGGCAGCAAATACAATAAATACATGCTTCCCAGCAAATGGTGCTGGGACAGATAATGTCCAGATAAACAATATAATCCGTGACCTCACATTCAGCTCAGACACGAAAATTAATTGGAGACAGAACGGAGGCCTAATTGGAAAAGTTGGGACCACAAAGTTTCTAAAGGAAATTACAGAAAAATATCTTCACCAATTTGCATGAGACAAACATTTCTTAAATGGAATACAGAAATCACTAACCGTAAAAGGAAACTATGATGGATAGGACGTCATCAAAATGAAAAGTGTATGCTCATCAAAAAGTATTGTTAAGAAAATAAATTGCTAAGTAACAGACAAGAAGATGTTTGTGTATTGGACAAGGAAATTGAATCCAGAATATATAAAGATTACTGCAAACCAATAACAAAAAGACCATCTAGTTTTCTAATGGGTAAGAGACTTAGATAAATTACAAAGAAAAACACGTGAATGGACAATATGTTTATAATAAGACACTTAATTAGCCATTGGGAAAATGCTAATTAAAACCACAATAAAAGCCATTTAATATCTTCCAGAATGGCTAAACATAAAAAGATGGGTAACTTCAAATGCTGTGGAGGAAACTAGGCAGCCAAAACGAATACACTGACTTTAGACTCAGAATACTCTCTGTTAAGTATTTTTATGAAATTTAGCCTACAAATAGCCTTCACCCCAACTATTCTAATCCTAGTCTGTACCCCAGAGGAGCAAAAATATTTATCCACACAGGACTTAATGCAAGATACTTGAAAGCATTGTTTTTTATAGCCTCAACCTGACAGAACCATGGAGAGGTATATGGATGCTGTATATTTCAAAGTTGCTAGGACAGTATATCTAAAACATTCAGAAAAAAAAAAAAAGAGAGAGATGGATAAACACATTGTGGTACATTTATACAGTGGGACATTCCTCAGCAATGAAGCGTGAATAACCTGCTGACCCATGTAACACTATGGATGAATCTCACAAATACGATGCGAAATACTATACATCTGCAAAAGAAAGTGTATCGTGCAAATTATATGATACAATGAGCAATACATGTAGTCAGTTACTTCTTTGGGGTTTGGGGTAGAGTTGAGCTAGAAAGGACGCATTCTGGGATTCAAAACTCACTCATCCTAAGACCTTAACGTTATAATTCTAAAAATTGCCCCTCGGCAGAGGCCAGGCTCCCATTCTTCAAGCCAGAAAGCAGCTCACTGAAAGGGTTCCCCGTTGTAATGTAGAACTCGCTCTCTGCCTCACTCGATGTTTTAATCCACTGGGTGAAGAGGTCTGGCCCTGGATTTTGTTCTCCTGAAATAACGATTCGACATTGGAGATCAAAATCATCTGAAGTGAAGAAAGCACAAGCCTGGGCATGTGGGCGCCAAGTCAGAACTGGTATGTGCAGCTTCAAGCATGTCTGAGGTCAATCCGCCCATCTAACTGTCTGTCCATGTACGTGTGTGTGTGTGTATGTGTTGGTGCTGGCACTGTGGTATCTAGTGATGGACAAATATTCTGTGACTGATATGATGAGAGAGAAACACAAAGAAGACAGTATCACCACAAAAGCCCAGACAGACAGGCGGACCTCTGGATTCTGAGACATGTGAAGGCACAGGCTAGTCCAGAACATGGTTCACGCGCTCGGAAATTAGCGATCTGCAATGACATTCCAGGCCAGGGCTGAACGTGTGGGGCTGGGAAGCCAGGCGCGGAAGTGTCCGTCAGGAGAGGCACTCAGGGGGTGGGGGAGCGGGAGAAGGAAACTCTCCAAGCACCTGAATAGTGTAACATTTAGAGCTGTAACATTTAGAGTCAGATTTTGCAACACTCACTTGCATATTTAGTAGGCATATAATTTGCATGATGTGCACGCGCGCGCGCACACACACACACACACACACACTCTAAATATAGCCTCCATATTTCTAGTCTTGCGTTAAAAGAACCTGCAAGTTGGGCTCAGAACAGGGCTGATTTCCAGTACTAGATATTCACAGGTGTGCTTGGTATAACAAGTACCGCAAGGTCAAATACAGAAACATCTTCCTAAAAATCGTGGGGAAAGATACTATTTTAAAGTGTTCATCAGTCAGAGCTTTGATTTTTATACTTACTAAAAGTAATACCTGAGTCCTTATATCAATCTATAGGTATCTATGAAATGATGAATTTCATTCCTCCTCTTTGCCTAAGAGCCTATGAGTCTAAGTAGCATTTGGCTTCGGAAATATTCTTCACCAGGAAGCTGAACACGGGACTTTGGATGTGCCCTTAGTCCTCCCACCTGAATGTTTTCCTCTGTTCTCCGTACACACTGAGGGGGCATTTGAAGGCCATGACCCGACCCACACTCCATAATGTCACTGGTGTGTGAAGATATCCCTGCACTGAGTTTGCTTCAGAAAGTGAATAAGTTGCCATGTTTAGATACCACTAAGTAACTTCAACACTAATATTTTTGTGAGTGACACATCACAGAGACCTGACATTTGAGGATTTCATGAGACCCTCCCAATAACTTGTCAGATGACAGGGAAGGTCTTATTGCCCCCATCTGAAAGATAAGAAGACTGAGGCTTAGAAGGTTGGTAACTAGACCAGGGAGACATAGATACTAACAGGCATGACAGGAATCTGACCTTGGTCTTCTAATTCAAATGGTAAAGGACTTTCCACAGCCTCTTTGCTGTCTACCTGGTTCCTAGAATCTTAGCTACTTTTTGCTGGAAAAGCCTCAGAGCTTATCTGTCACATGAAAAGAAACTATGGCTCATGTCCTTGATTTCAAGCTGCAACCCTTTAGCAGGAAAGGAAAAAGGACTTCAGGATTTAAGACAAAGAGACCTAGAGGGAAAGTAGACTAAATGCAGGTAAGCTTAGTTATCCCTGGCTAATGCTCTTTTAAAATTGATCCGCCAAAGGGATTTCTGGGGGGAAAGAGGAGGAACCATCACTCATCTGAGATAATAATCTTAATTGAAATCAGAAAACCTTCAAACCTCTTTGTGTATAAATGTGTGTGCTGTAAGAGTGAACATTTAGAATCCCTTTGGGATTTAAAAAATCCTGGACAGTATTTTATCACTTTTTTTTTTTTTTTTTCAGTTGGAAGGCGTAGGGAGGAGGAAGTGGTGGGAACTGTCCTCTGCCAGGCTCTTGGGACTCTGGGCTCATGAGGGAATTCTAGCTACAGGTCCCAGCTGTGGCGGCAGGAGCCAAGGACCACTTTGGGCGGTGGAACTGGAGTTAACTGCAGTCTTTTTTTCAACACAGTTAAAGACAGACGAAGGTGGAAAGGAAAGCTGACCACCATGACTGAGCACACAACATCCTCTGGACAAATAATTGTGCCATGCAAAAATAAGGATGTCATACTTTTGAAGTGTGTATGTTTTAATTTATTGGTTTTTTAGAGAAAGAGAAGGAAGGAGATAGGAAGGGAGAGAAGCATGAATGTGTTGCTCCACTTACCCATGCATTTGTCGGTTGCTTCTGGTAAGTGCCCTGACTGGGCATCGAACCCCCCACCCTGGCCTACCAGGATGATGGCCTATCGATGGCGCTGCCCAGCCTGGGCTCATAGTGGCTTCCCTGGGCTGCTATGCTTTTGCTCTCAAGCATCAGATTAAAGAGAGATCTCTCCAATGAAAACTGAGTTTGAAAAGTTATTGACACGATTCTCTAGCCAAGGCATGGGAGGCTGGCCCAGACCCGGAGGGCACTTTCCTGTACTGTCCCTGGTGGCCGTTCAGAATGAAAATCCTCCTTAACCAGCCCTCCACGCGCACACACAGCACGGCAGGATGCGGGCCTCAGCACCTCAAAGAAAACACCAAGACTTCCCTTTTAGCTCTAACATGTCAAGAACTTTGAAGCCACCGCTCCTGCTCTCACAAGAAAAATCAGGGGCAACTGCAAACCAAGGACTTTCTCAGACTCATCAGAGACACGAGTTTGCGCAGCAAACTGCCAGCCTGACACCTGGCCAGAGCGAGGCATTCAGAGTCACCGCCAACATCTGGCAGAGACCTGCAGCGCGGGAGGCAGGAGCTGGTGCACACCCTTAGATGGTCACTTGGATGAAGTCTAGGAGGGTGAGCGGCCTAAATGGAGACCAAGAAGCCCTGGGGTGGCTCCCACACATCTGTGGGACCCGCCTCCAGGAATCTCCGAATCTTCACAGGGTCAGCGTCTAGAAGGACCCTCCTGGCTCTGGCAGAGGGGACCTGTCTCAGAGCCACAGAGGAAAATGCTCCCCTCACACTCATCCCCCTGGCCTTCCTTTCCCACCACAGGGGAGGAGGACAGTTTGGAAGGAAACACCCTTCGGAAGGTCACAGCCCAGAGAAGCGAGGCCACTGCAGCACTGAGATTTAAGGGGACGTGCCCTCTCCCCACACCTCATCGCCACTGCAGCATGGCCCCAGAATGTCCCAGGTTACAGCCTTCACAGTGAGGCCCAATATAAGCTCGAGTTCTTGAGAGAGAACTGAGAGTCAAGAGCTCCATAGATCACGTTATTAAAAAAGTTGAAAGTGGTGATAACAAGACTGAAACATGCGAGAGTCTGAGGCCAGGAAACATAGTGGATAGAAGTCAGAACACATTATCAAAGAGACGGAAAGGCTTGAGCAAAGATAGCTGGCCTCTTTGACCACCCGTGTCCTCCTCTGTAACAGGGACAAGGTGACCACACCTCACTCCTAAGGGTGCTGCCACATGCAGAGGGGCTGCTGCCCATGCAGCGCTTAGTAGGTGCTCTTGTCCTCAGTGGGTGCTCCAAGCGTGCTATAGCTCTTGCTAATGCTTTCATGGCCCTCCTGGTGCAGGCTCCAGATGGCTGTAAGAGCAAAGAGAACTGGAGCCAAAGAGTCATCTGAGGCTGGCTGGAAGTGAGGGCTCGAACAACATGTGAACCCCGTGTGTGCACATGAAGAAAGCGGGGCATCCCCGGGCTGTCTGCGCGTAGTGGCCAACACAGCCATCATGCCGCCCCTTCCTGAGCAACCCTCCCTGCGGAACATAAAGTGCTTCATTTAAGTTTGGAGGGCCAGGCACAGAGTCAGGACCTGTGGAGGAGTTCGGCAAAACTGCCTTCCCTCATGAAAGAAACTGCGACAGCAGGTGCAGGAGGGGACTCACGCAGGGCTCAAGCCGGCCCGTGGACACGCTCAGACTGCCGCCCTTTCTGGGTCTGCTACGTGCTAACTGCCACTCGGCTTGTTCCCGCCCGGGGTCTGGACATGGTTGAGTTGTGCGTCCTCTACAACTTACACAGAATTGCTTTTCACCAAGTGCAAGGAAAGGCTGGATTACAGCTGTAAAAAGTCTGTAATTATGAAAATACACATGGAGACACGGCTGGGAGAATGGGGTGCAAAGACCAGGGGAATCTCACGCCCTGAGAACCCAACGAACCCCCTCGTCGAGCTCACGGGGCCTCGGTCGCCACTGAACCAGCGTGTCCCTCCAGAGTCAAATTGATTCAGAGAACACAAGTCTCATCAGTGTGAAAAAGAAAGATGATCAGCCCTTAGGGTAAAGTTGACAACGTAAGACTCCTCAAAATTATTTTTTCCCAGCCGGGGCACATAACCAGGTCTCCAGCCAGGTCCGTAGCTGGAGGCAGGTGAAAGGCAACCACACACTGATGTCTCTCTCCCTCTCTGCCTCCCTCCCTTCCCCTCTCTCTGGAAATAATAAAATCTTTTTTTTTTTAATTATTATTTTTTTCTTGACTTCTATTTCACCATTTTCATCCTGCTTCAGGACCCAACAAAACACCTGAACTACTAAGTCCCAAAAGGGCAGCACTAATTTTTGAACCATCCAACAAGCTGTTAGGTTGCGACTGGGCCAGCTGCCTCAGTTTCCCTGCTACAACACGCCTACCTGAAAGGTCCAGGGTAGAGGTGGAAAGAGGACCTGGATACCTCTCCTGGACAACCTCGAGTCCTTTACAAAGTGGCAATGCCTCTCTTTGGGTAGCCTGTGAAACTTCCATAATCCAATTTCACCCAGCTCTTTGGAGCCTGCCTTTAAGAAAACACCTTTTAAAGCCAAGCCTCCCTTCTGCCAGCCTGAGGCGCTGCCCTGCCTGTAGGCAAAGCTGCTATGGCGTGCACAGGGCCGGCCAGAGTGGCCGGGAAAACATCTCAGCCAGCCCAGGAATAAGGCTCTCTGGGTTACATAAAATTAAGAAATCTCATTCCCCAACTCCAGCAACTCCCTTTGGATTTTCAGCAGGTCATTTCACATTTAGCCAAAGCTGCGATGCTGAGACAGTGATGAGCAAACATAACTGCAGTTTCCATTAGGGATCTTCATCATTGTTTTACTATTTTGCCTTCAGTTGTGTGTCTTAGAAGGATGACAACAAAATGCCCACTGAATGTTAATAAAATGAGAAAAGAAAAGAGGGGAGAAAAGGAAAGACAAGACTCCAGGAGCCCTGAGCCTCCTGGGGTGACTGGGGCTGGGGATGGGCCGCCCACAGCCAGTGTGTCTGAAGCCCCCCACGGTAAATGTGAAGTGGGGTGCAGCCCCCCCCCATGGCCTAGAACACAAAGCCAGTCACCCTCGGGTGACAGGAAATAATTAGTCACGCTAATTTCTGTTAATTTCCTTCTTGCTCCTAAAAAAGTTAGACTGTCAGCTCTTTGGAAAATTGAGCCTGCGTGCATTTTTGCTTGATTTCCAAGTCAAAGTCTAATTAGTCCCAATTCCTGTTAAAGGCAATCATTTTAAAACATTTTTTAAAAGATTTTATTTATTATTTTGAGAGAGAGGGGTAGGGAGAGAGGCAGAGAGGGAGAGAAAACATCAGTGCATGGTTGCCTTTCACCTGCCTCCAGCTACGGACCTGGCTGGAGACCTGGCTTGCAACCTGGTTATGTGCTCTGGCTGGGGATCGAACCAGCCACTTTTGGGTTTGCTCACAGGCCAGCGCCTTATCCACTGTGCCACCAGCCAGGGCAAAGGCAATCATTTTTTTGATGGTGCTTCCTTCACTATTATCACAGGCAGCATATCCTTAACGTGTGTGGTGGGGGGAGCTCATGAGAGAAGGAGCCGGGGTTTCCTTGAGCTCCTGATCAAATCCAGAAAATCGTAAGAGGGCACTGTTTCCATGCCTGGGTCACATGTTTTTCATGGTAAAAAGGGAGGGGAATGAAAATATAATCAAGAAAGCTTAGCCTTTGGGGTCAGAGGCCTATTTCAACTCAGCTCCACCCCTTACTCATGGTGTGGTGGTGGCTGATCCATGTTCCCTCTCGGATCACAGAATTCTTCCATTTTGAGACACAGATCATCATGCTTATAGCTCCCCAGCCATCAGGAAAAAGTATACAGTGAGCACAAACCTGCCCTTCAGAAATTTCTCAACCAGCGTTAGCAACAAGAAGTCCATTTGAGAGAGAACGAATCTACTCATCCTTCACTCACGTCGGGTCTAAGTGATAGCATTAAAAATAACTTATACTTAGCTCTTTAAAATTTACAACATTCTTTTACATGAATGAAGTTCCTTAAACTTCCTGCTAGTTGATGAGCTACCTGCAGCACCCTGGGGACATGAAAGGACTTGTGCAAAGCTGCACAGGACTCAGTGAAAAAGCCGGGCCACACATCCTAACTGGTTGCACTAAACTAGTGTTTAAAAGGATGTTAGCAGCCCCTGAAACACACCCTGGCTGCCTGTGGTAATGCACCACAGGTATGGAAGGCAGGATGGCCTTTGGTAGAGTCGCTGGTGTGTCCTCTGTTCCCTTCCAGGAACTGCAGATAAACCTATTCATGTGAAACGTGGGCTTGGAACAGAGGCCTCACTGCAAATACCCACCCAACGGGACACTCAGGTGACCTGGATGCTAAACAGCACAATGTCCAATGCTGGCCATGGGAGGCTTATGTTCATTACCTTTCAACACCAAACTGTTGGAGGAAGGAACCAAATTCTGTGTCTGATGGTAACATACTGTGGTCGTGCTCACAGGCGTCAATGCACTCGTCCTGCGTACATGCATAACCCGTCACCTAATGCAAACAAAAAAATGCAAGTGAAAGAGCACTGTTTTGATTCAGCACAAAAGGCAGCATGTCTTAATGGTGCCCATCAACAGAGAGGACCATTCAATAATGCTTGTCAGAGGAGAAACTGTGTAGGAAGTCAACACCGTGACACATAAAGAGCCATTTTGTCAAACAGAAAGGTCGCTGAGGCAGTAACCCCTTAAAGGGATGGACAACACGTCTCATCCATGAGACGCTCCACCGGAAATAGGAGCCGCCGACCCAGCAGACAGATGGTCCTGCCTGGGTGGCAATGGGCATGGAGGTGCCATTTACAGACTTCATGGCATGAAAAGGGACCATCGGAGAGAACAGGCAAGTTCAAGACTGACCCACACCCAGAGGAGCATCCATAAGACTCTAAAAGTGGGACAGACTCTTCGGGAATACCCTGCCTGTGGCTTCTAGCTGCACAAACAGGGAAAAGGCGCACGTGCAGGGAGCTTCCCTGCCCCTCTGTGCAAGGACACAGCAATGCTGGACACATCCTCCTGCAGGATGGGCTCATGTGCCCCTCTGGCAGGATTCCTTTCTTTTTCATGACTGTATAATATTCTATAGTATGTATTTATATATATATAGCCATCCATCCACTGATGGTTGTCTCCCTATCTTGCCAATCATGAATAACGCTGTGATAAATAGGGCAGTGTGGACATCTTCTTCCTATTCTGACTTGATTTCATCTCCTTTGAATACATACCTAGAAGTGGGATTACTGGGGATGTGGCAATTCCAGTTTCAATTTTTGAGGCCCCTCCATACTGTTTTCTACGGTGGCTGCACCAATTTACAATCCCACCCACAGTGCACGAGGGTTCCCTTCTCTCCACCTCCTGGCCAACACTTGTGTTTCTGGTCTTCTTGACGACAACCATCCTAACAGGTGTGAGGGGCTTTATTGTTTAGGTAAGTCTTTACAGGGTATGTTTCTCTGTTTTATTTTGTAACTGAACCAACAATGTGTTGGGCTGAATCTAGCCACTGGCTCCTACATTGTGGTATCACTTTGGGGACATAACTAGGAAGCTTCTTCTTCTTGACAGGTGCCCACACCTTCTTGTGTTTGGACACACGAAGGGGTGTCCAGAACACTGTGGCCTCAGTTTTCAGGGAGGATGTTTCTGTTTTGCCAGCTGCGTGGCTTCCAGGGTGCCGGGTGAAGGCATAGCTGTGTCCCTGCATCCCGTGAACACGCTCCCTAACCCTAAGGAAGCATTGCCAGGGGCCACTGCACTCTTCACAGTTGCAGCCGAGTCTGCTAACAGAGGGGCCGTGAACCCGGGGGAGTGACTGACGGGGAAGGAATGAGAAAGCCAGCTATGCCTGTATACGCTGATGGAAGCTGATTCGTGTGAGTATTCGCCTGCTCCCCCTGGACACGCCAGGGCCCCTGGGGAGGAGGGGATCATTTTCATTCTAAGAACTAGTTTTTCACCCCCGGGGTGAGGGCCATCTATTTCCCTGGCTCAGGGGTTGGGCTGCACAATGCTGTCAGTTCCCTGAAGCCACCTGTGCACCCGTAAATTATGAGTGACTGTCTGGACTCAAGCTGGCCTGGCTCCATATTAATAACAGAACATTCTTCTCCATCTTCTCCAAACCACAGGTCTCAAAATTAGGTTACAGGTCTTTCCAAGAGGAGATTTCTCTCAGTGGTATTTACGTGGCTGCGTCGATAAGCGTCTGTTTCTGTGTCTGATTACATCTGTTCTCTAAAAATGTACAATAGCTCCAGCAGGAACCTTGCATTGTCTGCATCAACCTTGACTGGAACCAGGAAACAGAATGGCCAAGGACACAGAAGCAAACTCACACTCCCCACCAGCTTAATATTAGAATCATCTCCCAAGTCGTCTTGTCACAGAATGATGCTGAAATGGGTTTAGAGATGTGGTGAAGGGAAAGGAACCCTGTTCATTGATGGTGGGAATGTGAACTGGTGCAGCCACTGAGGAAACCGGTGGAGGTTCCTCAAACAAGGGAGACTTCGGCCACTGGAGACTCCGGCCAGGATGGAGGTGTCAGGAGACAGGCTGCGACTCCCTCACAACTATAAATGTATATCTACCTCAAAACTAAATTAAAATAATGCAGAAACTTCAGAAAACAGAACTATGTGGAAAACAAAGAAGAAAAGAAATACTCAGCCAGGCAGGTAGGAGGGGTGGAGCCAGGAGGACAGCGGCAGCGGCAGCTCCGCGGCTGAGGCCGCAGCAAAAAGCGCAGCCACACGTTTAACCCTGGGAAGCGGCCCCAGGGCCAGACCCCATAGTCCACATTGCTCCTGACTGTGAAAACCAGTGGGGGTTGGGGCGGAGGAAGAAAATGATGGTCTCAACAGGCAAGCGGCACTGTTTTCTCAGACCCCTCCCACACATGCAGCACCACAGCGTGGTGAAGCGGTCGCCCTGCGCTGACGAATACCTAAGGCTCCGCCCCTTATACGTAACAGCTGTGACAGCTCTACCTAAGACAGAGATACACAGGAGCCTGTCAAGTTGAGGAGACAGAGAAGTATGGCCCAAAAGAGAAAAAAATCCAAGGTTTCAGTGGAAGAACTAAACAATGAGGAGATAGCCAACCTAATAAACACAGTATAAAATGCTGGCGACAAAGATGCCCGCAGACTTGACAAACATACTATGGCAAATGCAGAGGGAAAAAGTGAAGGCTAGGCTCAGTAAAACAAACAAACAAAAAATCTATACAAAACCAATGGTGAAAGGAAGGAAGCCAGGATTCAAATCAATAATTTGGAACATAAGGAAGAAATAGAGAGTCAACCAGTACAGAATGAGGAAACAAGAGTTGGAAAAAAAAAAAAACCCAAAAAACAAAAAACAAGGAGAGGCTTAGGAACCTCTGGGATGACTTTAAACACACCAACATTCGAATCATAAGGGTGCCAGAAGGAAAAGAGGAAGAGCAAGAAATTGAAAATGTGTGAAAAAAATAATAAAGGAAAACTTCCCAAATTTGGTGAAGGAAATAGACATACAAGTCCAGGAACCACAGAGAGTACAAATCAAGCTAGACCCAAAGAGAACAAACCGAGACACATCACAATTAAAATGCCCAAGTTTAACACTAAAAAAGAGAATCTTAAAAACAGAAAGAGAAAAGACGAGAGTTACTTACAAAGGTGTTTCTATAAGACTATTAACTGATTTCTCAAGAGAAACTCTGCAGATAAGAAAGGACTGGCAAGATGTATTCAAAGTGATGAAATGCAATGACCTACAACCAAGATTGTTCTATCCAGCAAAGCTATTATTAAAATGTAAGGGCAGATAAAGGGCTTCCCAGACAAGATAAAACTAAAGGAGTTCATCATCACCAAGCCATTACTATATGAAATGTTAAAGGGACTTAAGAAAAAGAAGATCAAAACTATGAACATTAAAATGACAACAAACTCACAACTATCAACAACAGAATCCAAAAATAAAAATAAAAACAAACTAAGCAAACAACCAGAATAGGAACAGAATCATGGGCATGGAGATCACTGGTGGGTACAGGGGGAAGTTAAGAATAATATAGGAAAGGATGGAATCAGAGAACCTGTATGCACAACTCATAGACATGAGCTAAGGGAGGTGGGATTGTGGGAGCGAAGGGGAGTCCTGGGTAGATGGGAACAAAGGGAAAAGAAATTGGGACAACTATAACAGCACAATCAATAAAACATACTTTAAAAAAAGAGCAGAGCTACCATAGGACCCAGAAACCCCTTTTCTGGGTATCTACCCCCAAAATTTGAAAACTCTTACGTTCATTACATCATTATTCATGGTGGCCAAGACATGGAAATAATCAGTGTCCTCCACAGAAGACAGGATAAGATGAGGTACATATATACCACAATGGAATGCTACTCAGCCACAAGATGATAAAATACTGCCATTGGCAACAACACAGATGGATCCTGAGCCTATCACGCTAAATCCAGTAAGTCAAGCAGAAAAGCTAAGAACCATATGATTTCAGTCATCTGTGGGATATAAAACTGAAAGCAACAAATGAACAAACAAAAACATAGACTCTGACGACAGGATGGTGGTTACCATAGGAAAGGGAGTTGGGGGTGGGTCGTAAAGGATAAAGGGGGTCAAGTACATGGTGACAAAAGTCGGTTTGACCATGGGCAGTGAGCATACAACGCGGTATGAAGATCATGCATCAGAAAGCTACATGTGAACCCTATACAGTCTTTGTAATCAAAGTCACTCCAATAAATGTAACAAAGAGAAAGCATCAAAAGGGGTTCTTTGCAGCTGTCCCAGATTTTCCCCTTCAAGTCTCTCTTGTCTTGGTCAGGGAGATAGGCTCCCCATGACTTTAGCCCTCCCTTCCATGGTAAACTATACGTGGAAGATGCAGCATCTGTATGACCAGTTCTTGTCCCCTGTGGGCGCCACCAATCATTCGTCAACCACTGGCACCTACACTTGGAAGCCAAGCAGAGCCAGCTCCAGCAGACAGCCGTGAGCCCAGGCGACTGCATCCTGGTTTTCTGTCTGTTTGAAAAGTATCATGAGAAGCTTGTTTATAATCCCACTGAAAACAAAGTGCTCGGAAATAAAAAGCCGCTTGGTCTTTTCAAACTAACCGTTCTTTGTTTGAGGCACATTAATGGAGCAATTTTTAAATAATGACTTAATTTCTTTTTCCTGTGTGAAAGATGCTTTGTGCAGTCAAAAGTGTGTTCTTTATTTTCTAGCCTGGCGCTCACATTTATTAGGACAAGTTGCATCTGAGGAGCTGAGGTTTATTTGTTTGGCTGGAAATGGGACATTAACATTTTAAAAAGATGATGCCAATGCTTTTAGAGATTACATTCTCCCTGCCCCATCCTGTTGTCACTGTCTTAGAAAATGCAAAATGCAACATATTTTTCCCCTAAGAAATGATGAGTTTATAATAAACAGTTTATCACAAAGGGCATGATCTTTTTGCAACCTCCCCCTTTGCAAAGAATCAAAATTTGGGAAACAAGTGAAAGGTTTGCAAACATGAGAGAGACCAGAATTAATGACACCTTGAGCTCCGATCAACAGCGAATCTCCCTGGGTGAGTAAATATCTGCAGCAATGTATCAGCAGCTCTGCGCTGGGTGGGGAGGACACCCACTTCTCTGGCATGTCCTCCCGCTGTCCCCTGCCCACCGATGCCCTGGGTCACCCCTCAGCACACACACACAGCTCTGGGATCTCAGTGTAACTGCACCACCTGGCTCCCCGGCCACCCCATCCCACCGCCACTCCCTCTCCACCTTGTCCTCGTCAGCTGTCCCCAGTTTTGTTTATATGCACTGTCTGCCTTTTGGTCCGCTCTCCTCCGATGTCAGTTCCTACCACGCTATAAAATTTTCTCTTGCTCAAGTCACAGCAGAGTGCTGTTTTGGCAAATCTTGCTATCATCTCTCCCTTCCCGTTTTATTTCACGTGGCTGCAATCACAAAAAGAACGACTCTTCTGTACTGGTGACAGGGACAAAAATCTACCTCCTAGGCAGGGGACAAGAGAATCCAATGATGCCCATGACCCAGCGCCCAGACCACAGCACCATAAATGCCACTCAGCCCTGATCTGTACTCATTCATCTTGTTGCAGAGTTAAGGACTGACTAACCAGCAGCTATTTTGTACTAATTTCCACGTGAAACTTCACCTCCTCCAGCAAAGTGGCTTTGGGGCCAGTATCCTATGCAAGTCCTAGTGGTCAACTTATTTTTTTCTAATTCTGTCTTTTACTCATATCTCATGTACTGGAAAAAAAAGATAAAGAAACTCGAAGCAAATTGCTATCCTTGAAACTACCTTTGATATGCCAGCTTTCACGCCGGTAGAGGTTCCTATGAAAACTCCAGGAGTGAATTCTGGTGACTCATCACACACCCATTGCTCTGTTTCTTTGCCAATTTTATGGATTTACGTTAATTTATTAATGACACGGATGGAGCTGTGGGTGTTTGAAGGTATTTGCAGAACACAGTGGGGAATAAACCAATCCATCAGCTCTTAGCAGCGAACCCTCTGAGGGCTTCATGGAAATTGTCTCTCTAACCCAGAGCTGCTGCCTCTCGCCAAGGCATGTCTGCGCCATGTGCCCTGACGGTCCCTTGGGGAATTCTCCTCTGCCACTTTCCCATCTTCAGCACTGGGCTGCATTCTCCACCTGCTGTTCCCACCCTCCGCCTGCCTGGTGTCCCACAGGCCTCTACCTGCCTGCCCCGCCCTAGGGGCGCTCTGGTGAACACAGGGCGCTGCGGGTCGGCGCTTGGCCACCCTCTGAAGGAGCAGGTGAGGGGCCACAGGGGAAGCACCAGCATGTCGTCTGTAGTAGGTCCTAGAGGCTGTCGTTAAAGACGGGCACCTGTTTCAGAGAAAAGCATTCCCTGCCCCCTAAACAAAAGGGAAAAAGCCCCATCTTCCTGAGGACCAAGATCCAATGCAGACCCTGGTTTCTCACTCCAGTCTGCTTACTTTTTCTTTTCCAAGTTGCAAAGGGGGGATAGATGACGGTGAGGTAGCCGCAGCTCTGCAAACTCAGGCTGGGACACATTTTGGCTTGCCCTGCATGCAATGCAGTTTTTATAGATGATGTAAAGAGCACACTTTTTTTTTTTTTTTTCAATCTCCTGCAGATTATTGCTTGGTGACCCCGCGTCTGAATCCTGGCTGACCTACTACAATGTGCTGTGAACCTGATTTCATAAGACACCAGGGAGGGGGTGAGGCGGGGCGGAGAACTTGGATATAGTACATGTACTAATGGGATCATAAAATAACAGCATAAAATCAGTGTAAAATGCAAAACGACAGCGGCACCCAACCATTCAAGTCAGAAGAAAACGGAGATGGAACGGAGGGTGGGCTCCCAGAAAGCAGGTATTTTCCCCGACGTACTGAAAGACACACAGTTGTGTGCCAATCCATGTGTGAGGGACCCATATTCTCAGGCATGCTTGGGAACCTACTGGCCACCTTGAGAAAGCAACCACCATCAGAATAAAGTGAAAACAGCTCTTGTTGAACTTGTTTTATGTGGCAGGCATGGTGCCAGGCAGTTATATTATCTGCAAAGTCTCCTAACAACCCTGCATGTCTTATTATCTATCCCACAGAGGAGAACCTGTAGCGGTTCAGATCCTGTCCCATGTCACACATCGAATTCATGACTATTTGACTCCAAAAAGCCAAGATCTTTCCAAAATACATCCAGACTCGGTTTCCACACACAGGTTTCCTCATCTGTGTCACAAACTGGCGAGAAATCATTTGCCAACATGAAGGAGAAGCAAATCCAAATGCCCTTATTTGAAGGGCAGCTAGAACAATGACTAACAGGACAACTTCCATAGCTACGTGGCCGAGCAGGAAAGCTCATGTGGCCATTTCTAGGCTAACTGACCTCGGGCAAGTTTCTTACTTCCCCTGCAACACGTTCACTCATTTCTGTCCTCAGCAGGGCCTGCCTGGGGGAGGTGGCCGTGAAGGTTACATGACACAGGGCGGACAACAGTCCACAGAATGTAGCAGGTACTTAATACTTACAGTTATTATTACTACTGTTATTATCATCCATGTTGCTACTGCTCTTGAGTTTAGTTGCTCAATTCGTTAGGTGCCCGGAAGATGAAAATGAAACTAACTGGCTAACTAGCAGCCAACTGTAGACTCGTGGCCCTGGGACACCAGCAGCCTAGGTTGCCTGGTCTCTAGATGACAGGGTTTTGTCATTAGGACTTTCCTGGATTCCTGAGACATCATATGTTGCAAATTAAAGACTAAACACATCACATTGACAAGTCAACTGATTTTGGGCAAAGGTACCAGGAAGATTCAGAAGGGGCTGGGAGAATTAGACATTCCCATGCAAAAGAACAAAGTTGGAATCAAACCTCACACATACAAAAATTATACCTCACATCATATGCAAAAATTAATTCAAAATGAATCATAGATGGATACCAAAAAACTAAAACAATATAACTCTTAGAAGAAAAGTAAACACGAGTCCATCTCAGGCCCCAGTGTAAATCAGAGCCTTGCTGGACATGACACCAGAAAGACAAGCAATGAAATCAATAAGCCAATATATTAGACTTCACCAGAATGAAGACAGTTTGTGTTTCAAATGACACCATCAAGCAAATAAATGAAAAAGCAGTACACAAAAATATTTGAAAAACACCTGTCTGTATCCAGGATACATAAAGAACTTGTACAATTCCATAACAATAAAATAAACCCTACAATCGCAAATGTAGAGCAACCTGAAAGGACAGTTTCCCAAAGGAGATATGCAAGCAAGTGCATGAAAACACGCTCACCACCATGAGCCATCAGGGAAACTTACGGAAAACCAGAGACACCACTCGCACTCATTAGGGTGGCTGTGACCAACAAGACAAGTCAAGTCATTGCTGGGAGAAGGCACAGAGAGGGGACCCCTCAGGGGTGCTACTGGGAATGGTAAATGGTTCACTGTGGTTGGAAAACAATCCAGCTGCCCTCAGAGTCTCAACACAGAGGACCATAGGACCCAACATTTCCTAGCATACACCCATGAAAAATAAAAACATATGTGCACATAACATTTGCACGCAAATTTTAATAGCAGCTCTATTCATAGTAGTCCAAGAGGGGAACCGATCCAAATGACAATCAATTGATGACTTCATAAATAAACGTTGTAGAGCAATGAGTATGTTGAATACTATTTGGCCAGAGAAAGAAATGAAGTGCTGTTACATGTTGCCACATGCATGAATCTTGAAAACATTATACTCCGTGGAACAAGCCAGTTATAAAAGACCCCCCAGTGCATGATTCTACATTTGAGTATTCAGAGCAGCCAAACCCACAGAGATGGTATTATTGGGTTAGGGTTTGCTAGAGCTGTGAGGGCGGGGGCAAGCGACTGCTTGCAGTTATGAGGTTTTTATGGGGGTGATGAAAATGTTCTAAGCTTAAGTGTGATATGATGGTTAATTGTGACGTAAGTCTGTGCATATACAAACAGCTATTGATTTGAAAAACTAGAAATTGTGGCTTTAAAAGAATTCATGGAAATAATGACAAGAACCAAGTTACCTCATCCTAAAGGGAGCCTTCAGATGTTAGTGGGGTATTGGACAAGATGAAGAAAGAATGATTTCAAAATTAATAACCTGAGAAATAGGTGCAGTTCAGTTCATGTTTAAAATTAGAAATCAATATTACCCTTAAATCTTTATAGAGAAATAAATCCTGCCCGATCCTTCCTTCCTTCTGGGTGGTGGCAGGTGATGGCACCTACGGACACAGTGAATGCTGATCACATGACACAAACACCTAGGAGTGTATGTGAACAGCCAGCCTGTATCAAAAATAAGCAAACAACATGCAGGGCAACTGCATTACTGTCACCAAAAACCCTACAGTAATTCTCTTCCTTGCCCTGAATTCCAGGCCTAATGAGACAGCCAAGTTCTATCAATTCTCAGTCTGTTCTCAACACACCCGTGCCTTTTTACCTCATAGCTGCAGGATGTCTGTAGCTGCCCCAATACTCCCTGCTTTAATTTTCTTTCTTTCAGTCTATTCAATAAGCCGCTGCCGAACCATCCCAATACAAGGCTATTGTCATTTATTTAAACCAGCAACAAATATTCACACTGTCACTCCCTCCAGAAAAAAAGTTCAAGTTTCTTAGTTTCAGAAAGGGATGTTTTTAGGACTCCAGGACACCCTTCCTTGTGCCCAGATCTTATCCAAGTTTGTCCTGTGGTCCCTCCTTGAGTTTTCTCTGCCTGCGCCCTGCCTGGCTCTCTGCGCACATGAGATGCACCAGCCTTTAAATGTGCAGTGTCTTCTTCCTTGTTACTTACTGCTAAAACACAACTCCATAATGGGTGAAGTGTGACCTTTTCTGAGAAGCATTTCCTGCCCATTCTAGGCACCCATGACTTCTGACTCATCTGTTGAAATGTGCAGCTTGGCTTCCCTAGGCGTCTGTCATGCCTGCCTTGTCAACTCCAGCGGGATCTCAGGTATTTCAAGTGTCAGGAACTTCAAACTTTTTCATAATTTTCTACAGGTATAGTGAGTGCTCAATAAAAATAAGTGCAATTCATGAATAAAGAAAGAGAAATGGCATTGACAAAACTCAATGATAAGACTTAGAGAACAAAAACATGCTGATGGTAGACCTTTATCACCTAGCCGAATCATTTTGTTGTACATCTGGGGAAACGGAGGCCCAGAGATAGGAAGAGGCAGGCACGAGACCTAACATTTGTGTAATGGCAGAGCCAAGCCTTGGTTCTGGTTTGTTTACTCCTATTCCCTTTCCCCACCAGAAGATGTTGCCCAAACCTCGGTGCTTCCTTTCTTCTAGCCCAATCAGGGGGGCTCCTCAGCCTGCTCCTCAGCAGGCATGCAGTCACGGAAGGAGCAGGCACCCCTCTTCCGGTGGTGCCATTAACAGCTGCCTGAGGAGGAAGCTTGTCCCGTAGTGATGGGACCACGTGTCCTCTGGAAGCCCTGGAGGGGCAGACAACTCCCTTTAGACAGCTGGGACGAGTTCAGAGTGGGTGACCCTCCCAGGCTCCATTTCTCCTGCACATGAATGTCTGTCTGACTTGGCTTGCACTCACTTTGCTACATAACTTGCAGGAGGCCTGGAAGCTCCAGGAACAATTGGCCAGCCCATCACCTGCTTGGATTATCTACTCCCTCTGCCTGGCCTGGGAGACAAAGGCACCCTGAGGCTCAGACCCATGCAGGGAAACACCCTTCCTACAGGGGAAATGAGGCTCCAGTCCTGCGCAGCTTCAGCGCAGGGGAGGACGCAGCTGACACTGGTCACTGTGGGACAGAGGAAGGAACGTGACGAAGCATCATTTGGGAAGGTAGCTACATGAGGCACCATCTTTTCATTACTGTTCCTACTCAATACAATGGCATTTTTGAGCAGAGCCTGCAGCCGCCCAACTGTGTGACCTTTAGCTTCTCCCTTAAGCTGACTCTTGGCTTTATTATTTCAAAAACAAAGATGGTGGGAAACAGGAATAATGAGGCTCCTTCTGATTCTAAAACTTTAGGGTCTGAATACTCACCGTGTACACAGTGCTATGGACTTTATGAGTTTGGGAAGGCCTTTACCGGTGTCACAGGCCACCCTTACCACCTGCAACCAGGGGGCACAGGCAACAGGACAGCTGAGGTGACAGCAGAGCAAAGACCACAACCCAACAAGCCACAGAATTGAGAGCCAAGTCATCTGCAGAAAGAGTCAGCAAGCTACAGTCCATAGGCCACATCAGCCCACTTTTGTACATGAAGTTTCCCTGGAACAGAGTGGCATGCATTTGTGGTTGACTGTGATACTTTTGCACAGATGACAACAGCACCAGAGAAGGTCACACCTGGCCTTTACAAGAGCTGTTTGTCAGTTCCTGCTTCTAGAGCATGAATTTGTGCCTTTCCACCATAATACCTGGCTCTGAACTCTGCGACACCACTCTACTCTTTCTCAACATCATTGTCATTGGGCCTCCTCCCTCTCCTGTGACTCCTCTGTCCCCAGTCCTAACAGGCTGGAAAACCACCTGCAGAATACAAGGCAAGAGTTAAACCCACCGATTCAGAAATGAGCAAGTACCTAATCATTTCTATTTCAAATGCATGGTGGGGAAATCAAAACAGAAAAGAAAAAGGACCCTTTAATCACTTATACACCTGCTTGAGAAATGAGACAAACCAGATGATGCATGTTACTGGGCAGCTGAGGACACGCGATAAAAATACCCATCAAGCCATGATCACCAGTCCGAGCTATGCACATGGATCAGAAGGAGAAGCAGTGAAGGAAACTGGGGGAGCACTGAGGAAAATGGGGAGCACTCAGGCTGGGTGACCCCTCGGACATTAGTACCGACCAAGGAAGCTCACCTGCTTGGGGCCACAAGCCCTGGAGAGCACAGAAACACCCAGTAGCAGCGTGAAATGGGGTTTTCAGATGCAGTGCCAAAAATGCGATGGCACTTCAGTTGTTCCAACCCCATTGCTTTTGTAAGTGTTTTTAATTACTCATGAGACTATTTCTCTGTACAAGCTGAGCATATGGGCACTTTGCATTTTTAAAATCCTACTTTTGGAGTTATCCATGGGCTGAAAAAGCAGAGAATTTTTTTTAAGTGGAAACAAGGTGGTTGGGAAGCTTTCAAACCAGCAACACAAGGAGCCACCCACTGGGTCCCCACTGGGTCACCCCAAAGGAGCCCCACACTTCAGAACTTCCCTCACAATGCCACATCTCTGGGTTCAGAAGCTACTCTATCGAAAACAAAGTTTTTGACTTCTAACAAAGTTGTACTGAAGGGCCACCATGAATGGAGCCCTGGGTGAGGATAAGAAAGGAAAGAAAGAGGATCCTTCTTTTCCTAATATCTGTGTATAATAAGGTAGTCACTCATTTTGCAACACTTCACAGATGAGCTGCTATAAGACAAGGACTATGCCAGACACTGCAGGGAGAATAGTTGAAAATGTATGCATGTACATGTGTGTGTATGCATGTGTACATATATGTGCATATGTGTGTGTGTGTGGATGTATATGTGGGTATATGGATACATATTTACTGGCCCTTATTGAACTGAAATAACTTTTAAATGTATATAAGAATTTACAACACATAACTAACAAAGGACTCCTACCTGGGACACATAAAGAACTTTTAACTCACTAAGAAGATGGAAAAACCCAATAGAAAAATGAATAAAATACATGTAGACATTTTATGCAAGAAGATATTCAAATGACAAAATGAATCTGGGAATATTCAACTCCATCACTACTTAGAGAATAATAGCAAATAAAACTGCCATATGAAATCACTAAGTATCCATTTTAGAATGGCTAAAATTTTAAATCCAGAAAATCGTAAGTGCTGACAAGGACTGGAGGGACGGAAACTTGAGTTCTCAGCTGGCAGCAGTGATGATTGGGAAAACCACCCTGGAACACCATTTGGTAGCATCAACTCAAGCAGAAAACACACCTGTGCTGGTATTTCCCACAAATGCCACGTTCACCGCAACACAAACCACAATGTTCACAGCTGCATGACGCGCAGTCATTCCCCACTGAAAACGGTCCCCAAACACCCGTCAGCAATACGAGGGGGTGGAGCGTAGGATGCTCACCCAGTGGGATATCATATCGCAAAGAGAGCAAACGACCTTCAGGTTTGTGATTCATGGTATCAGTGAATGACAGTAACAACATGTTGAATCCTAAGACAATAAACAGGCGGGAAAGGTTAATGGCTGGCTCAGCTTCCTGAAGGTGTAAAAACGGAGAAGTGCAGCTGGAGCCGGGAAGTGGGGATAAGGGGCTGTAACTCAGACAGAGGCTGCGGAGGGCACCCGGGGCTGCATTCACCTTCTGACAACCTATTCACTTATACCCGTCTGGGTTTCATTTAAACTGCATGCAGGACATCTCGCAAGAGAGAATTAAAATAAATTTGGCAGCGAGGTCGTGGGAAGGGGCTATTCCCTCCATGCAACTCCGGGGCGGAGTTGGGGCTGAGGCCTCCACGGGGATGGTGTCACACCACAGAGAGGGGGTGAGGAGCGAAATGTCCCCTGGGCAGGGGTAGACTAGGAAAACAGGGATCACGAGACTTCCACTGGGAGGAGAAATAAAGCTGGAAAGGCAGCTCGAGCCAGAGCGAGAGGCACTGTGACCCAGGCCTCCAGCTTCTGCAAAGCAGGCAGCGGGGAGCCACCGAAGCTCCGCAGCCGAGCTCGGGGAAGATTAACGTGGCAGTTACACCGTAGGATGGATTGGAAAGCAGAGGAACGGGGGGAAGGGAGACCAATTTGGATGTAATTGCAATTGTCTGGGTGATATGTAATTAGGCCTAAATTAGGGTGGTAGTAAGAGCTGAAAAGAGGAAATGTGTGTAAGAGGCATTAGAAGAGACAAAGCAACTTATTGGATTCTTCTGTCCAGGGAGAGAGAAGAGTCCAAGGAGGCCAGTCTGGACGACTGGAAGATAAATCACGCTGTTAACTGAAAGAGATGAATTAGGAGCTCTTCCTTCAGAGCAATGGCTGGTGCACGCGCGCACGTGTGTGTGTGTGTGTAAGAGAGAGAAAGAGACAGATTTAAATCTCAGATACCAGAGCGATCCCCGGGAACACAATGGCTGCATGCTGTGGCCTCTCGAGCCCCTCAGGAAGATGCTGTGCCAGTGTGCCAGCCGTCTATACACGAAACAGCTGACTTGCTGATCGAATGGAAGCTGCCTGCTAAAAAGTGCGTTACCCACTTCACACATGAGGCTGGCTGGCAACAGGAGAGGGCTACAAGAAGGAAGTTATATAATTTTTCATCTGCTCTCCTCCTCTTTTCCCCATCCTGCTGGCTGAAGTGCAGATGTGATGGCAGGAGCCATAGCAGCCCTCAAGGACCATGAAGGGCAGCTGCAGGACAAGAGTGTTAGAGCAATAAAATAGAGGCAGCCGGCGTTCTTGGTGGCTGTAGCCACTTCACCAGCCCAGGAATGTCCCTAGATGTTCAGGTGGCAGAGAAACAAATTCTTGTTTATGTCACTGTCAACTTGAGTCTCTCTCCATTCCTGTAGTCAAAATTAATATCCTAAATCGGAGCCCATGTTTGTGATTTTGACCCCTGAGATATTTTTCCTTACATTAAAATAGCGTGTTCTATGCAATTATGTTCTATGCAATAGCGTGTTCTATGCAGGTGCCTGGGACTACACTAGGTGCGAGAGATAAAATAACTCAATGCTGAAGATAGTCTCCAAACATCTAGGAACGTTTCTGAGAATATGTTCAAATTCAAGTACTGCTTTCCTTGAACATAATTTGCCATAAAAGTCTCCATACATATATACATAACTACCTGCAATCTAATCCAAGAAAAATATACAAATCAACAGATGTTATATGTAATTACGAAGAGTTTATGATTTGATACTCTGTTGGGATCCTTGAGAGAAAACCGGGGAAAATGGCACGGGCCAGACCTTGGGAAGGTCAATTCTCCCACCTGAGTGCTGAGGAAGCGACATCAGCAGCTGAAGAGCCCAGTGTGTGTGCACATGATGTGACTCACACCACCTACGCAAGTCACCACCCACACAACTGGGCACCAGGGCACACTGAAGGGTTACCATGAGAGCTAAAATATGAGCAGCCTTAGATTATTATAAAAATAATGCTGCCTTCTACCACTACAGCACTTCAGTCCCGCCGTGTTCCCAGTTCAGCTGTATGTTACTGTGGATTCTATTAATACATCAGGTTCAAAGTCATCTTTCATGCACAGATCATTACCACTGTTCATTCCCACACAGCTCCAGAATGGGGTTACCTGAAACTAATCCTGCTTCAGAAGCGGAGATTCTCAGTATGAAATGCATGGCGGTGCAACGCTGCTAGTCACTAGGGAAGTGAAAGACTGGCCCTGTCTCGCATTCTATCACAACCCTACCATTCTGCGACTGTGTGCTTAGCAGAAGCTCTGACTCCAGGATGCTAACGATTCTACCTGTCAACAGAAACCTCTCCCACCTGCCCATCCCACACCAGGTGAGGCACCAGCAACTCGGAGACAGGAGGGCACACTGGGACCTCAAGTGGCCTTGTGTACCCGTTAGCTTGTTTCTGAGCCCGTCCGAGCCGTGGTGTCCTTGTTCTGACAGCGCAGAGGTTCTGCTCCACTTGGCCAGCAGCATGGTGGCAGGCAGTTTTCAGTCAGTAGAACCTCTTATAAAGAAAAAGTGAGACTCCAGGCAGCAAAGAGGAATACTGGAACTCTTCCTGTGGTTAGGAAAAGCGATACATTGTACTGTGGAGACAGAACAGTACTTGAAAAAGTCTTCTGTCATTATGGCAATTCAAGTTTCCAAGGGCAGATCTTCCAGTTTGTACTCTATGTCCCTTCCTTACTTCGTCCTCGCCATTGGAAAGTACATTTTCTCATTCGCTAAAAGGACGACTCCAGACCTGCAATGACCCGGGGCTCAGTGCACGGGTGCTCAGGCGCATGGACACCCCAGCTGGAGCCCACTGTCTGCTCAGGGCAGAGCTGCTGCTGCCTGCCCACCGGAGGCAAGACGGCCCCCCCACGTGCTTCCGAGAGTTCACGGAAGCCACTTTGTTAAAACACCCTTCAGCTCCATGTTTGCCAGAACGACTCCATCCTAGCAGTCCCCACCTGGCCCTTGGTGGCGGCTGGCCTCGGGCCTCAGCTCAGCCTCTCCCAGGAGCCTCCAAGCCCAGCACACATCTGCCGATCACTTTGTAGCTCATGCCAGGTGGCCCCGGAGAGGAGCACAGGCAGCAGGTGACCCCGGCCTGCACCGCCTAAGAGGCTCCAGGACCAACACACCTGGTGGGCAACTGCAGCCCACGCGCCAGAGCACCCCCACCCACCCCCGACAAATGCCATACTCCGACGGCAGGCTCAGCAGGCACTACGGCCCCGCGGAGGACAGAGTTAGAGGAGAGTGAAGACCAGCACGGACAGCAGGGAGGGAGACCTGGAGGCTTGAGGGTGAAGGACAGCAGGAGACCCACTTCCTCCCCAGGGACACAGCTGCAGCACAGTGGCTCTGCCGTCCGCCTGCTCTGTGTGGGCACCACTACGCCCAGCCCAAGAAGGCCCCCAAGGATGGGCACCATCCTGACACTGAGCACCCGAGTGACGTCATGGACAGGTGTGACAGATCATGACAGCAACACGGGACCGCAGTGGTGGGAATCACCCTGTGCAGGAAGCTTTGGAAGGTGCCGTTCACTGCAGTCTGCCTGAAATGCGCACGGAACTGAATGCACGAGATGAGTCTGGTGCTTTGAAAAGTATGAAGCTGGCCATGGACTGTGTTCTCCCCTATTGGGGGAAGCAGCCAGAATTAATGACGCTCTTGCAGAACATCTAGGACTTGTCAGCAAATCTTGTTATAGAGACGGCTGATCAGCGACCACGAGGAAGCCGTTAGAGCCGGAGTTGCTAATGAGTGAAGAACTGCGCGCGAAACACGTAAACCTGCACAGGAAGGGAAATGCTCCCTTAGCCAAAGCAAACACTGAGCAACTCCCTCTAGCATCGCTGTCTCCCACTGTGGGGCACAGGGATTAGTAATCCCAAGGACAAAGAAACAGCGGCAACGCGATTGGAAAAATGCCTCTTAGCTTTCCAATGATTTCAGAGAAGCGTAACCTGCACCTTTGTCACAACACCCTATGACCTTCAGGCTAGGCGACAGTCATGACACACAGAATTCCTGGAATCATCTGAGCTAAAATCTACTTACAACAATGATGTAATTCAGGATAACATTATCTTAAGCCTTCTATAATATTGCAACGTGATTACAGCCACATCTGGACTGGGGACAAAATATGTAATGACCTTTCCACCGGAAATACTGGCAGTGGAGAAAAGCTTTCACTAGTTGTTACAGAGTCAGGTGACAAATTATACTCTCTTAATTTGGAAATACACTGTGTTTGCTGGTGCTGCTTTATACAGGGAAGCAGCAGCCTTGCAAGAAAATAAGAAAGCTTAAGAATAAAACATTCCACTTCTTCATTAAAAAGAAAAAGAAAAAGAGTCTGTGTCTTTAGGACATTGTCCATAATCAACGTGCACGTCATCAGTAGGTGAGGATTCATTTTTGTGTAGTTAAACCACTGGGCTCCTTGTCAGGATGATCTGGGTAACTGTCCCAGCGAGTGTGAATCCTGTCATCAACCCAAGGACAGAGCTGACCACCCAGAACTCAGCCCTGGACAGTCTGCGCATCCTGCAGCCCACGACAAATCCTCTACTTCCTCCTGCACCCAACCTCCTGAACCACCTGACCCCTCTGTCATCAGGCCCAATGCCACCCCCTTCCTCTGTCCCGCAGACACACACACTTGGTCAGGCTGGCGAGGACACAGCGCTGGCACCTGCAGGAGTGAAACCAGGAGGACTCTGTGCCTTCAAGTGCTAGGTTGGCAAAGAGTCCATTCGGTGATTTCCATAAACTAAGAGACATAGTTTTTCATTGTTACCAATAACCTCATTGATTTGGATACCTTGAGTATATGCCTGCCATTTCCCGTATCTGATTTCTAGTGGGTAGAGGCCAGGGTGCTGCTAAACATCTTCCAATGCAGAAGGCGGCCCCACAGCAAAGGCTTATTTGGCCAAAATATCACTAGTACCAAGAAGCTTTGCAAACCACTTTAACATGTTCAATCAGACACAGCAAGCACCTGCCCCATACCTGGCACAAATCTTTTTTTCATGTTTCAGTTGCATTTTTTACCTTTCCTGAAATGATAAAGCATAATGCATCAAAAGTGGTGCGTCTTCTTCCATGTTCAACATTAAAGTGGCTGCACAAAAATTCACTAATTTTATTAAGTTTTTTAAAAAATGCATGCTCATATGACAGCTGTCACAACGCAATCTATCAGAATCGTTTCCAATAAAGTTAAGGACGGCCATCACTACTACAGCCATCATTTGGAAATAACTAAACAAACTTTTTGGCCAACCCAGTAACTTACTACTCCAGCCGCAATGCAGTGAGTTCAACTCTTAAGGATTCAATGGATTCTTCCCCTGCGCACTTACGGCATTGCTGGGAAACTTAAAAGTGATATTTAGAAAGGCTCTAAGCTCTGTGACAGCTTCAAGTTTAAGCTACTGTTCTGTTAAGTATTAACAATGCACTTGTTAAAGTCATTTATATTCCTCCTCTCATTTTTTTATCCCTTTGCTTCCTTGCTATTATTATGCACGTGATTTGAAAGAACAGACATTATATTACAAAAAATGAGATGCAACAGGAAAGAGTCTTTCATGCAAATGCTAAGGGACCCACAAAAGTAAGTGAAAACAATTTACAATAAGAAAGTTCTGAATCATCCAGTGTTTAATACAAAAAAATTAAAAAAAAAAAACCTTAGACAAACGTCTCCCATAAATCACTCCGGAGTTTATTTAGAACCCTTTTTCCTCACAAGGCAAGATCTTAGCGCAGCTGAGGCGGTGACTCAGGAAGGCGTTGATGGTGACTCCCTGGTGCATCCCTGCATCCCCGTGTTGTTTTTTCATTTTTCTGATTTTATGTTGTCTCAGCCTTCTGGGCAGCGTGTGCGCTCATGCATATGTGTATATATGTGTGTATGTGCGTGCGCACGTGAATGAATGTGTGCAGAAAATGAATTCATCCTGTAAAACAAATCTGCATCGTTGCTCCCGGGCAGGAAAGAGAAGAAAACAGCCCGTACCCCTGCAGGAGGTACCAAACTGTTCTGAGCCCAGACTCCTGGTGGTGCTAACAGAGGTCTCCCGCACTGTGCAGGGTGCAGGGGGCAGACAGGGAACCCTGTCCCACACAAGACGCCTCACAGATAGAAGGCAGAGTTTGCTACCTGCCATGGAGAAGATGGGAGAAATGCAGGGAATTTCTCCCTCAAGTTAGGAGCACAAAGCCCACCTAAGTGAGAAAGGATCAGGTTGAAACAGGTGCTTTTTGATCAATAACAGAACCTTGGTAAACTGAGGTAATAAACACGGCGTAGGCTCAGAGCAGGGAAGTGGGGGTGCTGCTCTGTGGCACAGATGGGCAGTGACGGCGGCGGGCTGAGAGCGGTCACAGGCACTGAGAAAACCTCCTGGCACCTCAGCTTCCACCTGAAGGAAAAGGGATCAGGAAGTTGAAGGGGATGGTGTGATGACAGTAACCATGATGACAGCAACAAAAACAACCCGACCTCAGCCCCAGACTGGGTTCCCTCCATCTCCGCATGGACCACCTGAGCAGAGGGACGCCATTTCCACTTGGACACACTGTGTTCCTCCGTGTGCCCATGTGGTGCACCTGTCTCACACGGGGAAGAAAACTACTTTAAAGAAACAAAGCAATCGGCACCGTCAGACTGCGAGATTGCACAGGTGTTGGAAGTAAATTGTAAAATCCCTTTGATTATTATGTTAAAAGGATCTAGGGAAAACATAAACAATATGTGTGAACAGATGGGAAATTTAAGCCAGGAAATGGAAACTATAAAAATGAGTCAAATGGAGATGTTACAATACACTGTTAAAAAGTGTTATATCAAAGATGAAAAATTACTTGAATGGGCTTATCAGCTGTCTTCAATGAGCCAAGAAAACAAGCAATAATTTTGAGGATAAGGCAATAGAAATTTCCCAAACAAAACCACAAAGAGGAAAATAAATAAAAGATTTGCATTTAAAGCTGTATGAAAATATCAGACCATCTACAATGTGTGTGATTATATTCTCACAAATAGAAAAAACTGAAAGTGAGGAAATATATGAATATCTACCAAAATATTTCCAAAAAATAATGAAAAGTATCCAACTACAGATCCAAGAAATATAAGAGAACCTTCAAGCAGGATTTTTTTCCCATTTTAAAAGAAGACTAAACAACAAAACATATTTTTCAAAGTGACTGAAGCCAATAATAAACAGAAAATCTTAAAGGACATCAGTAAAAAAAAAAAAAACAAAGGCACATATGTACAAAGGAATAAACATAAGAATCAGAGCATATTCTCAACAGAACAATGAAAACCAGGAGAAAAATGGAATGACATCATTAAAATTCTGAAGAGCAAACAAGCTGTCAATCTACATGTTTATACCCAGCAAAAATGTATTTAAAAAATTAACATGCAATAGATACATTTTCAGAAAACCAACACAACAAGCAAGCAAAAACTTGGTTATCTTTATGGTCAATAGACTTATCCTACAGGAAACAGTAAAGGAGGTGTTTCACTCATAAGAAATAGGAATCCAAATCTAACTTACATTGTGCACAAAAATATAATGAAGTCTGGAAATATAAAGAGATAATTTTCTTCATTATAACTGCTCTGAAGGATAACTAACGAAAGGAAAAGACAATAGCTGTTGAATTTGGGGTTTCTAGTGACCAAGGTAAAAGATGCTGTGTGGTGGCAGTATGAAAGAAGCAGAGAGGGAAGAATTGGAAGGATGCTGTTTCCATGTTCTTATACTTTATATGAAGTTACGTAATATCATTTGAAAGTAGACTGTCACCTCAACTAAAAGATATGCCACATTGGAGTAAAAAAATAAAACCTCATTAAAGGTTGCTTTTAAGAAACACACTATAAGTAAAAAGTATACACTTACAAAGTCAAGGAACTAGCATGGAAGACCCATGGACATGGACAATAAGTGGGATTGACTTTGGGAGGCAGTGGGTGGGTGGGGAAGGGGACAGAGGGAAAGAGAAAGGGGATGGATGTAATACAACAACAATACAAATTTTTAAAACCAAAGGAACAAGGTAGGAAAACACATGCCATAAAAACACTCATCCAAAGGAAGCTGGAGTGGCTTTCCTTACTCTGGCCATGGGCCACTTTGATAAGAGAGCTGAGTAGTTCAAGCAGAGACAAGGGCACCTGAATCTCAGAAATATTTACTATATAGCCTGTTATTCAAAAAGCTTGCCCGGGACTTCATTGCAGGTCCTATAGACATCAAAGAGATAATAAATGTAGTTTTTACAACTAAGCCAATAATTTGAGAAACAGGTGAAATAAGCAAATTTCTCAGAAGACACAAACTACTAAAGCTCACCCAAAAGGAATTGACTAACCCCAGCAGTTATGTAAATATATTAAAGAAATTGACATTGTGGTCAAAATCTCTCCCACAAAGAAAACATCAGACCCAAGTCATTTTACCTGGGAAATTCTAGATAGAGCATCTGAAGAAGAAATGATACTATTTCTACATAAGCTTTTCCAGAAAATTGGAGCAAAAGAAACATTTCCCAATACATGGTATAAAGGCAGAGTTTCCCTGAGATAGATAAAATGAAAAACACTGCAAAACAGAAATCTGCAGAGCAATACTTTGCATACACGTAAGAAAAAAAATCCTCAACAACGCGTTAGGAAACTGAGTCCAGCTAGATACAAAAGTAAAACCAAAAATAAAAAATCCATCATGACCAAGGGAGTTTATCCTAGGAATGCAAGATTGGTTCAACATTAGAAAACCCATCAGTGTAATTCCCCATTTTAATCGACTGAAGAAAAATCATACAATCATCTCGATAGATGGAGAAAAAGCCTTTAACAGCTTGATCCCTATTCATGATAAATGCACTCAGCACACTGGGAGTGGACGGACACATCCTCATGATGATAAAGGTCACCCACAAAAAACACCTAGAGCAAACAGCACACTTACTGCTGAAAGACTGCCTGCCTTTCCCACAGGCTGTCTCTGCACTAAGCTGTTTTATTCTCCTGTATTGGTTTAGCTCTTCCTACCAATTATTTTCTTTACACATTTCTAATAGAAGGAAAGAAGGAAGCTTACAAAGTATTCTCATGGTAGCTTTTGACCTAATTGAGGGGATAAGTTAAAAACTCCTAAGGAGGGATACAGTCATGAAAAAATAACACTGATAGAAATAAGACATGTAGCATGCCATCAAAAGTGCCCCATGGGTTTCAGGCACACTGTCACATGGCAGGGGGTGGAGCAGACCCGGGGCTGACTTCCAAGGTCAGGAGGTCGAGTGGTCCCCTGGTCCCCTGTGCTGCAGCAAGCAGTCTGGGAGGCATTGCCCTGGAAGGAGAATTTGATGGGAACGAGACAGTGGTGAAGCTATTCCATGCAAGGACACACAGCCTAGAGGGAAAGGCATCCTTTTCCTGGCAAAATAGACCTGGGATGAGGAATAACCAATAAAATCTTTGGGAAACCTGCAGAGAGCTCTGGCACAATGCCTTTGTAGAGTGTTCCAGCCGTGGACTGTGTCACAAAAATAAGCCCCGTTCCACTTAGGCTCTGAGCCCTTCGGGAAGCTTCTTCGTGGCCAGAGGTGAGGGCTCAGGCTGCCTCTGGGCCTCTGGTGGGGAGACCCCTAGAGCGTGCGGACCAGCGGCTGGCCGTGTGGGTGCAGCTCACACCTCTGCACCAGGAGCTGGTGTTCACTGAACCTCGTCCTGGACAAACTACATTCAGCCCATCAGCCAGGAGAGGCAAAGATCAAAGCTTTGTTCACACGCAACCCTTCGCATACAAAAATATCTTGGGTCATACGATCACCAAGCTGAACATAAGCGAAACAGTTTACCTTTGGCATCATTTTTAAAAATTCCCCGAAGCCACTACAAAAGGCTTACATGAGAGGCGCCTGTTGGCCAACAATAGCCCACTGCGTTCTTCGAGCCTAAACAGACCTCCACACGGCTGCTCTCTGATGAAAAGGGGTCTGCAGGTCCTGAGGCACCTGCTATCCTGGGAAAGCTGTTAGGCAAGAGCTGCCGCCACCCCCACCCCCGGCCCCCACCATAGTCTTCTTCAGCACAGCTGAGTTCCTAAGGGGCCCTGACAGGAACAGGGACCAGGGGAGGGGAAAGAAAGAGAGAGTGAGGGGAAACAAACCACGTCAAACCCATCTAAGGCAAAAGAGAGGGCGCTGCTCTGGGAGAGGGTGGCCGAGCGCAGCCCTGAGAAACAGAAATGATGGAGAAATTTCAGCACACACCTGCGAAATACATCCTTTTATACAAACCTGTGCTTATCAGAAAATTAAATGTGCGTGTCATAAAATGATAGCGGGTCATCTGGAACCCATTTTTGGTAAAAAGGTAATTAAGAAAATAATATGGTGGCAGATACCACATGTATACATTGTGATATGGAAAAGGGGCCAAGTTCCCTGCTTTGGAGAAACCCCTAGGGCAGTTTCTTGAGTTCAGGCACCTCCTGTCACTTCAGGTAACTCAGCAGGACATGCAGGGCCTTGAAAATTCCATTTACCTATCCAGAGAGAATACAGAAACCCCATTTCAATAAAACCTGAGGCCTCAACTCTGTACAGGCTGAGAAGATGGTACACGCCTTTGCTCACACACTGATGAACCTCTGTCTGAAACTTATTTCATTGCCTTTCCTGGTTTAAAATCTTCCAGTGAAGCAATAAGCTCCATCCTCCTTTTATAGCCCGGTGATCAAAAGTCCCCATCTCAGGTTCCCTTCGGCAGCTACATTCTTAGGACTCTGCATAGGCTGCGGGTCTTGGGGAGAGCACCCCTAACCCTCCTGTCTTCTTCAAAAACACATTTTCATCTGTAAAGATGCAGCTGACCTATCTCCTGGGGAAGATGCATTTTCCTCCTCTCTCCTCTAAAGTTCACTTTCTCTTCCCCATCACATAGGTTTCTCTGTACTTAGTCCTGTGTTCACAATACTGCCTTTTACCCTCACGGTCACCTGTCGGTCTCCCTGACACCAGCCTGGCCCAGAAGCCTCTTTGGAGTCACCTCTCCCTTCTCTCCCATCTCCAAAGGGCCTGCACTCAGAAGTCCCGAAGATACTCCCAAAGATAACTGTGGCTACTCCCACAGTTTCTAACATGGTGTTCACCAGCAATTTTACAGCAAAAGCTAAGGCAGGTGCAAACACGAGTTAACTTATCAGTCGACAGCGTTTGGGCTTGAACACATGAGTGTTTGGTGACCTGTGAACAATGCATTTAGAAATGAATTACCCAGTGTTGGGATACTCTAGCCCTCCTAATGCTTCATCAAAAGCTTAACTATGGAAAAGCCAACATGCTGAAATTTCAGACCAGTCAATTCTGCTCTTTGCTAAATTTGTTCTTTGTGTCCCCAGACCTCTTAAATCTCCTTAAGTCTGGGGATCTCAAGGCCCACAATCAAACCCTCGGCCTTTTCTGCCTCTACATCAATAGCTTTCAAATGTCTTTTAATCGCAATTTAAAAAAAGGCTAAATGCAAATTCTATTTGAAAACCCTTGTATGTTTGTCATAGACATATTTTAAATGCTACATAATAGCAGTTGCTGCTTAAAAGATAAACCAACAAGAACCACAAGATCCATTTCAAGGAACCAAAATGTTTACAGGATGAATTTTGGGGCAGGCGGGTTGTTACATCCATTTATCTCTCTGCCTTGGGTTTTCACTGCTTAATATCTAGATAATCCTGATCCTCACAGATAAATCATTGCCAACCGTAAAGCCTGGGTTTCTGAATTAACTGTATTAAGTGCACTTGGACACTTTGTTTCACAGATGCACCCCTTGCAATTATCACCCAAAGCCACCAAGTGTTAGAACTGTTCACAACCTGATGCTGTTGTGATGGGTTGTGTTGACTGAATCGGCCTGCACTTTGCACTGGTTCCCAGGACTAAATGCAGAAATGCCTAAATTGAGAAGAAAAAGAAAAAGACAAACCCATGGCTCCTGTACCAAAAGATTGGACATACATCCAGGAGCAGAAAAAGCTCAGTCTAATACCTGCACAAAATGAACTGCACCAACAGCATGGGTAAAGCACAAGTATGCTCTAATACATTGAAATTTCATATAGGATATATTTGCTGGTGTGTTTTTGTTTATTTGGTTTTAATAGTTTTCTAAATAGCTGGTAACATACCAACATATATACTTTTTATGCTTTTGTTAAGATTTTGGGAAGCTCCTGCCCTTTTCCCATGTTGTTTGAAGACCCTCTTGCAAACCACTGGGCACATCTGCCATCGGAGGCCAATGGGGTATTTCCTGTTCTCGTCCTGACCCCACCTGTCATTCCATCCTGCTGACGTCCACCTCCTGCTCTCTGGAGACTACCTTGTATAAAATGGGCAAACCCCCCTTATTGTTCCCCTAAAACAAACTCCTCGGTGATTTTGATGGGGCACCTCATCAAAGATTTGGCACCTCTTTCTGCCCGATCTCTGCAACACAGTACCTGGAGCTGATGCTTTGACAATAATAAATTAATTGTGTGATGCTGATTCCGTAAGCAATTCACATTTGTAAGTTTTCTCTCTTGTGCATTTTATGGAACATGAGGGCGGGGGTCCTGGTCGGCACTTTTGCTATTTCCCTAGTCACAGGAGCAATGCTAAGTACAGAGCAGGCAGTCGATCCATTTCCCAAATAAAACTTGGGTAAAACAAGATTTTATAGTTGAACCATGATTCTCACTCCCAATATGTGTGGATTACAGTTTCTAATATAAAAGTCACCACCGTAACAATAGCAACTTTTCACTTAAACCCTCTTCTTTGTACTTGGCTCATAGTATTTTCCTGGTTTTGTTACGTTTTCTTCCAAAGGACACCCCTGAGATGGTGAAAGAAAGAAAGAAAAAAAAAAAACACACAGATCTTCCTAATATAGAGGCTAGAAAAATCTAGCAACTGCTAGAGTTAATCTAACAAGCTGTTTTCCACCTTTGAAGTAAGAAACACCCGTCATCTAGCAATGGCTGATGGAAAAGAGAAAACACGCAGATCCCACGGAGCTCAGAAAAAATAGTATTCCCCACATATCCTTCCTGCTCGCAAAGTCCCTGGAGGCACCTGTGGGGACTTGTGGCATCCAAGTTTCCTAAGGAAGGAAGGAAGGAAGAGGAACGTGCTCCAGATTTGCATCCTCCTCAATAAACCAAAATTTACACCTTGGCTCTGTGTGGTTCAATAACTCGATGCCCTTGCGTGAGATATTCAGCCAGTGAGTTTCTGCTTATCTGTGTGTTGAAATGAAAGCTCAAGTCAACGGTGCCATGTTTGCCAGAGGAGAGGTGGTGGAACCCATAAGCACCCCAACTAGCTAGCCCCTGGAAGACTCCTTCAGAGTTAAACAGAAAATAAAGAATGCTGAGAGTTATCAATTATTGTGCTCTTACTGTGTACCAAGCTAATGCCCATCTATCCTTATATCCACCAATGCCCTGTGACTGAGGTTAATCCGGGGTCATGTTTCTGAGGAGTGGATGCCCCTCAGGCAGGGGCATCACTGTGAGCTCAGTGCCCAGATGGAGCCCCCTCCCGCAGCTCGGACGGTGCCTTCTCCCGCTCTGCGGTGCCCCTGCTGCAGGAGACCCCAGTCACGGAAATCCAGCTTCTGAACACAGCCAAGGTGAAGGGGGTCCGTTAGAGACCCAAGTTGGTGAGTCAACGGAGCCCTGGGCCTCCTGGACCCACAGGGGTATCAAGCTCGTTGGTGAAGGAGGGCTTCTTCGGGACAGAGAAAACGTAATCGGTCTTACCCACTTTTCAGATGGAGAGCTGGGAATGGAATATTCTATCCTTCGGGGCTTCTAAGTCATTTTAAAGCAATTCTGAAAATAGGCTTCAGTTCCCGAAGTGAAGAGTTGAAGAAGAACAACAGTGGAAACTCATTCAGAGGGGCCCCCGATGGAGCCAGGGGGAAAAACAAGGCCACCTCCTAGCATGTGCCCAGCGCCTGTGTTTTATGAGCTGTTAGCCTTTCCTTGCGAAATAGCCATGTATTTGTTATTTTAAAACACAGGCTCTTTTAATCGTCCGCTGTTTCATTTCAGATGCATTTTAATGGGCACGTTTAACTTTATTTGTGCCTCCTAATGTGAATTAATCCCAGAGGGCATGCACGCTATTGAAAAGGGAAAACAATAAAATAAAACGAGGTAGTGAAAAGTTAAGCTCCTCCTATTCTAGACTATTTGGTAACAACTGGCTCCCTGGGAGAAAACTTCATGGGATTATATACACATCAGGCCTCAGTGGGGCATTTATACCACATAAAAAGAATGAGATATTTTTTACGTTGACTCATATAAATTCCTTATACATTTTAGATATTAACCCCTTATTGGAACGATAATGTGCAGATCCCTTCTCCCATTCAGCAGGTTGTTTTTCCATTTTGTTGATGCAGAAGTCTGTGCAGTCTTTTTAAATTTATTTTTACTATTATTTCCCTTATTTTGGAGACATAAATAGATACTTCTCCAAAGAAGACACACAGATGGCCAACAGATATATGAAAAGATGCTCAACATCACTAATTATCAGGAAAACACTAATCAAAACCACAAGGAGATACCCACCCACACGTGCCAGAATCAAAGGCTATTATGAAAGGGTCAACAGGTGACAAGTGTTGGCAAGGACATGGAGAAAAGGGACCGTCGTGCCCTGCTGGTGGACCTGTAAATGAATGCAGCCACTGTGGAAGGCAGTATGGAGGGTCCTCAGAAACTTGAACATGAAACTACCACATGGCCTAGCAATTCCAATTCTAGGCATTAAACCAAAGAGAATGAAAACAACCATTTGGGAAGATATTCACCTATGTTTGTTGCAGCATTGCTAGTAACAGCCAAGATGCAGAAGTAACCTAGATGTCCATAAGTATATAAACAGATCAAGAATATATGGGATATATATACAGTGAAAGATGACTCATCCATAAAAAAAAATAAATAAAAATAAAAAAATAAGAATGAACTCTTGCCATTGGTGACAACATGGATGGACCTAGAGGGTATTATGCTGAGTGATGTGAGTCAGATGGAGAAGGACAAATACCATATGATTTCACTTACGTGTAACATTTGAAACAGAAAAACAGAATAAATGAATAAACAAAACAAAAACAGGCCTGCAGAAACAGAACAAACTGATGGGAGCCAGAGCGAAGGGGGCCGGGTGAAAAGGTGAAGGAGATTAGAGGGATGAACTTCCAGTTGTAAATCAAACAAGCCACAGCGTTGTGGTGGTGAGGGCAGGGAACAGGGACAATGAGACTGTAATGACCTGGCATGGTGACAGACGGTTACAGGATTCAGTATGGTGGTCCCATCATAAGACATAGAAATACTGCACCACTGTGTTCTAAACCTGAAACTAATATACAATTGTATGCCAACTATACTTTAATGAGTTTTTTTAAAAAAAGAATAAGACAGAAATGTGGATTGCGTATGCAAGCATTTGGGGTAATTTCATGTGTTAAAAAACAGTAAGTGAAACTCCTAGATGGGAAAAGCTGCCCTGGTTCCAGGTGAAGTAAAAACTTGAAATGAGTAGGGTCAGCAGCCAGCTTATATAACTGAGACCTAATATTTACTTTGGGTCTGAACATGCATCCAGGGATCACAGATAATACAAACCCTTCTTTTAGACAGATGAAAATTCTCCCCTGGGGTCCTAGGCAACTGAGTAACCTGAGAAAAATAAAATGTTAAGAGCTGAGGGAATAAAATGAAGGTATAAAGAATTACAAACAAACAAACAAGCAAATCCCAGAGTGCCTGCCCAAAAAAGAGAGGACTGTAAGGAACCAGTATGGTGGAAACTCTCAGGGCTCATCAAACACCCAACAAATACCCAACTGCCGCTGTGTCCCAGACAGGCAACATGATTGGCCAACGGGACACAGGGGACAGAGATGTTCAGTACCTTCCAGACGACCCCTTCATGCCTGCCTTTCACCCTCACTTTGCGACCACAACAATCATGGAGGTCATAAAACAGCATCGCTTCAAGATGGTGGAAGGCCACTGATGAATAATAAACTTTGCTCCTGGCAAGAACTTAGTTTTTCCTGCATTAAAATAAGATAGAGCATGTGGCAAAACAGCTCCAGATGATAAAAGCTACAGAAAGCATTGAGAAGAGAGTAGGACTGCCCATACCCCCTCCCTACCGCTGGATTCATGGCTTAAAATGGACAGAGACCAGCTCAGCCCACCACAGAGACTAATTTCAGCAAACGGTATTTTGTTGTACGCACCCCTGCCACTGCCCCTGAAACAGAACCCATCCAAGGGCACATGATAACTGCCAGAGCTCCTCGAGAAATTGCTACCTTGTCCCAGGCACAGCTTGAGTATTCCTGCCCCCTCAATTAAATGAACCTCAATAAAGAAGGCAGAGTCTCCTAAAGGGGGCTGCCTGAACTGTGAAGAACCCACCCTCCATCTCACCGCCCCACTAACAAACTCTCATTTACTTTAAGCCCTATGCTGGCTTGCGTTTGAAATCTTTCCCACTTCAAGCCAAGGACCCTCAGTGGGCCACAGACCCTCGGGTCCCCGGACCCCGAGAATGCCTGCATCAGAGACGCTGAGATTTTGAGATTCATCCATGGCCGTAAAGAGGATTTGTCTACCTTGATTGTGGCAGAATTACTTAAGGCTTTGGCTGCTCTGAAGTTATCGAGAGTTAAGAGTGTAAACAAAACGTTTCCGCTGCCATGGAAGAAGAACAAGGTGGCACAGATGCTTGAGAGCTGGAAAAACACCAACTTTAGTAAGCCTCAGACATGGGAATGACCTACCCAGAGGCGACTCCGGAGTTTTTCTTTAAAAGACATTAAGCAAAAGATTGGGACGTCTATGACCGATAATGATGCCCCACTGGATTGTTCTGTACATAGTCAAAGCATTTTCTCATGATCATTTCAAAGGAAGTTCTGACCAGATTATGTCATGAAATTTGTTTCTGCCTTATAAGTCTGGAGCAAACACATGCGCCACCCTCCCCTGCCCCCAGCATTTAGAGCAAGAGATTTCTCCTCATTTTATCTCACATACACACATACACACAGCATGCACCACTGAAAGCCAGGCAAACACACCAAAGAATTGCTGGATAATGGTCTTGGTTTATCTCATAGCATTTTGTGTCTGCCCCTCAGGCCAGCAATTCATCATCGTAATCTCGTCCCTGAATCGCCAGCTCCCACAGCTAGAAATCCTGCCTTCCAGAAGGAACCTTTATCTTCTTTGGGTAAGAAATAATCCTGTGAAGCCAGCTGACCTGTTGGGTGTGCCTCATAACACGGGACCCACCGCACTTGGTGCAACAGGGCGCCTGTCGGACACAATCGAGATCAGTGTGAAAACAAGCCTGCTGCTGCTGCCCCGCTCCATTACCGCTGCTCTGCAAACGACGGGATTCCACTTCTGCCCTTTCATTTCTCCATCTTACTCAAATTCGGCCAGGGCCAGAGCACAGAGGTGATGCATAGAAAGGTCAAGAATACCCTGGCATACTAACTGACCTGACAAGGATGTGTGTCTCGAATGCTCATACACAGGCCTCTGTGAACTGGAACAACAACAACAACAACAACAACCACACACACACACACACACACATAGTCTGTCCCGAAAGTATCGGCTGCAGAAACTGGTTTAAGTATACTGACATTGGCTTGATACTTTCAGGACAGGCCACATATACATCTTGATGGGACAGGAGTCTCTAATGCAAATTACAGTCCAAGCATGAAAATAAAAAGGCACCAGTGCCCTATTCAAGTTAGAGGTAAACCCCTTTTAATGAACTTCCACTCCAGCTCCAAATAACGCAACGCTCTCTGCCATCTCTGGGCCGCTGTGGCCGGTGAATGGCCAGCCTCCCTGGATGAGGGCCTGCGTTCCCACCAGTCTGACAGCCAGACTTTGGCCTAACCATCCACACTGCTTCCTTCTTACGGGGGGTGGGTAACATTCACAGGAGGGTTCTTCATGAGCCCTGCTGTCTCTAGGATCTACTGAGCTTTGCCTTTACCACTGGAAGACTGAGGGAGTGACCCCTAATGCTACTACACCTGGGAAGGTAGCTCCTACCTTCCACGTGTTGGTTCTGGGCTCATTATTGAGGTTTTTCTTGGGAAAAATCAGTAATTACCTGCCCCCCACCCCACCCAAGACTTCAGCATTAAGATTTTGACAGAATCAGTCATAAGAGTATTTCTTAATGTTCCTCAGAGACCTTTTATGAGTCTCCCTTAAATACCTTTGCCTCTCCATTCCCTGGCCTATGCACATATGAGTGTACACACACACACAATGGTCGTTACACAGACAAAATATTCCCAAAACTTTCCTCCTCTTGCAGACTGCGTAAGTTTCTCTGGTAGGTCTTACCAGCCCATGTTATACCTACTCCTTTATTGACAAGGAAATAAAGACCAGTCAACGGGAGAATCAGCATCTATTCACCCTGAACACACTTGCATTCGTGTGGCAAATACAGTAGGGAGCCCTGGAGACCACATTAACAGGATACGGCACGGATTTACGGGAACATTAGAGCATGTTTGAAATGAGCACTGTCCTAGAAAATCCCTGTTTCTCTGAACCACCTGCCACCTGCCCACACGGTCCAATTAGTTCCACCTTGGAACGAATGACATGACAGAGAAAAGAGATACCTGCATTTGTTTTTGTTTTTGTTTTTTTATCAGGATAGACAAATTGCGGAGAGGGAGAAAAAACTGACTACAGAATAAAGACTAGAAAATATCCGTGCAGACCACCTCACAGCAGCTGCAAAAACCACCTCCCCCTTCCAAGCCCACCCTGCCAACGGCACTGCCCACATGTGTTGCTTTGAGGAAATCGCAAACAAGGCTCCAGGTTGCCTTTCGTTGCATGTTGTCCGGCCCTGATCCAGGCTCACAGAATCTTTCACTGATGTGTTTAAGGAAATAGAAAAAGACCAACCCATCCACAGAGTCTGACTCAGGGGTCCCTGTGTCAAGGGTCATAAACAGCACTTAATGAGCCTGGCATGATATGATCAGGAGCAAGGGCTCCGTTTCCTTGGAGAAGGAACCCTTAATGATTCAATCAGCATGGAAACCGTATCAGTTAGGGAGCCACGACTGAGATGAAAATAATGTAATTGTAACTCTTATGTTCCCTGCATTGGTACAATAAAGCCCCAAAATATCCTGATTTGCCTTTTGTGTCTCACTCTCTTTGTGGAAGTTACTGGTGTCCTCATCCTGGTGGTTCAAATGTCGGGTCATTTCTCTCGCTTCTGTCTTCTGTATGATTGAGAAGGGAGATTGGACATGAAATAGGAAGAATCAACAAAGGTAATGGCTTATTTTGTCTCGGGACAAAGAAAGAGATCTCTGCCAACTGGCACTGTCTTCAGAATAGAAGCTACCACAGAAAGTCACGTGTTCCTTGTCACTAGAGATGTTCGAGGCTGAATGTCAATTTCACTGAGAAAGGTATGCATTGCAAGACATTTGTTATTGCTTTTTTATTTCCCCAAATCTTACATGTTTTCATTGCATTAAGGTTCAGTGATATCTTATTCTTTGGAAACTTTTCTCCTATTTTCACAATCTGTGTCTTTTCTTCCAGCTGAGATATCTGCCCAGTATCATTTTTGTTCCCCATCTCCCCTTTCCCTGCTGTCTCCTTATTACCATGTGTAAATTTCATTCGATTAAAATTAGTTCAATGAACATTGGCCAAGGTCTCATTATACTTAAGTATGTGATGACCATAATGGGGGCAGGCAACACGAACTGGAATAGCACAGAGGACTGGGGACTAAGGGCCTTTGCAAGATTCTAACAAAAAGCAGAAGACAGCATGGAAATAGCTATTGTACAGACAGATAACCTCCACTGCTGTTATAATATTAGTGGAGATCACTTCTACTAAAACATTGCTATAGGAAGGAGACAGTATTGAAAAGAACCCTAGAGATAATGGAGGATGGGTTTCCATGACCAAAATTAGAGAAAGACGGGCACATCTGACATAATTAATAGCTTGAATATAGACAGAGATGCAGGAAAAGGACCGCTGTGCTGGGACCAGAGAAGAGCACATATTTCAGGCTAATGTCTTGGGCATGATATTGTGAGCAAAGTAGGTTCAGAACATTTAGCAGAGAACTTCAAAGTTCAAGGCAAGGAATTTTTATTGATGATGAATCAAGAAGTGATCACAGAGCACTGAAAGTTAACAGAGAAATATTAGCATGAAATGATTTGCTCTTACAGGGGAAGTCATGGGGGGTACTTTTATTTAGGAAGGACTGGGGTAGGAAAAGCCAAGGTGTGGGGTTCATCAGGTCTCTGCAATAGTTGGAGAAACAGCAAGGTTTCAAAGCAGTATCTGTGAGAAGCCAAGGGGCTATGGAGTCCTGGTTGGAGTTTTTTTTTATAATTATACATTTATGCCCAGCGGAGAGAAACTAAGAAAATACAAAAAAAAAAAAAAGTACAGGAAGAAAATTAAAGTAGACAATCATCCACCAATTCCAACAACTGAGATTAACATGTTTATGTGTACCCATTTTGCTAATGACTTGCACTTTTTCTTACAAATTTGGGTGATGTCAGCCATACCATCTTGTGCACTCTTTTTCCTCATCTGGTAATGCACCACAATTTTTTGTCCATGTTCAGGAAAATTTTTTGGAAGACTTTATTCATTATTTTTGGAAAGAAGGGCAGGGAGGGAGGAAGAAATGGAGAGAAACATCAATGTATGGTTGTCTTTCAACTGCCTTCAGCTACGGACCTGGCTGGAGACCAGGCTTGCAATCTAGTTAAGTGCCCTGGCTGGGAATCGAACCAGAAACCTTTGAGTTTGCAGGCTGGCGCCTTATCCACCTAGCCACCAGCCAGGGCAGGAAATGTATTTTTATATAGCATGTTAATAACTGTATTCAATAGACATGTACATTAATTATGTTTACTGAACTAGCTCCCCATTGAAAGCCTTAATATTTCTAATTTTCCCATATTATAAGAGGGCTGTCGTAAACATCTGTGCACATGTATTTTTTAATGTTTTTCTGGTTGCCTCCTTAGATACATTAAAGAGAATGGAAGGGGCTGAGACCCCTCTGAGCCATGCCCAGTGGTGGTCCCCTGCTTTCCTTTCAGTGTCTGGACCCTGAATTTGCCTTCTTGGCAAAGCCTCCAAGCACCAGGATCCCAGTGGAAGTGTGTGTGTTACCTCTGTACATTTTTTTTTTTAGAGGCAGCAAGCACAGCACAGGGCTGAAGGAGCTTGGAGGCAGGAGACACAGCAAATGAGGCATATCCTCTGGGGCTCTGGTGTCTCCCAGGAGTGACAAAGCGGCCCTGGACTGCCCACTTTCCTTCTGTCAGAGTCCCTGTCAAAGGTGGTTTCCCCTCAGATATGGCTGAACTAATCCTGGCTAAAACAAAGGCTTTCCATGTCTGCGCTGTGGAGTGCTTTCTGCACACACCACGATGCTGAGCCCAGAAAGGCTGTGCTGATGAGCGCCCCTCCGGTGCAGGGCGGGTGAGGCAGCGGCCTTCCCACCCCTCCTGCTGTAGCGCAGGGCGGAAGTACAACGCGGTTCTCGTCTTTGCGGATCTGACAGCTGATCACTGGCATCTCTTTGTGTTTGCCTTCCTGGCTCATTCTTTTGAATCCTCCCTTTACCCTCTCACAGCCCTCTCCATAAGCCTCTCTTTGACTAGGAACTCAGAGACATCACTTGTGTCTCTGACTGGCCCTGATGATGCACCTGTTGGTTTCTGCTGTTCTCTCATCTCTTTCTACCTTCTATTCTAGAGCGTGGGGCTTCTTTCCAACCCACAGGCAGCGGACCCAGGGTCCTTGCCTTCCCCTTCACTGCTGATTCCCTTCCTCATCCACCTGCGCAGGTCCAGCACAGCATGCTCGGCTTGAACGTGCTCAGGAGGCTATTTCACTGTTGCAAAAGGAACATCAGGGTGCGAACACCAGCAAACCACGCAAACCACGAGTACACAGAGAGTTTTGGTCTTATTTCTCTTTCCAGTCCTCTTTTCGCCTGTGCTTTCCACAAGCCGTCTTTGGGGAGACGGCTTCTCTCCTGAGCAGCCTAAATAGTTCTTTCCATTATCAATCAAAATCCTTCTCCTTGCCCTAATCGATAGCCCCTCTCAATTTTTCCCTTAGACTCTCTGGAGTAAACCCCTTCTCTTCCCGTGAGAGTCCCCTCCCTTGAACAGAGCCTTCTTGCGAGACAATGACAAAACAACTTGAGAGCAGATAATAACTTTTAAAGACACGTTCAAATTCTCCAACCCAAATCTCCCTGATGTGGGTCAGTAGTCCTGTCTTCGTTTTTCTCCCACCCTAACCTATGCCCTGTTCCCCTCCGTGTTACCAGCCCCCAGGCAAGACTCTGCTGTACTCCAGAGGGTCATTTCCAAACGCGCATCAGCACATCTATTGCCACTTCGTGCAACTAGTTTTGCAATAATCCTTGCCACCTGGAAAATCAACAGTTTATTTGAACACCAGACCCCTGACCAACATGGACTTCTTTCAAATCTGGTAATAAGTCCAAGAAAGGGGCAGAGAAAATGATGATATACTGTTCATTGTTTTCTCCATTCTCTTTCTTACTTAAGGGTCAGGAAGCCGGAATTCCGGTACCCAGTACTGTGTCTCCCTCCACAACCAAAAATGGATACATCTACCTCAAAACTGGAGACAACCAGAAATTCCAGAAAATCGAGCTGCACAGAAGTACAACACATGTAGAGACAAAGAAGAAATATTCATCCAGACAGGTGGGGGGGGGTGCGGAAAGGATGCTGTTTGGCAGCACAGTGGCTGCGGCAGGACAGTGGCACTGGTCAGCCAGAGGAAAGCACAGTCACGAGTTAAATAAGTAGGAAACTTGAGGTGGGGAGCACTCCTGGAACCAGACCAGACTGCACAGTTCCTGGTTCCAGCTCTGGGGGAGAGAGAGCAGGGAACAAAGCCTCATGGCTTCTGACTGTGAGAACCAGTGGGGGTTGGGGTGGAGGAAGAAACTGCCGGTCTCTCAGCAGAGTCTGTTTGTTTAGAGGTCCCCAGGTCCTAGGACATCTGCAGAACCACCCACTCCAGGAACCACAGCCAGGACAACAGCTAGGGGAGTACCAGTCCCATACGGGAAGTAGGAAAAGTGCCTGGAGAAAGGTGAATACTGAGCAAGCAGCACTGTTCCCTCACAGACCCTCCCTCACATACAGCGCCACAATGTTATGAAATGGGTCGCAATGCACTGATGAACATCTAAGGCTCCCCTCCTTACAAAGTAACAGATATGACAGCTCTACCTAAGACACAGAGACAAGTACAGAGCCTATCAAGTTAAGGAAACAGAGAAGTGTGCCCCAAAAGAGGGAGCAGGTCAAGGTTCCAGTGGGAGAATGAAGCAATGAGGAGACAGCCAACCTGACAGACACAGAGTTCAAAATGCTGGTGATAATGATGCTCACACACTTGTCAGATATGCTTGAGTACAGCAAATGCAGACTAGAAGAAGTAAAGGCCATGTTAAATGAAACAAAGGAGAATACACACAAAACCAATGGTGAAGGGAAGGAAATTGGGGTTCAAACAATGATTTAGAACATAAGATATAAACAGTCAACAGTACAGAATGAGGAAACAAGAATTAAAAACAATGAGGAGAGGCTTAGGAACATCTGGGACTTTAAATGGGCCAACATCCAAGTCATAGGGTGTCAGAAGGAGAAGAGAAAGAGCAAGAAATTGAAAACTTATGTGAAAAGATAATGAAGGAAAACTCCCCAAATCTGGCAAAGGAAATAGACATACAAGTCCAGGAAGCACAGAGAGTCCAAAACAAGCTAGACCCAAATCGGACCACACCAGGACACATCATAATTAAAATGCCAAAGGTTAAACATAGAGAATCTTCAAAGCTTCAAGAGAAAAGAAGAGAGTTACCTACAAAGGGGTTTCTATAAGACTATCAACAGATTTCAACAGATTTCTCAAAAGAAACATTTTAGGCAAGACAAGACTGGCATGAAGTATTCAAAGTGATGAAAAGCAATGACCTACAACCAAGATGACTCTATCCAGCAAAGCTATCATTAAAATGGAAGGGCAGATAAAGTGCTTCCCAGACAAGGTAAAGCTAAAGTAGTTTATCATCACCAAGCCATTATTATATGAAATGTTAAAGGGACTTACTTAAGAAAAAGAAGATCAAAACTATGAACATTAAAATAACAACCTCACAACTATCAACAATAGAATCCAAAAATAAAAATAAAAACCAACTAAGCAAACAACCAGAATCGGAACAGAATCATGGGTAAGGAGATCATTGGGAGGGTTATCAGCTGGGAGGGCGAAGGGGTGAAATGGGGAAATGCTGCTGGGATTAGGAAAAATAATCGGTAGGTACAAGATAGACAGGGGGAAGTGAAGAATAATAGAGGAAAGGGTAAAATCAGGGAACTTATTACTTATTAAGGGGGTGGAGATTGCAGAAGGGAAGGGGGTCCTGCATGGAGGGGAGCAAAGGGAAAAGAAATTGGGACAACTCTAACAGCATGGTCAATAAAATATACTTTAAAAAAAGAATCAGGAAACTTTGGAATCCCCAGTCCATCCTCTCCCCTGGCTGCAGGCTTAGTTCCTGAGGCTACTCGTGTTTTATCTGAGAGTCTTCAGGAATTTGGGGTTGCTCTGACCACCTCTCAATATGAGACATTTATTGAGTGCCTACTGTGTATCAGGCACCTTTTATGCATCTGCTAGTTTAATTCTCAAAATAGCATGATGAGGCAAGGACTAAGGATGAAAACACTAAGTCTCCAACCACAGCTTTGAGTGGTGGAAACGAGATTAAAACTTGGACAGTTGGACACCAGTTGTGTGCTAGGTGATGACACAGTGTTGCCTCTTCTTCGGTTCCTACCCTCTTTCCTTCCTTGGTCCATTTATTCTCTTTCCTGTTGTTCTGTCCATCCAACACCCTTGTTCCGGGAAGTCCTTTTGCCGTCTGCAAATTTGCTTGAATTCCACACCAAACTGCTGCCTCATCAGGGTCTATAACTTCAACAATAACAGGACTATTCACTTTGGCCACCGAAGGCCTTAAGCCTGGGAAGACTGGACTCAGTGGTGCTGCCTGTCAACTCCTGTGTCCAGTTCTCCCGCAACCTGTGTTTTGATGAGAACAGGAAACATGATGAGAGCTGTAAGTTAGGCTCATGATACATCAGATGCTGTGCTGAGTGAGCTCTTTGTAAGACAGAGGAAAGGGCACAACCACAGGAAAGGGCACTGTCATTGTCCCCAGCTTATAAATGAGGAAATGGGGGGTAGGAGCCTTCCAGCACCTGGTCACCCTGCAGACCCCAATCTGGTTCACGTCACCCCAAAGTCAGGACCTACATCCTTCACCACCTTAGAACCGTGCTTCCTCTTCTTAACGGGATTGCTAATGTCTTATTAAAATAGCAAAGGCCCACCAAGGAAATAATTACCTAACGGCAAATCCCCAAGTTCAATCCATTTTTTTCCTTCCTATAATCCAACACATGACCCTGCACATATCCAATTTTACCTATTTACGTTATGAAACATGACGGAGAAAATTACACTTTTCTACATTTTCCATTAAAATTTTGTCAAGCACGTAACTCTGGCAATAAATTTGGAAACCTGAACAGAACTGGTTATTTCCTAGGAATGTATCAATGACCAAACTGGACCCTTAAAAGAGGTGAAAAATTTGACGAGGCTAATTTTCATAAAAGGGATAACCAAAGGGCACCAGCGTTAGGTGAATTTCCAGCTCAGCTTATCTAATCTTTATGTGCTAGGTGACCCCAATATTATTTAAACCAGCCCTAGATAAAATGAGGGATGCTTATTCAAATCATGTACGCATACAGTTTAATAAGAAAACATACTGAAGATGCTACAAAAAAGAAAAATACTGTACAATTCCAATTCACATGGAATATTAGAAAAGGGATCCTGCCAAGTTATTAAAAAAAAAAAAAAAATACTACATGATGATCAAGTAAGGCTTATTCCAGGAGATCCAATTTCTTTTCTTAATATAAGTAAGGATATGGCAGGAGAGTTACTAGCCAAAAAAAGGAAATGATGATGTTTAGAACAGGATATGGATTTTCTTTTTGCTCTTTGACCAGAGAATTCCGGACTGGTCAATAGCGATTAAGTCTCTGGGGGAGGTTAGAACTGCGGTTAAGCCAGGTATTAAATCTAGGTTTGGTGGCACGGGCTTTCAGCACCTGGGATTTTCTTTTCAACAACAGTGACACTGCACACTGAGAGCTGCCCACTAACCCAATCTCCACAAGACCCTCAGTTAACATTTCTGTAAAAAATGTACACGCTGATCCTGAAACACATGTGGAAACTCAGGGGACCCACATAAAGCAAAACAATCTTGAGAAAGAACCAGGAAGGGGGGCTCTTATTTTCTGATTTCAAAACTTGAAGCAAATTAATAATTAGAGTAACGAAGATGGTGTGGCTCTGGCATGCACATAGACGTAGAAATCCATGGAATAGGACTAAGAGTTCAGAAATCAACTCCTATTATCTGTGGTCACTGATCTGCAACAATAGTGCCAAGAATATTCAATGTCAAAAAAACAGTCTGTTCAGCAAATGAGGCTGGGATACCCTGATGTGCCCATGGGAAAGAAAGATGTTTCATCCCCTCCTTCATAGTGTATGCAAAAATTATCTCAAAATAGTTCTAAAACCTGAACGCAAAAGCTATAAAACTCTTAGGTGAAAACATCGTGATAAGTGGTGCTGGGAGAACTGGACAGCAACATGCAAAAAGATAAAACTAGACCACCAACTTACACCATACACCAGAATAAACTCAAGATGGATAAAGGATTTAAACATAAGCAGTGCCACCATGAAGGTCTTGGAGAAAAATATAGGCAGTAAACTTTTTGATATCCTACACCGAAATATGTTTACTGATACTTCACCAAGGGCAAAGGAAATAAAAGAACAAATCAACAAATGGGGCTATATCAAATTGAAAAGCTTCTGTCAGCTAAAGAAAACACCAGCAAAATCCAAAGGGAACCCACTGTATAGGAAAACATAATTGCTAATGATACCTCAGAAAGGGTTTGATCTCCAAAATATATAAAGAGATAAACCTTTATGACGTTTGATTTACCAATGGGTTCTCAGATATGACACCAAAAGCACAAGCAAAAAAAAAAAGTAGATGAATTCAACTTGTTCTAAGTGAATAATGTCTTCACTTTCAATACAGACACTATCAAGAAAGTGAACAATGCTCTGGCTGGTGGCACAGTGGATAAGGCGCCAGCCTGTGAATCCAAAGATCACTGGTTCGATCCCCAGCCAGGGCACATTACCAGTTTGCAAGCCAGGTCTCCGGCCAGGTCCGTAGCTGGAGGCAGTTGAAAGGCAACCATACATAGAGATCTCTCTCCCTCTCTGCCTCTCTCTCTTCCCCTCTCTCTAAAAATAATAAATAAAATCTTTTTTAAAAAGCGAACAAGAACCCATAGAATGGGAGAAAATATTTGCAAATCAACCCATATACCTGATAAGAAATTGGTATAGGTGTATGGAGAGAAATCTTACACCTCAACTATAAAAAAGAAAACAATCCAGTTTTAAAAATGTGCAAGCCCTGCCTGGTGGCTCAATGGATAAGGTGCCGGCCTGTGAACCCAAAGGTCACTGGTTCGATCCCCAGCCAGGGCACATAACCAGGTTGCAAGCCAAGTCTCCAGCCAGGTCTGTAGCTGGAGGCAGGTGAAAGGCAACTGTACATTGATGTTTCTCTCTCTCTGCCCATCTCCCTTCCCCTCCCTCTAAAAATAATAAATAAAATCTTTTTAAAAATGTACAAAGAATCTCAACAGACTTTTCTCAAAGACAATACGCAAATGACCAGAAAGCACATGAACAGATTCTCAGCGTCATTAGTTATCAAGGAAATGCAAATCAAAATCACGAGAGACCACTTCACACCCACCAGAATGGTTGTAACCAAAAAGAGAATAGCACATGTGGGCCAAGCTGTGCAGTTACTTTGTAGACATTTTGGAAACTGAAACAAAGTTTTCATTTGACCTAGCATTTCCATGCCTGGGTTTGCACACAAGAGAAGTTAAAATATATGTCAACACAAAAACATGTACATGAATGTTTCCAACAGCATATTGCTCATCAGCTGATGAATCGATGTACAAGATGTGGTAAATCCACACAATGGAATATTATTCAGCCACAAAAAAGAAAGTACTGACAAGTGCTACAGCATCAATAACCCCTGAAAACATACAACATGAAAGAAACCTGTATTGTTGAATTCTCTTTATACAAGATCTTCAGAATAGGCGTACCTGTAGGACAAAGTGAATTAGGGGTTCACTAGGATTGGGGAGTCATGGGGAATAACTTCTAGTGTGCATGGGGTTTCCTCCTGGGGTGATGAAAAAGTTCTAAAATTCATTGGGATGATAGTTGCAGAACTCCATGACTACAGTAAAAAACCATGAATTGTCTATTTACATCTGAGAATTGTATGGTTGGTGAATTATATACCAATAAATCTGTTATTAAGTATATATAAAAAATCAACTCTTCTCCACCATCATATTTCTTTCTTTGACTTATAGTTGAAGATCTAGGAAATATGTCAAGTTATCAATTTCTTAGGAAAGAATGCCACCACTATTTCCAAATAGACATGAAAAGTCATACTTGTCACCTGAAGATTTAAAACTCTGAAGACAGTTTTTCCATCAGTTTTCAAGTCCAATCCTATGAATGAAGTTCACGTTTGTGAATTAAGTGTTTCATTGAGTGTGTGTGTGTGTGTGCGCGCGCGCGCGCGCATGCGCACGCATACGTGTGTCACTTAGGCCTACATGTTAATGCTAAGCAAACGAAGATACAATTCTAAATCAGGCAACCGATTATTCATTTAAGGAAAAGCCTATATGACTAACACACACAGAAGGAAACACAACTATTTACACAGAATCTATTAAACTTTCATTGGATAATTAAGAGTTTGCCTTCTACATGCTGAGGAAATTTGATTAATGGAATCATGAAAAATTAGAGCTGAGAGAAACTCTAGAGATCATCTAGCCCAAGTGATTAATTTTTGAAAATGAGGATACGAAAAGTCAGAAATGTTCTGCTTAAGGTTGTTTGGGCAAAGTTAGGTCACATGTTCAGACTTGGTGGGTTTTTTTTTTTCTTCTTCTAAACTACTTAGGCTGCTTAAGAGGCATTCAACATTATGTTCATTAAAAAGAAACCTTTTGGGAAAGGACTGTAGACTATTCCAATATGGGAAAACTGACTTTCAACTAAAAATCATTTCAAGTATAGGTCCAACCTTGACAGACACCTTATGTTTCAATTTGATTCTGTTCTAAATAGACTATTTCAGTTAATGTCCATGTGGAGGAAATGGGTAGAAAAGAAACCTTGTATTAGTGACTTTGGCATGTGGACAGTTGAAAAGGAACCTGGAATATTTAGAAAAACTGTGAATTCAGTAAAGAGAAACAGCCCACAGAAGCTGACCAGGACCTGATTGTAGATAATTCTGATGACTAGAAAGGTCAGCCTTACATTGATTTAAAAAGTTGCTTTCCTGAAACTTTCATCGTTAATCCTAGGTCTCTCTGGATCAATGCACAATATGTTTGTTTCTTCTTCCACAAAATTGCCTTTAATATATTTCTTAAATTTCATTTCCTTTAATTATCTTTTTGGCTCAATCAATCATCCCCTGGTCCGGCAATAAATCCTCATATAACAAGATTTGGTAAACAACCATAATTTTAGCCATGCACCTGTGATGTTCTCATGGGGCATGATATCTGCAGGGATTCTTAGTAATTCCTTTAAAAAAAAATCTTATCCTCACCCAAGGACAATTTTTCCATAGCTCTGTAGAGAGAGCGGAAGCGAGAAAGAGAAACAGCAGTATGAGAGGGAAGCATCGACGGGTTACCTCCACCTGTGCCCAGGTGTCAACTGGGGACAGAACTGCAGGAGCCGGACCCACAACCTTTCGGTGGTGGGATGACGCTCCAACCAACAGAGCCGCACCGGCCAGGGGATTCTGAGTAAGTCTTAGCCCAGATACCCCACTCTACTCTAGCTCTCTCCCTCACCACCCCTGTCTCTCTTGCTACCTCATGGCACCGCTGTAAGATTAATGAAAATCCTATCTGTGAAATGGCACTGAAAATGACTGATATATGCACATGTACTTTATACAGCAAGTCATCAAAGTTTCCTTTTTAGAGAATTGGGAATTCTTATCTCAAGAATTCCTCCTATGGCATGTAAGACAGCAGCGGAGGGAACACTTAAAGTCCTATGCCCAAACCTCAGATAGTTACACAACGTCTTCCCCATTTCTGACATCTCTGCACACACAACGGGGAGGCAGCTGGGCAGCCAAGACAGGGCAGAGGGCAGTTCTGAAGCGCAATTCCGTGGCTGTGTTCCCACGCGCCCCCCTGAGGAGCTAGGCACACTGATGGTCCCACCAAAATGGCACACTGTCACCCTTGGCTTGGGTCCTATTTTAGTGTGCCTATTGTTGACATGTCTGTCACTGAAAACTATCAAGGTATTTTCGCACCATATTATCCTCAGGGAAAATCCATGATATAGGCAGAGGAAAAATTATTATTCCTCCTCTTAGATGGAAAAAGGATCCCAGAAAGATCCACCGTCCTGCCCCCACCCCCACACAGACACATCAAACTGGTGAGCCCCCGAAGAACAAGAGCTCCCTTGACTCCACAGTCAACGCCCCAACTTCCACATCACGCAAAGTTTTCTATTTTGAAGAATTATTTCCAAAGGATTATGTGTCATTTACTTAAACTTGAACAACTCTGTACCAAGGGACATGTAATGTTCCAAGATGACTGGAGCCGAAAGGACAAATTGGCAGTTTGCTACATCCCAGTGTAGGAAGTCAGGCAGTAAACCAAAGACCCAATAAATATGTAGTAAGTTAGAAGGTCAAAGTGTTATGAAGAGGAAAAATAAGCTAGGTAAGGAGGGGAATGAGAGCAGGGGAATGAGAGAAGGTCTCATTTTGTACATTTAGAAATAGAATAAATGTTCATATATTGATGGAATACAGCTGATTACTATGCATTGGAGAAAGGCTGCAGAAGTGCCCTTTTCAGGTATGACCAGGGCAGTGACCCCAGCTTGCACAGCAGCAACTGGCGTGTGAAGACCCTTGGCTTCCGACACAATGCAAACGCCTATCCCCGGAGTGGATGACAGTTCCAATTCTGAATGATCCTGACTCAGACCCCCGGAACGCCTCATAGCCTCCCCTGCACCTCCTCCCTCAAAGGGCGCATTTGTGATCAGGAAAGCTCTCAGAAACTCAGGCTGCTAGACCAGGCCTTCTCGAGAGTAATAAACCACGCATAAAAGAAGTGCTTGTCATGAGAACAGTAGATGAGGGATTTTGGAGGCCCGAGGTTTACATTCCCACTGTGGCTCAATGCGTCATCTGTCACTTTGCGGCAGAAGGCAGGCATGGGGGTGACAAATGATGGGACTTTCGAAAGCCCTCCAGCTGACCAACACCATTACCCTCAGCCCTCACGCAGCCATCTGTCAGTGTCCTGAAGCAGGCGCCCTGGAGCCACAGACACAGCACATTGCTTGCCTTTCCCCAGTGCTTCCGGTTGAATGTTCCACATTCTCAACAGAGAGCTGGAGTTGAATTGCAAGCCCTTCTGACACATCACAGGAATCCAAGAGGTTAAATCATGCAGGGAGAAGAAAGGGAAGGAACCCATCGCCTGACTTGCAAATGTACTCAACCTATGTTTTGATAAATATAGGTTGAGTACATTTGCTCAAAAGTACCTACTATGCTCAAAAGCACCTACTATGTACACAATCTTCGCCTGGGTATTTTCCATGGGCCTCTGTTACCTTATCTTCCTTTAAACATGTATTTTCCTCCTAAATATGTATTCACAGAGTGGTGTGCCTTTGAAACAAGAGACAGCAAATACATTCAACTTTCCTGTTGACTGATCAATTAATCATGCCTACCTGGGCTACCAGGTGGAAGGGCACGGAAATCACTCAGAGCCTGGGAAGCTAGTGCCATGATGAATTAGCAACGTCTGCCCCGGCCTCGGGAGAGAAAAGCTTCTGAACTGCTGTTCTGATTTAGAAAACTATTACAGAAGCAGTAACGAAAACAAAAACAAACAAAAAGTAAATAAACTACAGCTACTCCGGAAGTTTTTAAAGCTTTCTGAACATCAATGATCATGGTCATTTTGAATCTCACTCCTGGTTACTGGTTCAAAGTTAGGCTTCAACATCACACACTGAAAAGTGAAAAGATCAAAGAAATGAACGTATTGCTAGGGTCCTTTTGATCTGATGGCCTTGAGCTCACAGTGCATTTCTGTGGCTTGTCATGGTGAGAATTTGGATAACTTATTTATCCTCTGCACTGCTTAATTCACTCATACATTAAGTAATAATAATGAAAATACCTACCTTTCACTGATGTTAAGTCCAATTAAGCCATGCATATAAGTGAAGTATTTACCACAGAGCCTGGCAGATGAGATGAGGCTCGGTAAATGGTAGCTATTACTGTACTTAAATATAATTTAGGGCACGATAAATTATTCTTTTCTATGCTTTTAAAACACTGTTTATAATTTTATGGTGGAATTATTACCCATAATATAGTTTTTCCCTATTTTGTTTTTTACCATTTATCTATCTTTTATTATGAGTGGTACAGGCCAGAGGGGCTGCGTCTTATTTATCCATTCCCAGGATATAATTTAATGCCCAGCAGATAGTAGGCAGGAAAAGGTGTGGGCGGAGTGGAAAAAAAAAAAAGCAACAATAAAATATGTGGAAACACCTGTAGTCATGTGCATGTACCTCACTTGCTAGCCAGGTTTAATTAAAAATCATAGCTCAGCCCTGGCTGGTGGCACAGTGGATAAGGTGTCAGCCTGCGAAACCAAAGGTCACTGGTTCAATTCCCAGGCAGGGCACGTAACCAGGCTGCAAGCCAGGTCTCCAGCCAGGTCTGTAGCTGGAGGCAAGTGAAATGCAACCATACATTGATGTTTCTCTCCCTTTCTTCCGCCTTCCCTTCCTCTCTCTAAAAATACAGTCTTTAAGGAAAAAAAGTATATACACAAATAAAACTTGTATTTCAATTATTAAAAAAAATCATAGCTCAGATATCTAAAGAATCTTTCATTGACTGCATGCTTTCCTTTGTACCCATTTCTCTACCATTTAAAAGTTGCCAGTGGCTTCTTCTATTGACACTTAGAGTAAAATCTGCCCTGGCTGGTAGCTCAGTGGATAGGTGCCAACCTGCGAACCCAAAGGTCTCTGGTTCGATTCCCAGTCAGGGCACATAACCAGGCTGCAAGCCAGGTCTCCAGCCAGATCTAGAGCTGGAAGCAAGTGAAAGACAAACCATACATTGAGCTTCTCTCCCTTTCTTCCTCCCTCCCTGCCCTTCCCTCTGAAAACAATGAATAAAAATTTAAAAAAAAAAAGAGTAAAATCCAAAGTTTTCGTGCAAGTTTATTATATCTACAACAATGGAACAGGATGATCCATCTAAATGAGTATCATGTAATTGTTTATCAGGATAAAGAGGTGTATACGCACTGATACAGAATGACAGAGATCTGATGGCAAGTCAACATTCAAGATGCACAGCAGGACCACTCACATGATACAGCTTATGTAAGATATGAATATGCATGCACTAAAGGTGGCAAGAGGTGCTCTGGAGGGACCGGACTAGCTTGGCGATAAGGGTTAAAGGGGGATGTATCTCACATTGTACACCCACTAGTACTTCCTGGATTTTGCAGACTTGTCCAAGGGTTAGTAAATACACCAATTTAAAATTTAACATAACAGAGGAATAAATTACCATCCAAAAGGAACACCAAATCAACGTCTACAATCCAGTTACTTCCTAAACTCCAGACATGTTCTCTGACTGGCTGCTGGGTATCCTGAGCAGGAATTCATCCAGTTCAACATACACAAAAATAGAACCCCTGTCTCTTTTAAAATTCTGGGCTGAGCCTCATTGGCTCAGAGAATTCTTTCCAGGCCACTGTGGGTTCCCTTCCCCCAGAACTGCAGTTCCTGGCTCATCCTCCAGACTTACTACTTCCTACTTTCTGCAGCATCAGCACAGCCCCAGTGCCCTTGGCATCCTCACCGTCTAAGGGAGTCTGCTCAAGGAAGACATGTGTGATTTAATAAAAAGTCCTGCACATCAATTATACTCTAGGATGCCCAACACATCATTGACTGCAAAAAACATACCACTTAGAGAAACACATCTATCTACTGGCCACCAACTGTGGAAAGTAATACATGTGTTCTCATTTATTTTAAATTATTTTATTTGAATCTTTATTTATCCGGGGAAACCCCGAACACTCCTTCTAAAGAACATAAGCACGCCTGTGTTCATTGCAGTGTTCTTTACAGTCACCAAGGTTTGGAAGCAGCCTGAGTGCCCATCAGTAGGTAAGTGGATAAAACAGCTGTGGTTTATTTACACAATGGAGTACGACACAACCATGAAAAGATGATGGAAAGTGGGAGAGAAGGAGGGAGGAGGAAAGAGAGAAACAGATGTAGTTATTTACACAGATATGTACATATGCATGCATGTACTTAATATAATTTAAAATAATGTGATAACCTTAACACCTATTTAATATCCTGCTTTTGTACCTTTCTCCAAGCCAAGAGATACAGTAACGAGTTGTAGGGCGTTCTGTAGTAGTCGCACTATCCAACCATTCAGCTTCTGATAGAAATTCACCATTTTCCGCTTTCTTGGCACAACAAACAAGGATGCAGCAAAAATCTTTAGGCCTGTTCCATGTCCTCACCTTCAGGTGCACTTGTTTCTCTGGGATGTCAGGGTCAAAGGACATTTTTAACTTAATAGATATTCCCAGACTGCTTTCCAAAAAAGCTCCAATAAAGCATGTTCCATTCACAGTCAATGCCAGGCCTCCTTCCTCCGTATCCCCGCCAGCCACAGCTGTTACTGCTCTGTCCAGGGTGTGCCAGGCCACCAGCGTAAAGGGACATCTCACGGCGTTAGTTCGCACTCACTGACACCTGGCGAGGCTGCGCATCTCAGCATTTGCTGGCTGTCTGGAATCTCCCCTCTGCGCTCTGCTTCTTGTCTTTGCTCATCTTTCTAGTGGGATGTGTGAAAGGGCTATTTAGTAAAATGGGTGTCTACTCAGGTCATTTCCAAGACCATAATCTCCCCAAGTCCATCACTGTTTTCTAGTCACTTTATTTATGAAAACCTCTCCCACAGAAAAGTTCTTATTTTGTATGGTACACAGTATATGACCTGGCTTCATCCTATCCCTAAATAATACATGAAGTGTCCCTAAATATTCATTTTCTGATACTTTATTGTCTTATCCTTTTCTCATTTAGTCTTTGACCCTCCTGGAATTATTTTGTGTTTTGGGTAAGAGGGAGATTAATTTTCCTTTCTTCCTGAGCGGTAGCCAGCTATGCCAATACCATTTGTAAATAAACCACATGTTTCTACTGGTCGAAATATTAGTGTCATTGCGTATTCAGTTCTCATTCATCGTCAGACAGAGCTCTGGATTCTCCAATTGGTTGTACTAATCGATATGTCTATTTATACTCCGGAGCTATGATAAACTGACTTAAGTGGCTATTTTAAATGTTACTTCATGTAAGTCAGGTTTTCCCTTTGTGTTCCTTTGCATGCTTTTCTTGGCCATTTTCCTGACATTTATTCATTCATATAAACTTTTAGTATAATTTTATCCAATTTCAAAAGAAATTGCAGCTATAGATCTGGCTGGAGACCTGGCTTGCAGTCTGGCTATGTGCCCTGACTGGGAATCGAACCAGAGACCTTTGGGTTCGCAGGTTGGCACCTATCCACTGAGCTACCAGCCAGGGAAGATTTTACTCTTTAAGTGTCATACAAGAAACCACTGGCAACTTTGAAATAGTAGAGAAATGGGTACAAAGGAAAGCATGCAGATTTCAGAAGAACCAAACTTTTATTTATCAACCATTGCATGTCTTTCTGGTTGTTCATTGTTCATATCTTGGTTTATATATTTTAAGTTTATTGAAATTTTATTTGTATAAGTTTATACTACTTGCATATTATTCACTACTAAGATTTTGCTGCTCTTTTTCTTGGCATTGTGAATATAATTTTGGTTCCACTTCAATTTCTAAGTGCTTATTGTTGTATCAAAGAAAAGTTTTTCTTTTCATAATTTTATCATATAAAATCTCTTTACTGAATTCTTTTATCACTTGAAGACCTTTGTTTTAATTTTCAACTCTAGGCCTTTGTGTTTCCTAGCTGTAAAATAATTTCATTATCTAAAGGAACTAGGTTCATCACTTTTCTCCTTACAGTTATATCTTTATTTCAATTTATTTTCTTACTACATTTCTAGAACTTTCAAGAAAACATTCTCTAATAGCGAATATACTTGCCTAGTTCTTGACTGAAATGGTTTTAGTGATCTGTGAGTGAATAGAATAGTTGCTGTTGACAACTTTAATATCTTTCTATTGCTGCTTTTGCATTATTAGTAATGACTAATGAATTTAATAATATGGCTTGCCATTAGCTGTGAATATGCTCAAACTTTTTTCTGTATTTTTCTGTACATTCTATATTTTCCCTTTTTACTATTGAGTGGTGTTTTTATTTTTGTTTTTGTTTTTTATATTCTGGATACCAGTCTCTTGTTAGACATACGATATGCTGATTATCTTTTCAACTTCTTGAGGGTTCTCTTTGCAGAAGACCCATTTTTAATTCTGTGAAGTCCAATTTGCCTACTTCTTCTTTTGTCACTTGGCTTAGATGGTATATCTAAAAAGGATTTGCCGAACTCAGGGTCAAGAAAAGTTACTTCTATGTTTTCTTCTAAGAGGTTTATATTGATAGCTGTGGCTCTTTCTTTAGTTGAAAACACTAAGTTGCTGCAAAGTCATTTTACTAGAAACTTGAGAGTTTATTTCTAAAATTTCAATTCTATTCTTTAGATCTAATCGTCTACCCTCAGGCCAGTACCACATTGTCTTGATCGCTAAAGCTGTGGCCAATGCTAAGTTTGAAAAGCCTGAATGCTCTAACTTGGTTCTTTTCTAGGATTCTTTTGACTAACCTGGGTCCCCTGCATTTCCTGAGCTGTTGCTTTTGAATATGTATAGTTTAAATCCCACCAGTGTTTTAAATACTAATATTGACTTTATTAAAATGTTTGGTTGCTTCGTTCAGTTTTATCAAGATCAATTATGTTCTTTTTCTCATCTCCACTGTTTCTTTTAATTCTCTAATTTCCCCCTCATTTCCATCACTAAAATTTCAGATCAGTGTAAAATAATAGTGATTGCATGAACTCTTCTATACCACTTCCAACTTCAGAGGGAATTATTTTAAAGGCTTATTGTTAATTCCAATGTTGGCTATTAATCTTACTTAGTGTTCTTGATCAAATTCTTTCTGGTTCATTAAGACCTTTTGATCAGGAATGAATATGGGTTTTCTCAAATTCCTGCATCCTAATTTCCTTTGTCTATGGAAATTAAAGCTATAGGCTGCATCAGAGTCCAGTCAAATAAAAGCTGAGTTTTGGGGTTTCGTTTAACCTTTCCTATCCAGCTCTGGGATATGAGTATCTCGAAGCCTAACTGACTCATTGGTGGGAAAATTCTGACTAATTATATTGACCTTATAGTGTTTTAAGGATTAGTAGTAATACATGTGAATTCCCTGACATGAAATAAATATCCAGGAGACAGTAACTTTTATTTGTTTCGTGATTTCTAAACCTTTCTAGCTCCCAAATGCTATGACGTGCCCTGAATGCAGCTTTTCACAACCTGGTGCCACCTGCACAAGAAACTGGGCAGCCAAAGACGTACTGCAACCTGAAGGGAGAGGAAGCATAACCTTCTGCTTATTAAAGGGCAGACTGAGTTCCCCCCTCAGACCCCTGATGGTTTACTTGGGCATGTAAATCTGCCACAAAGATACGCAAACAACGGGGAAGGAAGTAGCTGTTTGGGTCCTATTCACACATCCTCACAAGGAAAGGAGCTGCCGGTGGCTGTGGCCTTTGAGAGCTGTAAGGCAGCCAGCCATTCAACCTTAGGCAGGCATTGCTCCTCATTCTGTGACTTCCCCATGACGAGGTTTACCTGGCCATTTATCACATCGCCCACTGGTGCATCTTTGAAGGCAAAGGACCTGTTGCCACTTTGAATCTACTACCCTGTGCGCATGTCTCCTGTCTCTCAGCCAAGCAGCAGGCAACAGTCCAGTCAGCATTTGGTTCTTCTAAGTACGAATAAGTGCCTGAGCAGGTCTAGGTAAATGAACGGATGCACCAATAAATTAATGAACAAGTTAACCAACTACCTTTGTGCTTTTCCCACCCTACTGGGTTTAAACACATAGGAAAGATAATAACCTGTGTGCAGTCATGAAAAAAGGGACCTCAGGAGTCACGCTGCCCTGAAAGACGAATCTCCATCACTGATGAGCATTTCTATTAATTAGCTGGTTTAGCTGAGTCAGTTTGAGTATGCCACACGTAGAGGAGTGTGCAAAGACTGAACTAGTGGAAATTTATACTATAGTTGCATTTATATTTATATTTGTATTTATTTATGTTTGTATTTATATTATTTATTTGGTGTGGATTCAGAATTTTTTTCTGGACTCTGTAGCTTGCTGATTCACCTTGAACTAGCTCCTGGCAGGGACAGGATGTCCCAGGAGAAAGGGTTACTGGAGACCTGCGGCTGGTGGCCTCTCTCCCCTCAGAGACCTGACCCTCAAACGGCGCAGGCTGTCCTGCGCCTGCTCGCTGGTAGTTAGAGGTTCTAATTAATTCTCTGTAATTGTGTAGTACTTCCTGCCTCTGTTTCTCTCCGGGGTCCCAGCGTAGGAAACAAGATGCTCCGCCTCTGGAGACCGCCCTGGTAAGAGCCTATTAATAAATAATTAAGTTTGGAGACTCCTGCGGGCCAGTCAGGACTGGAGGTCACCAGACAGCCGTCTCCATGGCAACACACCAACAGGACTGCACTGCTCTGTTTCTCTTTTCATACGTGGGAGAGAGTGGGGGCAAAGGCATAGATTAAAAAGGGATTTGTTGTTGTACTTTTCATTTTCATGTTATTTTCAGGGAAATCCGTGACTGGATTTACAATTCACAATAGGCTACAGTTCTCACCAATGAAACAGGATATAGGACAGCCGACTGCCACGCCTGCCTATCCCCAGCTTCCCAGCCCAGCCGTCGGTTCCCCGGGGATTCTGCCTCCGGATCGTCCCAGCCCCATCAGGCCTGCACCTGATACCCGGCCATGGGCCACAAGGCCGGTACCCCAGTGTCTGTGTGGCTCTGTCACTGGCTTCTCTGCCCCTCCCCTCCTAGCTGGGTCTCTGATTTACACTAACATTCTGTGGGAGACCGAGAACTTGGGGCTTGGAGTGAGGCAGGTCTTGACCCAGTGCCCAGCCTCTCCTGCTGACCGTGATGCAGGAACACGGCTGGACCGCTCTGAATCTGTCTCATGGCCCATGACGTAAAAACGGGAGTTGCTTGCAGGGCTACAGGGAAGCTTCAAGGAGGCAGCATAGACGAAGGGCTGAAGAGCAGATTTTTCACAGCCGATTGTCTGGGTTTCAATCTTCTCTTTACCTTGTGCCCACTTACTCTTTGAGGACAAATGAATTTCCCTAAGCCTCAATTCTTATCTGAAAAGCTGAGCCAGCACTCTGTCATCCGCTCCTTGGGCTTGGTTGGAATATTAACTTACAGGATGTACGTATGGGGTGGGCAAAAGTAGGTTTGTAGTTGTGAGTCTGCAAAACACACAGCCTATGCTTGTAATATTGCTTATTAATTATTGTATTCATAACTGCATTACAGAAAGTCGTTAAGTATTAAGTCTTGGGACTAGTTATATGTAGCGATAATTGTGATGATGCACACTTTATACTTGATTTTTTCCACCTCTTCCTCCCACCTTACATAAAGCGCCCTAGAGTTGCCAGCATTGTAATCTAAGTTCCGAGCACATGTGCTACTGAAGGGACGGCATCCTCTGACAACAGGTGCTAATGAGTCTTTTCCTCTGGTGTGGGGATACGTGACTCTTCCTGGGTGACAAGCAAGGGAAGCTGAGTGGCGCAGAGGGTGGGCTGTGCTGGTGGCTGTCCACCTTGTCTGCCTCACCAGACCCCCCAAGACTAGTCTTTCTCTGCCCTGCTCAGTGCCACCTGGAAGTGACTCCTGCCAGGCCTGCAGCTGGCTTCAGGTGGGGTGGGCCCTGGGGGAGCATCAGCAGGGGAGAGTGAGGGGGCGACAGCTGGGGCTCCCCCTGCCCCGCCCCCTGTACCCAGGAGTCCTGTGACTACACTTTCTGCAGGCCACGCCTCACCCCTTCCTGCTGCCCTTCGGCTCCCGGGCAGGAGTCCCTCCCTTGTTCCTCTCCAGCCACAGAAGTGCTGATGTCCCCACAGGCTATATCTGGGCGCCTCACCGCCCCACGTGCACTATTTTATTTAACTGATTTCAGAGGGAGAGGGGGAGTGGAGTGGGTAGGGCGAGAGAAACATTGATTTGTTGTTCCACTTATCTATGCATTCACTGATCTCTTCTTATAAGCGCCCTGATCGGGGATTGAACCTGCACCTGTGGTGTATCAGGACGATGCTCGAACCAACTGAACCACCTGGCCAAGGTCTGTGTGCACTCTTCACCCTGACAATTCTTCTGTAAGGCATCTCTCCATTCAAGTCCTTTCCTGTGCACCAGATTCTGCAGCCTCCCAGGACTGTAACTCATAATATCTCACACAGACCCAACCCTGGCCACGGACCATGTGTCAGCACGTCACCCCTGCACTGCCTGCTGATAGGCTCTGCACAGAGGTAGGTGAAAACAGAAGGAAAATAGTGGGAGCAGAGTTACACAGAATTACCTAGGATGTCAGCCATTGCATGGGCGTATTGCAGGCCAGCCCTGACTCCCATCTGCTATCCGTCTCTGTAGATAAGTGCTGAAATCTTGTGGGGGTTTTTTTTGTTTTGGTTTTCAGCCCTTTCGTTTCAGTCACCAATGGCCAACATGTTAAGAAAAATGAAGCATCTTCAGAATGGTCCATCTACTGTTGAGAATTATTTCTATTTCTTCCCCATGCTGACGCTTGTGGTTACAACCATAGGTAAGCAGCAGAGTCTTCATGAAGCAGATTTCAAGGTAACTGCGAAGAAGTAATTGCCTATACATTTTGAAAACTTGAATTGAAATAGGGGTAATGATGTCTAAAGATCCGCTGGAACGACCTGCTGTAAGCAGAGAGCTGTCACCAGACAAGTCCTCAGGTGAGCCAGCAGGCAGGCTCTGTGCCAGCACCCTCCTATCTGCCTGCAACAGGGGAGAAACTTACCAAGTCTGTGTTCCTGAGGCTCAGCGACCCCTTTCTTTGGTCCGAGTGTCTGCAGTCCCGCCTGGTGCGTTCCTCCGTCTTGGCATGGCCTGTGACCTCGGCTTCTGCTGGCTTCTTGCCCTCACTAGGAACATGGTGTATCTTCCACCCAGCTTGACGAATGCGATTCACTTAGTGTGGCTTCACCCCAGTGCACACAGAGAAGCAGCAGGTGAAACCTGAGTTGTCTGGGATGCCACCGACGTAAACCTGATTAATTGTCTCACTGACTCCAGGGACATCCCTGGATCGCGTTTCCCGCTTACTTCCCGTGAGCGTCCATATTCATTTCTGGTAGGAGTGTGGTTGGGCCCAGTCATCCATCACCAGTGACTACACAGAAAACACATCAGTGGAAGACGCTGACAGGTAGATTGGGTTCTGCTTTCCAGTAAAGCGCATTTCAGGAACTCAGCCTCCTTGGCCCTTCTCCAGTCCTTCCTCTCCCCAGGAAGGTTTCCACATGCATGTGGCATGGCCAGGGTTCTTTTTCTTCTACCATTACTTGGAGAAAGAAGCCAGACCGTGTGGCTATAGAGAGCTTTCCTGGGTGATATGCTATGTCAAGAAAAAAAAATTGCATGCTAGGTCCTCATTTTTTAATTAACCTAAGATTTATTCAGCTTATCTCCGTAACAGAGGTAGGCCTTGTAGGGGTTTGTGATTAGAAGCAGAGAAAAAAAAAGTATCCATATATATATATCTGTATCTAATATTCCTAGTGGGCTCTATGTACACTAGCCAAAAACTGGAAACAGGCAAATGCCAACCAGCAGGTGGCTGGATAAAGAAACTGCGGTGGCCTCCACATGCCGTGGTACCACTCCAGGAGAAGAAAGAATGAACCATCGGCACACGCAACACAGAAGAATCCCAATGTAACTGTGCTGAGTGAAAGAAACCAGACAGAAAGGACACCATACAGTGGCACTTCATTTACATAAAATTCGAGAGACCTGCAAACAGCTCTGTAAGGTCAGAAAACAAATCAAGGCTCTGCCCGGGGACATAGCTGGGAATCGGGGACAGACGGAGAAGCGTGGACAGGGAGGCTGTGAAGGGCGTGTGGACGCTTTCGGGTTACCAACGGAGACGCACTCATTATCTTAATTGTAGTGTTTTCACAGGAGTGTGCATCAGTCAAAACACAGCAAACTGTATGCTTTAAAGACATTGCTTATTGAATATCAATTAGGTCTCGATGAAAAGAAACACATAAAAAGACAAAACCTAACGAAGAGTCAGAGTTCCCGGTTCCAATCTTGGCACCAAGAGGCCCGGGTTGTGTGAAGCTGTCAACTCACCCGTGGCTGCCTCATGCCCGTTTCTGTCATTATAAAGGGAAATATTCGTCCTCTGTGAGTATAAACCTGTTGATCAGGGAGAGCACTTGAAGCAGTGTCCAGCACGTAGTTTGTACTCGGAAATGTCAGCTACTTATCAGGCTCATTGTGCATCTACAGTTTAGTGGTGGCCTCTTGTTTGATCCAATGACTTCACCACAGAGCTGGAGACTGATGGCCTCTGTCATGTGGCCCAGGACAAAGCTGTAATCACTAGTCCAACCAGCCTAATTCCCAGTCTCTCCTGTTGTGTCTCCATCAAGTCACACGCCCAGTCCGAGGTCCAGAATAACCCTTGGAATGCACTCTCTGCATCTTTGACACATTCTCAGGAAAATGGGGAAAAAAAAGAGAGTTGCAGAGGGCTCTGCTCAGTGGTCCCCACCACAAAATTCTGGGTCATTCTGGGAAGAGACTTCCTGGCCTTGCATATTGGTCCTTCCAATGAGGTCCTCTGCCAGTTCATTGATGGGTACCTGTTGTCACTGGGTACCACGTGTAAAACTTTCATGTCTTCAGACATGATTTTTAGGATGCTCATTCTTTCTTCCTTTCCTTCTTCCTTTTCTTTTCTTCTACTTAGTGTGTATTTGTTTAAATGAGCACTAGGTGAACAAAGCTAGCATGAGGCAAAGATCCACAGAACCTGGCAGCATAGACGCCAGATTAGGGCTATTTCACCTGAACAGGGCACAGAGCCTCAGTTCCACCCTCTACCCTAGACCTGCTTGCAGGGAGGAGGGCAGATGGAGGCCGGCTCACAGCCCGTCACTCACCCTGCTGACCCTGGATGCGCTGGGACATTTTCCCCAGTCTCAGCATTTCCTGCAAAACAGCATTCCAACCCTGCTCCAGCATGCGCCTTCTGGTGTCACACGGCATGCATGACTGCCATGTCACTCGCCCCTAACAACAAGGTAGGCGTTGCATTCACTAATGGAGTTGGGAATTCAGAGAGCTTAAACAATATTGTTCAAAGCTAAGTTAGTGGTAAAATGGCCATTAAAACCTGCATACAGACAGAGGGGAGCAAAAAGGGGATGGAGGTAATACAACAACAATAAAAATAAATTTAAAAAAACCCTGCGTACAAGCTACCTACTGCAAAGAACCCACGTGAGACTCAGGAAAAATGTCAAATGTGGAGCACACCATCTAAGGTGCGAATCCCTGTTTCACAGGAAAATGGGTGGTCCTGGAGACCACCAACTTCAAAGTCAGCTTCTCGGCCTCTGATTCTATCTCCGTCTCTGACTACCTGTATGGTTTGAAGATGTTATTTAACTTCTACGTGACTGAGTTTCTTTACCTGTAGGAGACATTTTTTTCCCCTGCAGTGATTACTACTAGCTAGTGATTTTTACAAAGAATCCAACCATTTTCTTACAGTCACTGGAACTACCCCTGTCCCATTACATTCAGCAGGTTCTGCTCTAGAAGTGCATTGCAAAGAAAAAGGAAGAGTCAAGGGTGAGGCAGGGCTCAGAGAAAAGCTCTCAGAAGACATTAGCCCCACAAAGCAGCCCATCATGTTTTAAGATTTCATTTTCTCTTTTTCATGCTGAATAATCTCAATTACCGTGCACTCTTCACAAGCCCTATTTCCAGAGATTTAACCATTCCCTCTGCTTTGTTCCAGGTGCCCTCAAACTTCCTGGAGTGCACTCTTGCGGTCAGAGGGACACAAGCCACTTAAAGAGCAGGCTGGCAAGCACCGCCCATCCCAAGCGGAGAACCCTGGGCATGTGGCTGGGCATGACAATCTAGTTAATGTGACTGCTATAGACCAAAATGCCAAAAATTCTAACCAGACGTTTTATAGTCATAGTTCTTCCATTTGCCCATGGATCTAGTGCTCACCACTGAAATAATGCGGATGATGTGTCACCAAGTTCCATTTTTAGAGTTCTTCATCCCTGAGGGACTGGAACACACACACCTGCTTGCACATTGTCTACAGCAGCTTCACCCTCACGATGGCAGAGGTAGGTATTTGCAACGAATGCCTAATGGCCTGCAAAGCCTGCACTATGTGCTAACTGGCCCTTTCACAGATGTTGCCTACCTGGGTCCTATGAGACAGAGGACTAATTCTGGTGGTCACTTTTAGCAAATACTAAAGGTTTAAGCGGTGCCAAAACACAGTTAGGTTGATCACTTTCTTACTTAATCCAGGACATGTTTTTCCTAAGTCACACTGAGAACATGAACTGCAGACAGGTAAGTCAGTCACCCTGACCCAGCAAAAAGAACCGACCAACCGACCACTTAAGGCGCCTGCCCCATGGCCTGGTATTCAACAGGCAAGTGCTTTTGCCTTCGTGGTCATTAAATTACCACTAACATGCCATCAAATGGATACCAAATAGACGGGAAGACTATTCTATTTGCCTTTCTCAGGGAAGCTCAGAGAAGGGAGATGACAGCCGACAGCACTCTGACCACAATTAATGGGGCCTTTGGCACCAAGGGGCTCCCACTAATTGTCTTGGTCAATCCCCATGGACAACTTCCTACGGCAGGAGTTAGTTATTGTGCCCATTAGGCAGATGAAGAACGTGAGACATTAAGTTAGGAGAGTTGCTGAAAGCCAAGCACCTTTTAATACATTTGTGCTACGTCAACTTTTATAAAGGCTTACTTCTCCCAGTATGCACTATTTGCATTTTTCCAAACGGCAATTTTTTCCTTCCTATTTCCTTGCCGGGTTCCTAAACCTGGGTTCACTCTACTGGCAAAAACCAGAGCCCCATCAAATTTAATCAGTGCCCTGTGTGCTGCGTCTTCCATATCATTAAGAAAGATGCTGAATAAGATGGGAATCCGTGTTGCTGTCTTTCCAAAAGGTTGTGGTTTCCACTACACCCCCAGCCCACTTGGCCAGCCACCGGCCGAGCTGGGCCCCTGCCATGGCTCACCTCCACCAGATTTCAGGGCCCCGATGGGCTATCGCTTTGTGAAGTGCTTTGTGCGGGTCCAGACGGGGGCGTTCACTCTATATTTGTCTTCTCGTTCGCTCATTAAGGCCAATAACAAAGTTGAGATCTGTCTGGCAAGATTTCCTTTATTACTAGGGCTACACCTAGGTTTATAAGTGCTGTCCTCCTCATTTAGATGTCCACACACACACCTGCACACTCTTTTTCCAACTAGCACATCTTTATTTTAATTTGCTGTTAAGGAAATTAAGTTTGACACTGAGCCTGCTGGTGATAAGAGCATATCTGGAAGAATTGTGTGGCAGTCCAACAACAAATGCCTTTGTGTTCCAAGTTCGAGGAGAGTCAAAGCCTGCCCAGCATCTGGCTCTGGGTTGGGTGTCATGGGGCTGGACAAGGGGTGAAGGTTTCCTACTGTACACAGCTCCAGTTGCCCAGAATAAGCCAGGCAAAGTCCAGCGTGAAAAGCTGAGGTTTAAATGAAGGAGTGAAAGCATCCAAGGGTCCAATCCAGGAACTGTAGACGAGAACCCAAGTTGGCTCTACAGAGGCATAACAGCGGGTGGAGATGTGATCTAAATAAGAGACCGGGAGGGTACGAACATTCAGTGGGCTAGGGAGTTGCTCTCTCTTATCAGCACGAAATTATACGGGTGGATAAAGATCACCAACCATTATCATCATCGTCACCAACCCAGGAGGTAAGTAATCACAGAATGTGAGAGTTTAGGGTAAGAGGGGGTTCTGAAGATAATTAATGTCTCCTTTTGGGTTCCAGCCCTCCCACATCCCATGGTGAGGACGCTGTGGGTGGACAGTGTTTCACCGCATACAATGCTCAGGGAAGCATGGCACAAAGAAGAACTGAAGGTCAAATCCACGGAAGACATGTTTCATGGAGGGCATTGAGGAATAAAGACTTGTAAAGGTGAACAGGGGTCAAAGAAACAAGATGTTATTCGGTATGTAGAGAGGTTTAGACAGGAACCTAAGAACTAAACGGAAGTCCCTGGGAGGTATCACGTAGGGCAAGAGCCTCTCTGCTTTTTGAGAAGGTGAATCTAGAGGTAGCTGCACTCTGGGAGGCTTAAGACTGAAGCCAGGAGACCTCAGAGGAGACTGCGGTAGCAGGAAAGGTCACTGTGGCCTATGCTGGGTGGTGGTAAGGAGAAAAGTAGCCACCTTTAAAAGTGTTAGGAGGGATGTTAGACATGAAGATGAGGGTGGAGGAAGTGGGCAGGCCTATCTGGCATTTCACCTGGATGCTGCCTTTCACTAGGGGCAGCCACCTATAACAGAAGATGAATCAATTTGATAATAGACAGGACAATGTTTACTGACATTTATCTTTGGCCTTGATAATGTATAAGTATTTTCATGTATTATTAGCTCCAAGCAGCTCCCTAGCCTTTCTCATACGCTTAGATGCAAGGAGAAGTCTGGACCAGGAGGACAGCCCTCATCTGGCCATGCTGGCTCCCTGATCTGGGGTTTCCAACCTGCAGAACTGTGACAAATAAATCTCCGCTGTCCGCAAGCCAGCTGGTCTGCAATGTTTTATTACAGCAGCCTCGCTGCACTACCAGGGGGAGCAAAGCAGAGCGCTGAGCCCACACCACGGCCGGGAGTGTGGAGCCTGTGGGCTGGGAATTTCAGAACTACCCGCATCTGGGGACTGGATGGCCTCTGGCTGGAGAAACTGGTTACTCAAGCAAGGCTGGTTCTGATTGGCTGACTTTCTAAGACAAGGAGTGAGGGGGTGGCAATTGGCTGATTTCAGAAGCCTGAGGCCGTCATTGATTGGCCAGTCTTCATAAGCCTGATGACTTAAGCTACCTGTCACTGATCAACTAAGCACGTGTAAAACCAATTCTTAAAAGTTTTTCCTCAGTCACTGAACTATGAGACTTTTCCCAAGAGGACAGGAACTTTTATTCTTAAGAGTCAATTAGCATGTCATGATCTAAGTTCCATTGGTTAAAAGGCACTTAGATCTGACCTAAAGGTATTGATTGATGTCAAGTACACACAATGATCATCTCTACTATTTCCCATGAAGACACTATTAGGCTGTGCAGTTGATCATTCTAGTTGTATATTTATTAACAACTAAAGTAAATGTTTAAAAATAAATCCAATTATACCTACATATTTGACTCTTTACAATCTTACTCTATTGATATTCTTTAAATACTGAGTGCTCTTTCCTGCTACTGGGTTTAGCTGTTTTAATCAAGTGGTCTATTCTGGTTATCAACGGTGATTATCAAGTAATAAAGCTAAGAAACCAGGCTGTGTGGGTTATGAAGTCACAGCCAAGTTTCCATTTCATCACCTGATTGTTGTTGCTTAAACCAATGCCTAGGTAGAATTAAAAGTCCCTTGAGTGTGCAATGTCATAGCTCAACATCTGATTTTGGCCCCATCTACTCAGCTCTTAAACAACTGGCTTATTCTTCTCATTCAGTTAAAAAAAGGCAAAGCAAATACCAGGCATAATTCACATAGGATTGTGTGTATCACACACCTTACTATCTTAACACGTCTTTTATTGTTAACTTTTCAGCTGGCTTCTGTGTGGATGCCAAAGGCATGAACTTGATCATCCCTCATGTGTCCCTAAGACTGAGCGACTCCAACAACCTGTTTCTTCAGGCAAATCATGTATGTCCACTATGAGGTCTGCCACATGCTAAACTGCCTGACAATGCCCTCGCTGGCTCGCGTCCATCACCGTGCTGATGCCACCAAGATTGCTACCTGTGAATGGAACATCACCGCGCATTCTGAGATGTGCATTTGTGAAGTGATGGATGCACATGTTAGAGACCCCTCTCTCAGTCCCTCCCTTTGCACTGCTGTGATAACAACCTCAGGGTGCTGACAGACTTTCTTAAATGGATGAATAAGACTTTTTAAGTTAAAAAAAAATGAAAATAAAAAAACACTATACAAGGTCTGTCCCAAAAGTATTGTCCGCATAAAGTGTTTTAATTATACTGACATTGACGCAATACTTTCAGAACAGATCTCATGCATTCCTAACAACCCCCAACTTGGTCTTAGGGAGATGGCCTGGTCCCCCTCCAGGGATGCTCATAACCCCCATCCTGCTTCCTCTGATCCTTGTCCCTTAAGCCTGCCTTCTCTCTCTTCTACTTGGCCCACAGTCCCAGGACCGTCTGTTCCCATACCCACAAGCACTGAACTGGCTTAATGCCTGTGTCAGTCATTCAAATTTGATGGAGGGATTCAATAATGGGCTTGAGATTTAGAGTTGGGTCCATCCTTCGGCCAAGTCACTGTGGCCAAGACAATAGAGTCCCATCCACCACAAGGATACCTTGGGCCACGACAAGATTTTTTGGGTAAGATTTTCAGTAAGGGAGTAACAACATACATAAGAAGTATAGTTAGTCATAGACTTCTTGATTCTTCTGGCTTGGCTAGGTCTCTGTTTGTACATAAGTACTGATTTGTTTTTTGCAGACGATGCTAATTGGGCTTTTCTTAGTTTGGTGATTGTATGAAGAAGTGCAAGACAAAATATTTGGTTATAAGTGCAAGGCCTATTTGTGGAGGGACAACCACACTGGGGGACCCAAGGGTTTCACAGCAGAGTCTCAAATCTTGTAAGTTTTCTCACTGAGAATGTAGGTCCCCAACATCATTTTCAGCAATGCAAGCATCCTGTTTTTCACATAATATGTGCATTCCTAAAAGGTTGGATGGGAACCCATTTTTTTACATTTGGGAGACAGTTCCAATCTCTGTTTCTTCACCTCTACAATAGGGAAAATCAAATTCTATTTCCAACCCACCAGGAAACATTGTATTATTTAACAACCACGCTGTGAATTTTCTCTGTGGCTGGAACCCAGGTCCTCTAATTGATCTGTTTTGCAAATTCAGATTTTCATCTACAGGCTTTCTTGAGTCTGAGAAAGCCTACAGGAGACAGTCGCTGAACGTGAGGCCCAGAACTCTTAAGTTCCGCTCAGCAATTGAAGTAAATTACATCTATTCAAGGACGATCATCAGTGATCCAAAGTAACTGGGTTTTTTTTTTTTCCCTATGTTCTTTGCATTTTAATAATCTCTTCCTCTGTAAGTAACAAGCACATTTCTGTAAAGAAGCCATTTCAAATCTCTGCTTAAAAGCCCCACTCTTCACCTTTGAAGAGATAAAGCGCAGGAAGTTGAGTAAACAAACTGCAGACGGCTTGCCACTGTCATTCAGAGAACATGCTGATTACTCAGCAAAACGACCCTGAGCACTCGCTAGCTGGGAGGACGCCAAGAAGTGAACTGCTACATCAAGCCCTGGTGGGAGCCACTATTCCCACCTGGGGAATGCCTAGAGAAAGATGGCACTTGTGCCCCATAACACAATGACCAGAGGGAAAGAAAAAGGATGGACTTTTATTTCTTTCTTCTTAATTAGAATGGAATCATGAAAAGGTCTTTCATCATAGACCAACTGTATACTTCAAGCATGGTTCATCCCGTCTTGCTTGACACCCCGCAAGGATGTGACCCTGCCCATTATACACTTGCAGCTGCTTTATCATTTGCATCCAAAACAGTATCTTTCTCCCAGGATATCACCCTGCCTAGCATGTCAGCCCTGAATAGAGCTCCTATAAATAAGTAAGACCGAAACATTTTAAGAAAGGCGAGCCTTTCGGAATCCTTTTCTCCCCACAACACATAATTAAGGGAGTTACTGCAAACCTAAAAATAACCTGAACAAATACGAAATCGTAAATGAACATCATCAAACTACTCTAAACTTGAGGGGAAATCATAGAGTGATCCAAAAAGGCTCAGGGATTTTGTTGACTATCTTCGCGCATTTACAGATCAGTAAAAACACTGCTCCTGGTTGATTGATGGAGAAGGGAAGGCTGACTGTGCCTTCTCGGAAAAGTCAATTTACTATGCCTGAATCATTCCCGTAACGTGCTAATTGGCCCGCTGACCTCTGTAGAATACTGACATGGTTTAAAGGACTGGGTCACCCCACTTGTCCCCCAACAAGCACGACACCACAGGTCACAGGAGCTGCCCTTCACAAGTGGACTGGAGAAACGTCTGTGATGATGTGGGGCAGGAAACACTTCCTCCTACTCTTGCAAGGAGAAAGGCAAACAAGTTGTATTTAACATTTTTATGTGCATGAAAATCTATGTAAAAAAAGAAAAGAGGAAGACTCATAAAACATATTGGGCCCAAAGCTTCTGAAATGTAGAAGAATAAATTGTGAGGCTGTGGCAGGCCAGAGGGGCTTGGGCCAGGGCAGTAAATTGTAGACGGTCACGGAAGATGAGTTATTTCGGCCGATTTGTTTGTACAGATACATCACTGCACTGACTGCCAATTTCTGGTGAGAAGAATGGTCTCTTCCCAGGGCAGGGAGGTAACCTTGCCCATGGGAGATTTAATGACCTGCCTTTAGGGAGAAGTGGGAGATCAGAGAACTAGCTGTTCCTACACCTGCTATTTCTCAGGTGCCTTCAGCCCAAAACAATCAATGTGTCAAAGCACTATATTTAGGGGTGGCATGTCCTGAACCCCTTCAATGATAAGGGACCAAAAACACTTTGAAGAGGGACAAGGACATCTTTTAAGTAGGGTCATCCTAAGCCAAATGGGGCAGAATTGGCTTGCCTCCCCAAAACATTCAAGATAGGAGGCAATGCTGATCTGATCAAAAAAAGCGTAGACAGGTTTCAGGAGAGATGGCATCTTACACATGGAAGAAATATTTGGCAGAAGGAAGAAATTAAAGAACTCTGTGATGTGTGTAAAACTCAGAGAGGGCAAGACAGCCAGCACAGGTGGAAACACGTGAACAGAAATACAACATGACTCCTCCACTCAAAGAGCTGGGAGGCGTTGGGCGCATCACCTCCCTACTATGGGACCTCAGCTCTCCTACACATAAACTGTTTTAAGAGTAATTGCCAGGGTATGTCTTGTATCCACTCTCCAGGTTCTGGGTCAAGGGGGGATTGAGACTCAAGGAGTTGATGAGGTTGGAAGTCCTGGGAAATGCCACAGCACACTCTACCTATGAAGAGAGAGGCCACTCGCAAGCACTATTTGGGTGTTAGGTGTTTATTTACAGGTATAGGCAGATTGAATAAGTGGACGCTAGATGCAGAATTGTAGCCCTTTCTTCAGAAACAGACCTCCAAGGAAGACTTCAAAAGCTGTATTTCTCTACTCCTTGCCAGGCAGGTCTCAGAAGGTCAAGGTTTTGTGTTGCCCTGGCAACAACTGATAGCATCACTGTCTCCAGAAGCTGCCCAGGGGCTATGCTCTGCAGCGCTGTCAGTAGTTATGATGGTATCCTCGTTGCCAGGGCAACCACGGCCTTGCTCCAGGCAGGTGGGCAACCACTGGGGTTGATTTCCCACCCTTTTGCCTTGACCAGTCTATACTGACTAGTGCAGTCCTCTCTGCATAAATTCTGTGAACAATTGGGGATCTTAGAGAGTTTTAGTCATGTATTTCCTTTTTAAAAAGCTCTTAAATGGTTCACCTTTACCACCTAAAATACAGTGCTTATCTTGAAAAAACTAAAAATGGGTTTATTATTGCTAGGTTTTAAATGAAACTGCCACCTACACTAAGTGAGCCAGAGTTACTCCTTCCTTCCCAGGCGTGCCTGCCCCTAATCAAGCCTGTATAGATTTTCTGCTCCGTCTGCAGAGGAAAAATGTCGTAAGATAATAGTGGACCTTTAAAAGTAGATTCATAAAAGCAGAGAACTCCTGCGCATCATTTGAGTCATCCTTGATCAGCTATCTTTTAAAATGCACCCTCTGTCTTATAACCCAAGGCTTTAAAATCGAAATGTTCATGAGCACCCTCTTCGTTAAAATTAGGGTTTGAGGAAATGGCTCGGAAAAGAGAGAAAATAATACTACCCAGCCCTGGCTGGTAGCACAGTGGATAAGGTGCCCGCTTGCAAACCCAAAGGTCGCAGGTTCGATTCCTCAGCCAGGGCACATAAGCAGGTTGCAGGCCAGGTCTCCAGCCAGGTCTGTGGCTGGAGGCAGGTGAAAGGCAACCATACATTGATGTTTCTCTCCCTCTCTGCCTCTTTCCCTTCCCTTCTCTCTGGAAGTAATAAATTTAAAAAATCTTTAAAAAAAAAAAGAATACTACCCAGCCATTTTAAAGATGCTAATTAATGACGTTCTGAAAGCCTGGAGAGGATGTTCCATACGGCAAAAGAGTCTATACTAAGGAGAAATGAAACTTACCTAAAAACAAAACAAAATCCAGAATAAAATATAATTGAAGTAAACTAACCCAAACCTTCCCCCAGGTGCTGGACGGCCTCAGGAGCTCTGTCCCATGGCCAGATCTTGAGTTTGCCTGCCAGCAAACTCAACACATTCATGTCTCCTGGTCCAGTTCCACCTCGGCCTCTTGGCTGCTGCGGGCCTGTCTTGAATGTGTCTCACCCCCTTGACTTTAATCCACTGCTTGTCCAGAGTACACACGCGCAGGGTGGAAGCAAGACAAGGAGGACAGCGGCTCCTAGATGCCTGGCTCCACCCCGCCCCCTTGCTCCTGGTCAGAAGCCACTTTCAGACACCTTCCCGGGCCTCCCTCCTACACTGCTTGGCCTCAGCCATCCACTCTGCTTCAGAAGCTGGAGCTCCGGCCATGTTTTCCTGACACACATTAAACATCAGGGGCCCTTTCGAAACACCTGCCTTTAAGGCTGTGTTCACCTCACCAACACTTCTCCACACTCCGCAAAGTTAGGTTTGATTGCATCTTTTTTCCGCTGCATACTGTAGTAGCCTTACCCCACATTTGACAGGAATCTGTCTGTCTGTCTGTCCGACCGTCTCTCTCCTCCCACCCCCTGCTATGGGCCCAAATCTCTCCCTGGAGTGAAAAATAGACTCCTTGGCAGAAAAATAAACATCCCCAGCTGTATAACAGAAAATCATTTTCTGGGGCTTGATAATTTCCTGATACTGAGAGAGCAATGAGATCGTCCATTTGCTGTCGAAGGGAAGGGCTGGGGCCAGAAGGGGCTCAGTCCTCGCCAGAGGCAGGATGATGCACCTGGTGAGGCTGGGCAGGAGACCAGAGAGGAGAGAAGGGGCTTCAGCCTGGCAATCAAGGCCAGGCCTCCACAAGCAGCGTTTGGAAGTCTGTGAGGTCGGCCTGCTGCTCTGTGAGCAAACCCATCTTGGATCTCTGCTTCAGAACCTGCCCAATCATGTAAAAACAATGCACCTAGGCATCTGTTGTGAAATGAAGTGAGTTAGCGTAAGAAAGAATCTTCAGCAAACTGTAAAATGGCATAAACATATTACAATATAAAAAAGGAGGCAACAAGAAAGAAGAGATAGTGAGGAGGAACTGGCCTTCGTCCAAGAGCACAGATAGGGAGACTGTTTCCCAGGGGCCAGAGAGGGATGAAGTGCAGAGGTCCGGTGAAATACACTTACTGTAGTGAGTGACGGATTCAGTTACATAGACTTACTGTATTTGTGCATAAAAAGTACAACAGAGCTTCACTGTGATTGCCCTATTGAGCAATGTTCATGCCAACCCAAAGGCTGCTGATGCTTTTGGTATTCAAAGGGATCAGATTTTACCTACATAAAAATGATTCAGAAAAAGGAGTAATGCCTAGAGCCCTCTAACATGACTTAGTCCCCTGCATGGCCTGTCCCCTTACTGTGGGGGCTCCACAGGGAAATATGGATGAACAGGTGCACAGGTGGACGGGTGGATGGATGGGTGGGTGATGGATGGATGGATGGATGGATGGATGGGTTGGATGATGGATGGGTGGATGGGTGGATGCGTAGGTAGGTGGGTGGATGGGTGGATCGATGTATGATGAATTGGTGGGTGGATGAGTGGATGAATGATGGATAGAAGGAAGAAAGGAAAGGGGGAGGGAGGAAGGAAGGGGAGGGAAGGAGGGAAGGAAGGGAGCTGGAACTGACTAAGACATGGTTACCCCTGCAATGTGCCCTAACATTCCATTTAAACACACGCCCTGCTGTTCATGGTCTTCCTCTCATCTGTAAGGCCACCCACACAGCGTTACCTGTTGAAATGCCCACCCCTGTTCAGGTGTCAGTGCCAGTGCCAGCTCCTGCAGGATGTCACCTCCCCGGGACAGTCTGCTCAGCGGAATTAGCCCCTGCCTTCTGCATCTGGATGCCCTCTGGCCTCAAGTATGTGAGGATCCATGTGCTGGCTTTAAAGGCCTTCTGGACAGAAATTTCTGGAAGGCCGATTCATCACCACACTCATCCGAGCAGCAGGCTAGTGTTCTGCGCAGGGCAGGCAGAAGATGGGGGCTCGCTGAATTCAACAGATCCACATCCAGTTGGGAATGGCAGGCATCATTAGCTATGGCCACACACTCCACCCTGGGGCTTAGCCCACCCAATTCTCAAGTCATGTGGACACGGACAGGCTGCCCAGAGGTACTTCACCCCTCCAGCAAATGAGGCTTTACGTTAGTCTGGCTGCCGGGTCCCATGACTGTTCAGAGCGGCCACTGGAAATTCCCCTTAGTTGTGACAGTTAAAACTGCAATCAGAAATTTTCTTGGAAGAAGGGCAGATACTATTGGATCATCTCTGGGTGAAAGACAATTGGGTCCCCTCAGTTGTATCCCTCTGTGCCCTTAATATTCTTAGATCCTAAATCCAACTCCTCTCCTCTCTCTCACGTTCTCCCCGCTCCACTGCTTCTCTCCACCACTCCGTCTTTCTCTCTCTTTCCTTCTCAGTTTTCCTGACTCTGTCTCTTGGTCTCTCCTCTCCCACAACACTGAATAAAAAACAGATAAACCTTGACCTCTGACCCTCTCTTTTTCTGAAGTTGACCAATTCTCTTTAGACTGTCTCTCTGCAGTCATGGGAACATAATGGATGGGGCCCAAGTGTCTGGTTCATTCGTCACACCCCAGCTGGGTCTTTGTAATGTCAGGCCACCGCGTGCCTGACGGGACTTAGGTGTCAGTCAGACCTCCACAACCACATGCATGGGCGGCCTATTAGAGGAGCACTTCACTCCACACACAGTTAATCTCTTTTTTTATGTGTTGATTTTTTCCTAGCTCCTCTCACAGAGAGTAATTTATTCTGAAGTTCCAGGAGCACTTTACCGTAGCCTCTCATTCACTGACTATAATAACAATAATAACCATTTTAGGGGTGCTTATTATACATCAATCATGCCATTAAGTGCTTTGTATAAAGTTCACTGATTTCCAAAATAACCTTATGAAATGTTGGAGGGAGGGGTAACCTTTTTAATATTTTTTAGAAGTGTTATTGCCTTACTGTACAGAAGGGGGTGGAGGGAGACTTTAAAGAGGTCAATGAAATTTCCAGGGATAGGGAGAAAGGGAAAAGAAGGGGAAGAGTTAGTCAAGGAACTAGTATAAATGACCAATGGACACAGACATGTGCAGAATGACTGTGGGACAGAGGTGGGGTAGGTGGGGCAGGGGAGAGCAATGGGGGAAAATGGGACCCATGTAATACAATAATAAGTTAATTTAAAATAAAACCAAACCAAACAAACAAAAAAACATATCCAGTAGAAGGAGAAATTCCTAAAGGGTTTCACAAGAGAACAGCAATTTTTAAAAAGTGCTTTATGCTACGTGTGCTTTCCGCATTTCAGATGCCTTTGTGGTTTTATTCTATGTGACACTGCATTATGGATGCTTATGAACAGGTACTGAGTGAGACATGAAATCAAATATGTCTAATAAATATGAATGCTGCTGTCTTGAGGCACATAAAAAAGGAAGGAAGGAAGGAGAAAGAAAGGAAGGAAGGAAGAGAGGGAGGGAGGGAGAGGGAAAAAAAAAGAAGGAAAGAGAGAAAACTTTGCAAAGGACCCCAACAGGAGCCTGACTCTTTAACAATATCCCTTCCCCTCATGACCCCTTGAATGTACAGGACTGCAGACCCCCACACCTGTGAGGAAAGGGCCACCTGCATAACCCTGTTCCCAACCAAAGTCTCTCCACCTCCAGCTGTCTTTTTGTCACATGTCCCAGGACCAGGATGCATCATCCCACCTGCAGACATACCCTGCTTCATTCAAAACAAGGATTGTGTACCTGAGGAGAGATGGCTTTGTAACAAGAAAGCTTAAGATTAAAATCCTACTGAGAGCTATGGATGGTGCATTCAGAAGAACAGTGAATGTGGAGATGACCAAAGTGAGGACAATGTCACCATCACGGGGAAGATGGTGTAGGCCCTAAAGAAAGCCTACAGTACGGATGGAGAAGCACCAGAAGGGTCCATCCCCATGATGGGAAATGGCCTGAGCAGCGTGTCAGACACAGAAATGCACCTCCCACCTTTAGGGACAACGCAAGTCGGTGATTCCTTACAAAAATCAGGAGGACAAACTAACTGGAGAAGGCGGTACCAGATTACAGAGCCTCGTGACCTGCCAAGAAGAGAAATCTTAGGTGCAGTGTCTATATTCCGCAGTTCATTTCCCACAAATAGTGTTTACACATGTCAGGAGTTCAGAGGGTAAAACATGGTCCTTGGACTATCAGGGATCAGGGATACCTCCCACATGGTTGACAGTTTATCCAATGTCACTTAGAGGTCATTCCCATCAGGCAAAGACAGTTGCTTTTCTGAGTTTTCTGAACTGTCCAATCTAAAGGCATATTATTTTATTCAACAATAACATATGTGCAATTTTCCATGCCTGAGGCTGTATTCACTTAGCGTGCAGGTGCTGCTTAAACTCACTGTCATTACCAGGCACAAGCCAATCATTTCTTACTTTGCCCATCCTACTTTTGTAGTAGATACCTGATGGGTCAGCAACTGGATTGATTTTTAAATTAGAAGGCAGACCCCATGAAGGTGAAGAGCTTATCCTAAGCACTGGCATTGCCCCACAGCTCTGTGCTACGGCCAAAGTGACCTTTCCAGGGAGCAAGGAACTGACAGGAGCCCTCCCCAGATGGAAACCCTTCAGTGAGCCTCCGCAGGTGTAGGGTCACCTGGACGCCCCTGCTGTGCACATCTGGCCTCAGCAGTCCTTGAACCCTGAAGCCCAGCTCTGTCCCTGCTTTGCAGTCCCCTCCAGTCTAGACATGTGTAAATGCCATTGCTTCTGCCTGAAAAGACCCTGTGTGACAGTATTCCGAAAGGAATTTAGTCATTTAACATGGATGTAATCTGTTGTCCTTCACTGTGTTTATCAAGCACTTACTTGATGCCCAGTGCTGGGTTTGTCAAAGAGCATGCTAGAGGAGATATTATTAGTATCCCCACTTTACAGATGAGTAAACTGAGGTCCATGACCTTAATATATCTTCTCAAGGTCAAAGCCTACAAAGTTCCAGGTTAGGATTTGAACCCAGGTACCTGAGAGCACCCTCTGCCATGCAAACATGGAAGGCTCCTCATAGGGCGAAACAGAAGCAAACTGGCTACAGAACGTAGCCTCCACCATGGACTGTGTTCAGGAAGGTGGGTCCTGAAGAACCCTCTCCCTGGGAAAGGGGCAGCTGTGTTTCCTCACTCAAAAATTCCCTCTGCAGTGCTGCCTACAGCAAACATTGGGTGCATCCTCCTCCAGGTGTGTGCACTCAATGCCCCAAGGGTCTGGGTGAGTATGGGGCCCATCACCGGATCAGAGGCAGGCTTACAGGTTCCCTTTCTTCCCTCCCATCTCCCAAGAACAGCTCTATTCGCACAGTAGCATGCCTCGTCTCTTCCTGCCTTGGTGTTTTACATGGGAGTGTCAACTCCACACGCAAAGGCTCCCGGCCCCTGGGGAACTGGCAATCGTGTTTGCAATGGGCCCCTTCCACAGAAGAGACTGAGTCTTTAAGGTGCGATGTACTGGAGAAAGAATAAATGAAGCCTAAGATAAAATATGTGTTTAAAGCAGTGATTTCACACCCTGATGTGTATAAGATCTATTAATAACTCACAGAAGTAACATGGTAAATGTTTGCAGTTGGTGAACCATACTTTTGTAAATACCAGTTGCTACATCCCTATGTTAGAGATTCACATTCTACACTAGAATATCAAAGTCTCTTAGCAGTCCTGCAATGTGGACTTTACCCCAAATTCCTGGGTTCATTAGGGCACTGAATCTCTTTCCTCACCCTTGATGTAAGATCTATTAATATCTCATAGAACTGACATTCCATGCATCACAGTTTGGGGGACACCAATTTAAAGCACTGAGTTTCGCTGCCTGTTTTTAGACTGGCAGATCATATCTAGAACTGCACCACTAGGGACAAGGTGAAGTTCAATCCACAAGCCCTTCATGCCCATAATGCAGTTATTACAATGGCCCGGCTCATCTTCCATTTCCAGGCCTACATTACCTGTGACCTGAGCAGCCACCAGCACCAATATCCCTGGGACAGGGGGAGCAAGAATGGGTCCCCAGCACAGCTCTGGTCACCACCTTTCTTCTTCTCAGATGTCCCTTCCTTTTACTCATCCAGCTCAAGTCATTTCATGAGGACCATTGCAAGGGTCACTTCCCTGGTCCGTCTGCTTGCAGATTTACCCTGCTGTAGTACAAAAGAAGCATACAGCACAGGCCACTGGTTTTCCTAAAATACTACTCTGATCCAAGGTGCAGCCACAGATGAGGTTCTCCTGCTGCCTGGCCACTTTCTGTACATTGGCCTGGAAACTATTACCTTCTCACGGTTACAGTGAGAAACATTACTTTGGCAATGTTTCCTCCTTGTTATGCTCTGAATTGTGCCCACTCAAAATATTTGTGTTGCAGCCCTAACCACTAGCACCTCAGAGTGTGACCAGATTTGGACACAGGGTATTCACTGCAGAAGTGATCAAGGTGAAACAAAGTCATGAGGGTGGGTCCTAATCCCAAGCGACTACTGCCATATTGGATACAGGGACACACATGCAGGGAGAACAGCCTGTGAAGAGGAAGATGGTCACCTGAACGCCAGGGGAGAGACGGGGCACAGACCCTTCGGAGCCCGCAGAAGGACCCTGCCTGTCAGCACCTTGACTGCAGACGTCTGGCCCCCAAGACTGGGAGAAAAAACATTTTCGTTGTGAAGTCACCCAGTTTGCGCTGCTCTGTTGTAGCAACCTGAACAAACTAACACTCCCTCCTCTTAACCATTTGGAAAATTTATCCCCCAAGTACTCTAGAAGCACTCTCTCTCTCTCTCTTGTCCATGATTAGATCAGGCACCCAGGCTTAAATCAATCACTAGGAAAGGAATCAAAATTAAAACTATTCGATTATGCTCTATGTCGCTGGGACTAGAAGGAAGTCACCTTCTCTTAGTATATGGGGCAGTGAACTCCTGCAAAGAAAAATCAGTTTTGTGCCCTGGCTGGTAGCACAGTGGTTAAGGTGCCGGCCTGCAAACCCAAAGGTCGCAGGTTCGATTCCCCAGCCAGGGCACATAATCAGGTTGCAAACCAGGTCTCCAGTCAGGTCTGTGGCTGGAGGCAGGTGAAAAGCAAACATACATTGATGTCTCTTTCCCTCTCTGCCTCTCTCCCTTCCCCTCTTTCTAAAAATAATAAAATAAAATCTTTAAAAAAAAAAAAGAAAAATCAGTTTTGTCAACAGGACTGGGGGCAGAGAAAGGGCTATTAAAGAGGCAACTCCATCCGCTGGGTCCCGGGCTCTGGGTCAGACAGCTGGACCCCACAGGTCTCTGCTCTCACGGTCCCCAGAAAAGAAGAAGGAACCCAGAAGCAGGAGAATAGAAGGGACGAGTGCAATGGAAGCCAAAGGAAGAGAGCGTTTCCGGAAGGAGGGAAACTGTCCAATGTTGCGGAATGGTAGGTGAGGTGAGGACTGAGACAAAACTGTTCAATTTAGCAATGAAGGCTTCAAGGTGATGTTATTGAGAATAATTTTAGCCCTGACTGGTAGCTCAGTGGATTGGCACCAGCCTGCAAACCCAAAGGTTGCTGGTTTGATCCCCAGCCAGGGCACATAACCAGGTTGCAAGCCAGGTCTCCAGCCAGGTCTGGAGGCAGCTGGAGGCAGGTGAAAGGCAACCATACATGGCTACTTTTCTCCCTTTCTTCCTTCCTCCCTGTCATTCTCTCTAAAAATAATGAATAAAATCTTTAAAAATATATTTAAGGCCCATTTTAGTGGTGCTGTGACAAGCTAGGAGGTGAGGAAAGAAGGCAGGCCACCCTGCAGTGGGGTGAGCACGTGGTGCAGAGAAGGCCCAAGGAAGGAACAGCCTTTGAGAAAGGGCTGCTGCGGCTACAATGGAGACGTTTTCTGTGGGAGATGCTCTGAGGTTTATGGGGTAGAGGAAGGAACTCTTGGAAGAGAATTATCGACAATATATTTCATCCCTCAACCAAAAGCAAAATTTTACTAGTCACAAAGTGAACGGCAGGCACTTCTCTCCCTGGATTGCACGTTCAGTGAGGGCCCCACCCTGGCCTCTCCCCGCGCCGCCCCTGATGGCCCATCCCATCCGCTGAGCTCCAGGTGCTACCTGAGCGGCCAAGCTTGTCTTAGTAGCGCCTCCTTCCCCCCTCAGAACACGCCACCCACGGGAAACAAGGACTCCCAAGGCTGCACGGAGACCCCTCTGCCGTGCAGGGCTTGCTCTGGCTCTAACTGGACATAAATCTTCCTGCTCCCAGGGGTGGCTTTGCAGGCTGATTTAACTCCCCATTAAACGGTATCTTCTGACTCAGCCATCACTGACAATAAAGGGGCGACTGGCCTCCATCTGTCCTATGTGCTGCTTTACTTCTTTGTTTCAAAACGAGGCAGGGCCCGGAGATTCCATTTAACGAGCTCTCATTCCCACGGCTGTCATGCAGCCACAGAGGTGGGACATCCCGGTGGAAGCCATCTTCTGCAAGCAACAGCTCAGACACAGTCCAGGTACAGAAGTAAGACATCAGCCACAAAATGGTAAAAATGGTCTGGAAATTCCACAGTGCCTGAAAAACATCTGATACCATATGGGCAATTTCTCTCCTTCTCCTCAAGCTCCCTTCTGCATAAAGTTTAAGCCCCAAATTTACAATGCCTTTAATTAACGACTGTTGAATTGGTAATTCTTATAATTTATTTACTAATAGTTAGTTCTACTGCTACTTATCTGCATACATCTTTTCTAAGACTTCAAATCCAAGCAGGAGTCTTGGTTGCCTTAAAGCAAACGATGGGCACTAAAGAGAGGCTAGATGGATCGCCTCACGTAAATGTCCTCATCTTCTGACTCATAAAATCACGAGCACTTGTTTTCTCCAAGTGCCCATCTCACTCAAGTTGGATTCAACTCTTTAGGCACCCATGGGAGCCACACGTATCTCTTCACGAGCATTTCTGAAATTCTAGTTGCACCCCAGCTTCCCCACCCTGATGGCTGGCACTCACAGTACTGGAACAGCGGAAAGCAGCACAGATCCCCAAGACAAATGCTTTTTCTAGAAACATGGAGGTTAACTCCCCCCACTCCCCCCCAGCCTGAATTAGGACAGCCCAGGGTACCTCAGCGCCCAGACCAGTCTCCACGGGAAAGGAGCCCAACATGGGTGAGACGGCCCATGGTGGTTCCCGTGGGCACCGCTGCGTTGGACAGAAGCAGAGCCCCCACGCGCGGTGCATAAGGAGTTACTACAGGGCTTGGGTCTTGAAGAGCAGCCTGTGCACCTGCAGTAGAGTCTCATCTGGGCCAGGACAGGCAGCCCAGCAATTACAAAGGAAAGTCAGATGTGGATAGAAGCAAAGTGGAACCATAGAGCTGAACTGGGATCCAGAAGGAAAACAGGAATCTGTACAGAGAGACTGCAATCCACCGCTTTTTCTTGGCACCTAAAACCTGGGTTCTGTGGGTTCTGCAGTTGCAGACACCCCTGCCAAGGGCGCAAATACACTGACGTCTGGGGCACAGGCCACCCCAATGCCCAATGCCTCCTAAGAATAGAAAATGCACCCCCTCAGACCTACCTCTGAATCCCTCCTGGGGCTGTTAATGGGAGAGGACCATGGGGAATAATTTTAGTTTTAATGACCACTGTTGAGTGACAAATCACCCCCAAAATTTACTGGCTTAAGACAAGAATAACCCTTCTAATGTGTCTCGGTTTCTGTGAGCCGGGGCACTGGCAAGCCTTCGGTTGTATGTTTCTGACTTGGGATCTTTCCTGCTGTTACAGGTAAACAGTGGCCAGGATGGGGCCAGAAGAGTGGAGCATCTGGGGACAGGGTGTCAGGACATGTTGGTATAGTCTCCTCATTGCAGCTGGGCTGCTAAAAAACATTACTTCTACCGCATTGTGTCACCTGAAACAGTCTACCCAGATTCAAGGGGAAAGTGAGGGCCCATGTGTTGATAGCAGGTTCTACAAGAGCACAGGGTGTGGGAGAGAGTGTTGGTCACAAGGCCGCTAGGCTCACTCTCCAGTCATTCTTGAAGTCAAAGAACAGTGATGATAAGCATCCATACTCTGTTTATAGCGTTGACGTGACTGCAATGGATGGCTACATGTGGTCCCAATCGTCCCTGCTATAAATAATGTTCTAGCCATTAGGAAAATGCATGTCTAGGGGAAGGGACATCAGAGGGGAAAATGAAGCCCACACTAACATGAGTGTGAACGACTTAAAGACAGTCACTGTTTTAACCTCTATGACCTTGGTTTCCTCATCCATGACATGGAGGCAATCTGCTCAACGAACGGTACTTGGTCTCTCACACGTTTACGGATTCTACAGCAAGGAAGATCCTGTTGTAGCATGCTCCAGGAGATGAAGAACTATTAACTACTCTACCACATGACCAAAGCAATTTTCAGGCACGGGATCTTGGCTTAGCCTTTCCTGGATTTCCATGTGAGAAGTGAAAACGCAGATAGAAAAGTAATTATTAAGAAATAGAACTCTGAAAAATCTCCTTTCCATCTTTTCGATTTTCAGACATATACAGGGCTTTCATCAAAAGCAACGTCATGCATACGCCAAAGTTAAACTAATTTTTAAAATGGAAATGGAATATGATTCATGTACATAGACAATATATATATTCTCCTATTAGCATGTAAATTAGATGAGATTCCTTGCAACTAAATCATGGAAATATACATTTCCAGTTATTAAGGCTCCCAAACTGGGGATGCTTGGGAAAAGGAATGAATGCTATAGTAAACTTTATTACTGAAATGTGAACATACCCAATCTCTACCTCAACAGACTCTTAAATAGTTCAGGGGTTAGTTTAGGACCACATAGGAACTCAACCACCACTTCAAAAAATAGCTAGAATACTATTCTACAAAATTATTTAAATCCTAGGGATTTTTATTTTTTACCGAAATTTAGTAGACATAATCATTTCTACTCTGGGGACTGGTTGAGCACTGCAAATGCCATTATTTCTGAAGGCTTCAACTTGTAAAACACATGTAGAGGACAGAGGGTACTGAAAGAAGACATGTGCACTGCGGAAATTAATTAATTAATCTACTATTTAAGATGGAAAACTCCAAAAAAGAGTAAGTTGTAGTTCCAGTAGCTTAAAATAAAGTTGAGTTATATTATTATTGGGGGGGGGGGGGATCTGACTCAAAAACCAAATTCATTTTTTTTTCTTTTAATTTTATTGTCGTTGTATTACATCCATCCCTTTTTCAAATTCATTTTTTACTATGGGTTTGGCACTGTCTCTAGGACAACTTTCACAAAAGTGAGTTCTGCATTACAACATTGCTGTGACGTATTTCACAAAAACAGCATTCCAGAATAAGTATCGAAGAAGAAAAAACTGCTTAATCTTGCTACAATATATCTAAAACACTATCACTTAACATGTAATAATTATGTAAGCTATTGGCATATTTTAAATGTTTTGTATTAACTCTTCAAAACCCAGTATGTACTTTAAATATGTGTAAAGATATGTATGGGTGTAAATGTATTTTTGCACGTGTTTGGTAATATTGCAATTCATAATACTTAAAAGAGTAATTCTTTAAACAAATGAATTAATGTAGGCATTTTGGAATAATGAAAAGAAAACTTTGTATTAATTTGTTTTGAGAATCTGACAGAAGGCAGTAATTAAGCAGTGAATTTTCTGGATGTGAAAGGAAAAAAGAAAAAGTAAACATTGGTGGTTACAGAATAGACAGGGAGATGTTAAGACGAACAAAGGAAACAGAGAAACCAAAGAACTTATATGCATGACTCATGGACATGAACTAAGGGGGACATTGTTGGAGGAAATGGGGTACTGGGTGGAGGGGGGCAAAGGGGGAGAAATTGGGACAAATTGTAGTAGCAAAATAAATATATATTTTTTTTAAAATGGAGATGGAGTACTAAAATATTTACTGTTAAAAAAAGAAAAGGAGAGAAAGCTGGTATAATTCTCCCACATTTCTCCTTATTATAACTCCCCGGAATGTTTGCTCATATGGGTCACGAATTAACCTCAGGAAGAAAGTAGCAGAAGGCTTTGACTAAATGCTGTGCAGGGCAAACAAGGCTGAGGAGCTCGAATTGGGTCAGATAAAAGGGCTGTGCTGGAAATAAACAGTTTAAGCATCACTTTGAGGCTCTATCCTTAAACCACTTCCTAGAGATGGGGCTCTGGGTGTTCTCATTGGGCGGTTATCTGAAGGCTTCAAAAGCTCACTGGCTTTAAATCCACACCTTCTGAGCACCCAGATTTCCATCGCTGATTTCTGAAAATTATTGATGCTCCTTCTCATAATATCCACAAAAGAACATGCTGAAGTCCAAGTCCATGGCATTCTGTCACCCTTTCACATGACTCACAATCCCAGTTCAATTACATGCTTATCGCTCTTTACAAAGTGATGCCAGACCCTGCTTCTTGCCTGTGGTGGCTGCGGACAGATGGTGGCAGGACTCACAGCTGTGAGTCAGAGGTTCTTGAGACCAAGACAGGACGACTTGGCCAACCTCACCTTGTTGTCATCTAGCAACGGGGGCTGCACCTGACCTTCCGGGAGATGGAGGGAGGCTGGAGGAGGGAGGGAGGCAGGAGAGGCAACAAGGGGACAACAGCCAGGACCACTCAGCTGGCACAGCGGTGGCCTTTCAGATCTGAGAGGCAGAAACATCTGAGTTGATATAAATGTCCAGAGGAAGCCCCTGGAGTCTGGTGACATAAGAGAACAAGGTCCAGGAGCTGAGACAGGCAAGGTGTCAGCTGGAGACACTAGTACGTACTAATGCCCCTCTGCCCTGCTGATGAGGACATGAGGTGGGTGTACAGAATGGTCGTGAGGTTTCAAAGCACAGCTGACTTAGGGGACTGAAGACCAGGGTGACAGGGGCCAAGAGGGGCTGAGCTGAAAGAGCTGAGTGCCAAGGGTCTCAGGCAGCCAAGGGTTTTTTCTGAGGGCTGGAGTCTACTCCGCGGTAAGAAGGCTAGAGGTGGACCACCTTCTGGTCCTGAGTCATCCAGGTGTTGGGAAGGAGCTTCCCTGCCCTGGTGGCCACAGAGAGGCTGGACCTCTGAGGCAGGCAGGCTTCATGAGGAGAGCAGGGAGAAGTGAGTGTCCGCCCACAGCAGGGGCTCCCTCGAAGGCTACAGTGAATGGAATGAGAAGGCGGGTCACAGTGGGCATCTGGGCCTGAACAGTGGACCCAGGGAGCTGTGTGAGAAGTTTCTACCCTCAGCCAGAAGCACAAGAGTGAAACTGTGTGGGCACTCCCTCCCCCCACAAATAATGCAGTCTGTTTGAGAAGCCTGTCCCAGCCAAGGTAGCCATTCTTAACCTTAGCCTATTGCATCTATCTGTCCATACGGCAATAATACACACAGGTACCTTTTAAATGTGGTTCCTACTTATTCAGAAACAAATCTGATCTTTCCATCTAGCTTGCAAGGTCTAAAAAAGGGGCTGTGCTATCTGTCAGCATTATTACATCACTTGATGTCAGATGTACATGGGTCAAAGCAAATTACATTTACCTCAGAACGCTTACTGCCACCCTCTTATTTAATTTGCTGAAAATTAATGTATGTTCTTACCTGAGATGCCTACAGAGCTGTCCGTGCGCCCCAGCACATTGATAAACAAAGCTGAGGAAGCCCAGGCATGGCCTGGGAATAACCCCCATCCCTCTCATTTTACTCAGGGCCAGTGTGGGAGCCGGTGGTGCAGCCCCAGGGGACAGGTTCTGTTCTCTGTCTCTAACATGAGCAAGTCCTTAATTCCTGGCTGTCATTGCGTAAGAAGACAGGTTTATTACTCGGCACCATTTACACAGTACAGCCCAATCAATGTTGCTTTAAGGTGCTTCATAATGGTGCTTTTCTCTAATTGGACCAGCCATTATTAAATCTACGAATCCATTTTCTGAATGGTCAGTTTGAATAAGAGCAGAATCAATTCTCTCATTTGGGGTTGAGAGAATGGTTTGTGTGGAATTTGTTTAGCACACTTTTTCCAAGCACTATCTTTGCATCATGCCCTTTTGAGGGATCAAAGATTCAAAACAGAGCAGCACACTGGCCTGACATGCTAGGACAGTGATTCTTGAACCTGGTGGATAGCTTTAGAAAGTACAAGTAGGTATTTGTGGGCTCTGCTTCAGCTCCTCTAGATCACGGCGGAGTCCAGTACTATTTGTGTAAGTTTCCCATGAGGCTGTTGACAATTCACCAGAAGGAAGAAGTATTCTCAGCACACAGGGCAGTGGTGTCTGTTCCCTGGGTTCTTAAAGGTAATAGGAAAAAAAAAATCCTTCTACGTATGGGGTCATTAATCTAAAATGAAGGACTTTTACATCTAAAACCTCAAAATCCTTGCAACACAACTGAAACTGATCAATGCCCCCACCTTACCAATGGAAACACTGAGACCAGTTCTGCGACCAAGGCTCGGAGATTCGCTCAAAGTGATGCTCCGTGAGCCATGGCTCTGTGCCTCAGACTGAGAGCCCTCAGCATTCTTGTCTTGTGAAAGAAAAAAGCAGAAAAAAATCCAGATGCACTGAGTTGAGTCTTCTTGAGAATTAAAGTAAAATGCTTCCGTATTTTGCTTAAGATTAGTGACCACCAAGCCAGCCCAAGTGGCTTTGTCCTGTCCCTAACGAGATACTGAGTTCTTTTTTAGAAGCAACAGAGCCAAACCACAGGGCATGCAGCTGACCTGTGTGCGGATGAGAGAACCTTGGCCTCCAATGGCAAACACTGAACCAAAGTCCTCCCAGAGCCAAGGGCTGAGGACGTGACCCTTTCAGAAGGGAAGGGTCTCTGTCCGGGGATGTTGGTGCTGAAGCCTCCGGCCACATCTTGCCTTGAATGGCCAGGTGCCTAAGCCAACAGAAACCTTCCAGCCTGCATGCTGGCAAACCCCCATGTCCACGTAACCCCATATATCTCGCCCAGATCCCTGGCTTGAGGAGTCAGGGTTCAGGATCCCACCTCCTTGCCAGTCAACCTTACAGCCTTTTCTTTTCTAAAAAGCTGGTATGCCTGGGCAGCAAGCCCTGGCTCTGTAACAAGATCTGCATTTCCAAACCAGCCCAGTCAGTCAAAGGAGTGCAGGTAACAGTAAGGGGGGGTGGGGGGGGGCTCTGTCACTAGACTCTGCTGCTGACATTTCCAGTGTTATTTGCATTGAAGTTTTTTAGACTCCTATTTCTCTAGGATGAGATGAATCTTATCTTCCCAGTTGCACTATACACTAGAGATTGCAAAGGCGTGTTTGATAGGTCCAACAATGGGCTGCCTCAGGACACCCACAAGGAGCAAAGGAAAACCAACCACTTTTTTATCACTGCCCACCTTGAAAGAAAAGACAGTGTTACCCCCTTCAACAACAAAACACGGACAGTATGTTACCATAGTTCACTGCTAGCAGCATGCACCCCATGACCTATGTCCTCAGAAAAGAGATCCATGCCCCCCTTTTAAAAAATACAAAATGGGGAGCCACAGGGCCTCCCAAATAGGCACAACTATGACTTGTTTTTAACTTCACATTTAATGCACATCACAACCAGACTTAACTTGAGCATGCATATAATCTGCTTTTGTGCAAACTGGTTAAATAATGGAGTAGGCAAGGAACAGAAAAGCCTAGTATTAATGGATCAACTGCATGTGACACATGAGAAACAAGTTCTAGAGCTGAGCTTTCAGAAAGATGACATCAGCACCTTCACAATCAACCAGGTTCACTGAACACCGGTTATGTGTGAGACACTTGCCCAGCCGCAGGCAGGGGGAGGCACAGAAAACAAATGTCATCTCTCAGTTCCAACAGCTGACACTGATACAGAAAAAATATCTTCATTTTATTAAAAAAATGGATTCAAATAAATAGGAAAGTAAGAAACATAATACAAACTGCAGCACAGAAAAGGACAACCAGTCACTTCAGGAGATGCAGAAAAAACATGTGCAAACAGAAATGATGAAAATTTATAACTTACCCTCAAAACAGTGTTCAATCGTATACTGGCATTCCCACAGAATAGAAAAGACAAAAAAAAGATCTTTTTTAAAGATTTGAGGGAAAAGAGAAAACATTGTTATTATTTGCAGACAACAAAATTATACACATTAAAATCTAAGAAAATTCAAAGAAAAATATTAGCAATAGCTCTACAATTACTAAATATAACACCAATATAGGAATAGCTATAGTGTTGAATATATCCAATTATCAATTATATATTAGATAAGAATAAAGGCCCACTTTCAATATAATAATATTACATAGCATCTCAAATTAAGGCTAACAAAGATATGCAAGAGATTTTTGGTTAAACTTTATGGAATACATATCTGTCTCTGCTTCTTTTTTAAAAACCTCAATAAAATTCTAGGAAATAATTTTAAAACTATTAAGTTCATAACAAAATGATAGAAGGGATAAATTTTTTTACAACCTGTTTCTATGACCAAAATGGTAAACATTAAACACTGAATAATATCCTACATCCCTTTTTTAAAATTGTTAGAGACTTCTCAGCTCTGACATAAAATATTGCTATGCTGTAATAAAAAAGTTACTTAAGTATGTGCAAACCTAAATTATGTACAAATGCCTTATGCTTGCTGCACTTATGAAACTGTAAAACCAAATGAAACTTAGCAATAAATCCAAACAGAACTGCAAAAACCAGTTACATTTAGATCCACAATGCTAACTCGATGAGATGGATGGTGTTGCTTTACTGAAACCAAATTTCTATTTTCAATGTTAACTCAGTGCTAAGGGCCACCATGCACGTCCCTTTGAATCCTTGCTGTCATATTTTTGGGCCACCCAAACACTCATGTTCCGGTAACTTTGTTCTGTAGGCAAGCCATCCTCACAGCATCCCTAACTTACTTGGCTTTTTCTTGTGATGAACCCATTACTTATGTCATGAATCTCTGCTCTAGGAGCCATGTGCCCACAACCTCACACACAGACCTGCTTGGACAGTGACGTGATGAGACATTTATTTGCTGGTCATCCACGCAGCCCAGCACATGTTTTCATGACAGTTGAAAATAATCACCAAGGGTGCCTGCAGTCTTTAGCAATGAAGCTAAAATATGCCACCAACTAGAGGCGAGTTACCTGAGAGCAGTTCCTTTCTCTCTCATACTCCCTCTTCCCAAGCAGATCCCAGCAGCCGGAACCAGAAGAGGAAATAATGAAGAAAACCTCCTGTTTGCCCCCTCATGACCTCTCCTTTGAGCTGCAAATCCCTTGGGTTGAAGTCTGGTAGATGTCAGAGAAAGGAAAGATGATAAACATTTAATGAGGGTAAGAGGCTAAGGTTTAGGATGAGATGAAATGTGATTTGACTGGACTTTTTAATGATGGCCAGTGATAGATAACTATAGGATCTGTCACTGTTCAGAGCTGGGAAGGACAGAGTCAACATGAAAACAGTGAGTAGAAAAAAAATCCCCACCACAGTTGTATTTTAATGAGTCAGTAACTTAACAAAAGATATAGAAAAACTATTAAGTTATATTCCACTGAGCTGAGAGAACCAATGAATTCAGGCATTCCATAGAGCCAGGTTTGAATCTTGCCTCTGTCCTTATTTGCTGGCTACCTCCAGACAAACTCTATTAATTGATCTGTATGTTAATTTGTCATCTACAAAACTGGGAAAACACTATCAACTTCCCCAAGCCACTTGCAGGGTTATACTGGCAGGGAATCTAACAAAGTATGTTTGCTCTTTCTTTCCGTATTCTCTTACTTTTTGTTTTCTTAATACCTATCCATACAGTATTTTTGCATAGATACGATGTTACAATCAGTTGACATATAATTTTGTTTTGCTAAGTCATTTCATGCTTAAGTACTTTTCATAGATTGAAACTGCCACATGTGATCATTTTAATAGGTTTAAAAAGCCATCATTGGCCAGGCAGTTGACTGCGCTGGTTCTCTCCAGTGGGAAAGTCTGATTATTTCCAAGCTCCTCCCTCCCAGTATAAACTGGGATGTTGCTACTGTTAAAAAGAAATCATGTTAACACTCCCCCTATTCTCAAACACAAAAGGGTTTAGGCAGGCATTTACTTTTTTTTTTTTTTAAGATTTTATTATTTTTAGAGAGAGGAGAAGAGAGAGAGGCAGAGAGGGAGAGAGACATCAATGTGTGATTGCCTTTCACCTGCCTCCAGCTACAGACCTGGCTGGAGACCTGGCTTGCTACCTGGTTATGTGCCCTGGCTGGGAATTGAACCAGCGCCCTTTGGGTTCCCAGGCCAGTGCCTTACCCACTGAGCCACCAATGAGGGCCAGCATTTACCTTTAAGTGTAATTATTTATTCTATCAATTAATATTTTTATTAGAATCTCTTTCAAGTATGAACATGGCTAGAATACCTGGGCTTCTAATTGGGGGATGAAAGCTTCCTCTTGTCTCAAGTGTCTGAACATCTCCCCGGAAGACCACTGAGTTATTTCATTACCCTGGTTAAAGTGAAACCCCCATGAGTGCCCACTGAGACTTTCCAAGACCCTTCCCAATCTAGACTTAGGATAAAATTGCCTGTGATCACGTCATACCAGTGCATAACAGAACACACTGAGTGCCACGAGCCCTTCTTATCACCTACATTCCAGCCCTTGCCTCCCCCACGGACTGCAGTGAAGTCTCTGTGCCCTTCCCAAGGCTGTTCCACATGACTTTCCCTCCTCCTTGCCACCTGCTTTCATGCTGCCTTTTGCATCCCGAGCCCCAGTAGCTCAGGTTCAGATTATTTTCCTAAGCAGGTAGCTTCAAGTCTTTAGGGTCAGTTACACACTACCATGTTCACTACAGAGGCTTATCAGGAAAATGCACGTTTCCCAAGCACGCACACTGTCCCTAGACACGTGTGCTGGCTGGGTCCCCACAATTACGCAAAGCCTCTGGGGACATCTCGTTCCCCAGTTTTTCCTTCATGGTTTTTAGGTCACCTGCCGTTGGCCCCAAACCTTTGCCCCTCCCTCTCGGGCAAGCATGATGTTGGCTATGCGTGTCTGAGCACTTTCCTGGTAAATGCCCCAGGAAAGAAGCTGTGTGGGTGGAGCAGCTTTGGAGTCAGGTCAAGTAGAGCAGCCTTGGGAGTACGCAGCAGTGAGCTCTTCCGGAGAATCAGCAGGTGGGTGAAATAAAGAGAGTTGCCTGGGAGATGGAGCTCCAACCTGCCCCTCTGGTGGGTGGCTGCCAAGATTTTGGTTTGCATGGTTCATGCAGGCTTTTGAAGGTCAAGGCTACCCTGGAGCAGGGAACAGGAGGGTGGGAGCAGGGGAGCAAAAACCACCGACGGTTTCCTTCTTGGGGCCATTTACCATGTTTCCTCAATCATGTCTTCCTGATTGTCTCAAGCCTTTGGTTCATTTTTGGAGCTCTGAAAAATTGGACCATTTCTGCTAGTATCCTCACTGCTCGAAGAACGAAGAGGATTACTAAAAATTGTGATTCTACTCATATCATCCCCTCTAGGAGCTTCTCACATTTTCCCTAAGCCACTAGCTTGGCGTCTCTCCAAACCAGCCTGTGCATGGCTGGCCGGTCAATCCTTCTGAACCCCAGCTGGATGAGAACCTTTCATGGGTCCCACAGCCCCTCTCTTTGGTTGGCCAACGCCACAGCCGCAAGTTTCTCAGCACACCTCTCCCTGCCTTGGATGCCATTTCCCTCACTCTTCCCCAACCTCTAACCGACTGGCCATCCTGGAGTTTCTCACCGTCATGGCTCCATCCAATTGTTCCTGTTTGGGAGAGAATGCCAGCAGCTGAGTGGGACCTGTTTCAGTGAACCAGCAGCTCACACACACTGCAGGTGGAAAGGCTGACTGGATACAGGACAGGAGTCGGAGAAGTAGAGAGAGTGAAGCTCCTCGGAGCTGTTTGTGAGGTCAGCTGCCTTTTCTGATTTGTTCTTGCTGAATCCATGGAGCTGGGCTCCGCTGATTCACCATTTGCAGGACCCTGTCTGATTAACATCAGCAAGACAGTTCCTCCTTAGGATTGGTGACATGCAGGCATCTCTAGAGAAAGCGCTGTATAAAATCCCTGCATTGTTTCATAAAAATGGCATGAAAATAAGAAGCTGATAGAGTCCATTTCCAACCACACTTGACGGGAGGCACTGTGCTTGGTCTTTGGGTTTCCTGAAAATAGTATGTGATTTGGTGTTTGACCTTGACATTTTTACATCTATACCAGACTAACAGACCTAAAAATGTAACGAAACATCAGAAAATAAATTTGGGGGCATGTTAGTATTCTAGTAGCCCAAGAAGAGAGAGGCCAGAGGGGTCTCCTGCGGATGAGGGATCTGAGTAGGGTTTTACAAGGTTTGGGGAGAAAAACAGTGGAAGGAGGTTCAGGGTAGGACATGGAGAAGGCCTGGCACTCCAGTGCTCAACGTAAGAATCCTGCTGCCAAGTGCAGGTTCTGAGCTGTACTCCTTGCGAATCTGCCTCAACAAGTGACGGACAGGACCCAGGAATCTGCATGTTCACAATTTGTACTGCATCCTTCCAGCGAACCTGCATCAGGCTGTGACCCACCGGAGTGTGCAGGAGGGATTCAAAATCTGACAAATGGACATTTTAAAATGTAATGTAATGACTGTTCATGTGCAAAAGGAAGTGACTGTGATGATCAATTGTGCAGTTTCTCAGCCTCAGCATTGATATTTGCAGCCCAGCTGTCCTATGTGGTTGGGCGCTGCCCTGTGCATTACAGGATAGTTAACAGCACCCCGGGCACCAACCTCCTAGATGGCACCGGCATCCCGCCACCCAGCATGAAAGCTGAACGTACCCGCAGACATTTTCAAATGTCGCCTAGAAGGAGGGAAAGGCGCAAAATCATCCCTAGTTGAGACCAACTCCCAAAATGTAGGAGCTTGAAGCAACTATTTATTATTAGCTCTCATGATTCTGTGCGTTGGCAGAGCTACTCACATCACGTCTTCAGCGGGATGCCAGACTTGCACAACGTAAAGCAGAACTGATCTCGGGATTGGAGAGCCAAGCATTGAAAAGCCAGGGGTGAGCAGGCTGAAGCTCCAGTAGTTGTACACAAGCAATCGGCGGCACTGGTCCCAGCACTGCGTGATGGATGTGGTCAGATAACTGGCTGACACGTGTATCAGTCACAGGGAGAGAGCTGATTGGCTTCATGCTAAAGGCCAGGTAGACAGTCACTTGCTCACCAAAGCACCAAGAGATTTAGGAAAGGACCTCGACCATCAGAGATGTGACTCTTCAAACGTAACAGCTTTTTCAACAAAAAGCACCCTGAACACGTAGATGCCATATTTGAACATTTTCCCCTGCTGCTTTTACTCAGCTGCTTTGCCTCTCAAGTGGTTATATGTCTACCTATTTTATAACTATTTGTAATAGAGGTGTTTTCCTTTTTAGAGGGTTTTGGGAAAACCAAGATGAACTCTGTTGAATCGTCACCAGTCAGCCTGACTACATCAGCTGGTATGAATGGAATGGAATGGGTGACTTATGTTGGTCCGTCAGTCTTCTTCTCAGGAATTAGCTTATTTTTTTCATTCAATCGTCACAGAAATTTTTAATGTATGCCTAGACCTCTCCCATGAGAGTGTGTGTTCATGGGTATCCGATTCTTTTTTTTGTAAACCCAACACAGAAGTTGCTCAGTCAGCTCTCACTGTCTTACCTGCCAACGTGGTGCAGGAAGAAATGGACAGTGAACTGAAGAGAACAATGGCTATGAAAGGACAAGGAGGAAGCTAAATACATGACTAAATGAGAGAAGCCAATAGGAAAAGGCTGCATGCCATACGATTCCAGCTGTGTGACACTGGGGAAAAAGTGAAGCCTTGGAGACAGTACAGAGGTCAGCACTTGCCTGGGATTCTGAAGGGGAAGGATGAATGAACCAATGGAGCCCAGAAGATCTTTACAACAGTGAAAATCTTCTGCTTTATCCTCTAATGATGGACACCTGATCATCACACAACCGCCCAAACCCACAGTGCACCACCCCAGCATGGAGCATGGCGTCAACTACAGACTGAGTAATTGTGACGCGTCCGTGCAGGCTCCCTGAGGGTAGCAGAAGTCCTGTCTGATGGAGGATGTTAATCACAGGGAAGGTCATGCATGTGTGGGACAGGAGTACCTGGGAAAGTTCTGCATCTTCTCTCTCTTAATTTTGCTGTTAGGCTAAAACCACTGTAAAAAAATAATGTCTTAAATATTAAGACATTATTTTCAATAATATTTAATAATTATTTAATTATTAAAATTAAAAATAATGTCTTACTGCCCATGTGGGCAGTAGTCAGTAGTCATGGGTTTCCGTTCGGTTCCTTAGTTTACACAAAGGTAGGACATCAAGCAGGATCCTCCACCCTCCGAGCCTAATTTTTCTTGCTTATGAAAAGGAGGCACAGGATCTATTCCAATCCTGCTTGCGGCAAAGATTTCAAAAACCTATTACTGGAAGGAAGGAACCGGCAAATAAATGCCAACACTAGCTGCCCGCCAACACCCCTGTCAGCTGACACTCTCAGACCTCGTGAATGCGTGGCTTGCACACCGGCTGTTCTCCGGAGTCGGCACCAGTGTGCATGGTCCCCACATACAATACATACTTGCTCAAGACTTCCCTAGTGCAAGAAGATGCTATCTTTAGCAGCATCCACTCCTTCATTTTTATTGGAACATCTCATGAGGAAACAAGCTCTACTATCTTCTACCTTAAAACACAACACAATAAAGTGAAAGTAAACATTTTTAACTGTATTTCTCATATGTCTGCAGCCCATGTTTCTTCTGTTCATTCACAAACAAGCTTTTCTAATCCCAACCCCGCTCCCTTGCGACCCATTTCAATTCTGCCTCACGACTCCCTTGCTGAAACCAAGCACCGCCCCACCCCACCCCCCAAACACATATTATAAATTTCCAGAGTCCCTTCTTGGATCTTACTTTTCTGGACTATTCAGTAGCATTTGGAAAGGATATTTCTCCCTTTTTTGGAAACATCCACTCTTCCTGGATACCAAACAACACACCCTATTTTACTTCCCCCCCCCCGCCCCTTCCTGGCTGGTTACTTAGCTCACCATGTGTCCTTGGGTCAGTCTTAATATCCTGAAGCCCTTGGGCTTAGTGCAAAACCATCCGTTGTTCCCTAAACAGGCTCTTTTTCAAGGCGAGCTTCTCACATCCCAGGGTGCAAAGACTGTGATACTGAAACTTATCCCACCAGTTGTAAACTCTCCCAACTGAGCACCAAGATTTATAGACCAAATTTCAAACTTGACACCTGCAGAGATGTTGACTGCACACCCCAAGATTAACAGGATCTTCTCAGAACACCAGAAGTTTACAATCAGGTATTTTTTCCATGTCTTTCCCATCTAGTTGCTCAATTGAGAAATAAAGCTTTCACTCATGACTTCTCTGTCTGGCTTACCCCTAACTGCTAACCTACCAACAGGATCCATCCTTTTTATTCACTTCCATAACTATTTTTAAGTAAATGAGGGAATAAACATTCTCTTTACATTATTTTTTCATTCTAAGGTAAGTCAATTATAGCAACTAAAATCTATAGCTCACCCTGTTGGACTGAGAGTTAATAAGGAAAATAGCCACAGTAAAATGTGTCCTAGTGTTTCATGATGTCAGCTGTCGGTGTAAAAAACCCAACATCCAAAATAAACAAAATAGAAACCAGAAAGACATAGAAAAAAATCAATGAACCTAAGAGTTGGGTTTTCGGAAAACAAACAATATTGACAAACTTTAGCTAGCCTAACCATGAACAAAAGAGAAAGGAGACTCAAAAACAAAGTTATAAAGAGGAGATACTACAACGAGCACCACAGAGATACAAATGATCCCAAGAGACTAGTACATCGATGTTAACCAAGTAATTGATCAGGTGACTTCAGTGAAGCTATAGACAGGTAAAGTTCATGGCAACTTCTCCAAGGGTAAGTGTGAAAACTCAGTCATCTGCACGTCCCTAGGGTAAGAGCAGGATCAGACAGAAACCTGTGACGGAACAGAGCCAGACCAGTCGCCCGCTGTTCCTCTGGACCTGTCTCTTGGAGCTCCTGTTCCTCCCACTGTCCCCACCACCCATCTCCACGGACACAAACTCCTCCTCATTACAACTCTATCCAAGTGACAGGATCCTGAGTCCTCACTGCTTCTCTGGCTCTTAACAGTTGGCCCAGAAGAAAATGACATAATAAACACAAGATGATGATCATGACAATGAGGCAGTGGCTGGCTCAATGCAATCAAAGGAGAATTGCCTCCCTTCCTGACACAGCTACAGGACCCGGCCAACGTGCCCCAGTCACTTGGCTGCAAACTGGTGTTCAATACATTTTAAACTGAGTCCGAGTCTTGCCTCTGGCCATTGGGTCTCCATTGATTTTTAATGAGTCTAATTGTCCCAGGGGTGATTGAAGCAACAGTTTTCCCTACACCCCGGTACATTAGTGAGCTTGGTTGCTCAGGTAGGAATCAGACAAAGGACTAATCCACACTAATGCTAGTGAGCTGCCAACTTAAAGGCATTTGAAGGCAGGTCAGGGTTGAGGGGGAGTCGGGACAGCAACCTGTGGCAGATGCAGTAACTAATCGTGGCAAACCATTTATTTGCTTTGAAGCTCGTTGCAAAGGGCAATAATTGTTTTAAATAGAAAAGCTGTTGAAAAATAATTGGGAGTAATTGAACCTCACCAAAATATTGAATAAAACATTAGATATTTTAACCGGTGTTATCTTTATAATTATCCCGAGGAGTAATAGCAATGTAGCTCCTGAGCTCCCGCGAGCCTGGTCCCCACCCTTGGCTGTCAGCAATTAATTCTGCCAAGTGACATGGCTAAGCAGACACCAGGTCAACCTGGTCATCTTGGTGTGGCACCTGCTGAATGCACTGCACTGCACTGCACCGCCAGGTGAGTGTGAACCCCAACTCAGTTTTCACCAGACTGGGCTGTGTCAACGCAACCGGGAGGAGCCCCAGGTCGGGCACCCCAGGGGCCCCCATGGGCTCCAGGCAGGACCCATTCCAATGCTGCTCCGCGTGTCATCTCTCTGGACATAGCCCAGGCAGGAGCTATCAGCTTCCATTTACCAGCTGTCTCCCTCACCGTGTCTGCTGTCACATCGTTTGTTCGACAGATTCCAGCTTCGTGGCACATCTGTCCTTGCATTCTTGTATTCCATCTGCCCACAACACCAAGATGACCATGAGGGATGAGGGTGGGAGGCTCAGGACTAGGAGGGGTGGCCGAGCCTGACAGACAGGGAGGAGACACGAAGGTGGCCATGGTGGACACACAGGAAACATACACTACGTGCTCTCATTAGACTGCAAGGTTTGATGATGGGCACCATGTCCCATAATTCTACCTCCATGTCCTTAGGAACCTCCCCCACAGTGTCTGTTCCATAGAGGAATGGCGGCTAGCGAATGAGCCCCGTGCAAGTCTCTGCAGCACGCTGTCACAGTGGACATCCAGGGCTCAGGTGTCACACAGAGCTGGCTTCCCATCCTGCCTCCATTGTGCCCTGCATATGAGGGCATGTAACTGCTGGATACCTCCTCCCCACTGTCCGTGACATGGGGGTGGCGGCAGTCCTGCCTCGTGGATGAAATAATGCAGGGATCTCGGGCCCAGAACACAGGGAGACACCCAGAGCCCAGGAAGGATGCTCCATGGTAGGTTCCCAAAGAATGTGGACTATAGTCCAAGATTAACACAGTTAATGCAGAACTGAAAGCCCTCTTTGTGACCGCTCAGATTTCTGAAACATTTCTCCACCTGGGTGAGCTGTGTCAGGACTACCAAGTTCTCCCTTCCTACACACATCCCCCTCGCCACGTCAGCTGTGGGAGGGACCCTGGCTCTCGAACTCAAGCCTCTAAGTACAAGAACTCACGAGTATCGCCTCATCGTGTGCCAAGACTCAACTCTGCCTTAACCTCATTGGAGAATTTCTGTCCTGGACAAGCAGAAAAAGAGGCTGGCAAGCCTGAGCTCCTGCTGGCAGTCAGTGAGTATGCCAGGTTGGAACAAGGCTGCTGCAAGGCGTTTGGATGAAGCCTGATGTTGCAAAGACATTGAGAGGCTGTCCACAGCAAATGACCTGAGAAAGCTTAGAGGGAGGGCTGGGTCAGAGGCTTGGCTGGCCATCAAAAAGCATGAAATCGCATGGAAACGGGTAGAATGTTGAGGACTGCATACAAAATCAAGGTCAACATGTCCAGGCTTGATTGGAGAGACAGCCCATGCACAAGGGCTGGCACTGGGTTGCTTCAGCTGCAGTCCAGATGTGGTCCTGACCTGCCCAGGCCCCTAGGCTGCATCTGATGGGCTAAGAAACTCAGTCCTGTGGGAAGGCTGCCATTCACGTAGTCTTCCATGAGTGCTTCCTAAATCGAGCACCGGGCTCTGTGCCCCTGGGAAGAGAGCCCACTGCACAGAAATAATGCTGCAGAAGAAATGCAAAGACCACAGGCCAACATGGTCCCAGAAGGAGAGCAAGCCCATTCCCTTCCCAGCTTAACCATGGCTTACAGCCCGCAAGGGAAAGTGAAAAATCCAGTCCCCACCTCTCCCACGCACATGCTCTTTCTCCAGAGCGGAGATGTGTGGAGTTGGTGCAACGCTGAGTCCTTTTGGAATGAACAGCCCTTGAGCGTAAACTGCCTCCTTAGCAAGAGATGAACAGACCTTTCCTTTGGCCCATTCGTGCTCCCAGTCCAGGTTCATGTGTGGCACCTCTTGAATAAAGTTTGGGGGTGCTGTCTGCCCTTCCAAGGCCAAACTGAGTGTGGGAGGGACCTCTGGACCCGGGGGCAGGGGGTGCAGGGTGCAGAGGATTTCCAGGAGGATGCCTCACTGGGCACTGGAGATAAAGGGGAATTGGGAAGGACCCCGAGCAGGGCCGCATGTGTCTCATTAAAAGGGGAAAGCAGTTGCTGGCACAGGGATGCAATGTGGGCCAGGATGAGGGAATATACCTCTATAAGGGAAAAGAACATGTGGAGCTTCTGTTTATTTTTAAGTAAATTCCATGGAATGGCTGATACCAGCTCAGACTTCAGAAGAAAGCATCTCAGATCTGCCTTTGGGATCAGCTTTGTCCTTTGGGCTGCGATCACTTTCCTGGAATATTCCATGCAAGCCGGAATTCACTGCAGCCCCTGAAGGGTATAAAGGGGTTGGGCCCAACCTGGCACCCTTGAGAGGGCTGAGACCAGGCTCCACCACCCACTCCTGTCAAGCCATTTACAGTTACAGATAAATGAAAATCAGGCAGGCTATCCCTAAACTAGCACTTCTGCAAAACACACACTATCCAGATGCGGTGTCTGTCAGCTGCAATGGTGGGCTCAGAGAATGCCAGGAAACCAAAGCTGCAAGAAGCCACCTGGTCCCCAGGGAGGGCAAAACCTTACTGGAGAGGACTGGGGTGTCTGGGGAGCAGTCCAAGGAGAGGTCACGTTTGGTGGTTTGACTTGGCTTTTTCCAAGAACAGTTTCCCAGGCACATTGCAGCAGCTGGACGGACCCCTCTCAGCACTGCCTTGTTCTGCCAGTTGACCGGGTGGTCATCTTGGTAGACATGCAGCCTCCTGCCTACACGGACAGCCCCTATGTTCTTGAAGGAGATGCCAGCTGAAGAAGAATTAAGCCAGGGGTCAAGACAGACCCCAAGGGGTAGATTTAATGGGAAGATCTGGGCTTAGCTGAAGTAACTTCTTTGACCACAGGCCAGCCCAGGGCCACTCTGGTAAACACGCAGGACAGCCTTGTCTTGCGATCACGGTCTAATAAAAACATCCCTTGCCCTGCCAGGTCTACCTCTGACCGAGAGCCCTGCTAGGTGGAACTGGTCTTGGGGAGGAAGGTAGATTAATTCTCACAAGCCGCTCTGGCAGGGGAGGACCTGCTCTCGAGAGCCGCTCCTGAGGCTTAAAGCAGGACGTCTTGGAGTGGAAAACGGACGCCACTCCACTGAAACGACTGTTCGGAGAGAGAAAGTCTAGGCTGGTGATCTGCATTTAAGGCGAGGCAGTGGAAGCACGTGAGCAGGGCTGTGTGGCGGCGATGAGGGGCACAGCCTCCCGGGCACAGTGCTGTGTTCTGGATGCAGCGCCCCAAGGTGGGAATGCATGTGAAAAGGGTGAGATGGGGGGTGTCGTAGACAAAGCGGCAGCGCCTGTGTTAGGGAGGGTGGGTGGGGCTTTCTGTAAGGCAGAGACCCAAGACTTCCTACCAACGCCCCTCGGGGCCTGAAGCCAAGATATTTTTTAATAACCATGTTAATGATTTAAACTGCTGGAAATGTAACAACTGTGCCAATTCCTAAGTGTTAACGTATACTGGGCTCTTTCCGGGGCCAGCTGCATAGTTTGCAGGGCCTGGTGTGAAAGGGTAACATGAGGCCCTTGTTCAAACATCAGGACGCAGAGCATTTAATCAGACTCAGGGCCCTTCCGAGCACGGCCAGCTCTGGCTGTTCCTACGTGCCAGCTACCCAGCAGTGTTCTTCACTCGTATTTGCTAAATAGAAATTTCCACAGCAGCCCTGGGAGGTGGAAGCTCTTACTGTCTTCAATGGTTAGATGAAGAAACCGTGAGAGCAGCACCCAGAAGCTGCCAGCCAGCCACCCAGCTTTCCCCGCAAGAGAGGACCACTGGACCCAAGACAGCACAGGGGGGCGCAGAATGAGCCTGTCTTTGAGAGGCCGAGCTCCCTGCCCACGGAGGTACACCAAGGGAAGTTGGGGTGGAGAGGAGAGGACGCATTTTCTGGGAGAAACGCCATCTTTACCGAGTGAGCTACAGCAGTGGTTGGCAGCTGCACTGTGTATAAGAACCAGGTGATGACCGTGGAGAATGGGGACCCCTGGTGTGGGGAGGCCTGGGAATCTGAATTTGTAACAGCAGCAGATTGAGGTTGCTGGCCAACAAGTCAGGCTTCCAGAAATAATCACCTCTGTAGGTAGGAGGCAAATTTCAACGTCCGTTCCACACTCAGTTCTTCAGTTTACTCTAATTCTGGGAAATGATCACATGTTGAGAGTGGCACTGCTTTACGGTCCCTCCCTCTTCCTCTCTGTTTATACCCCTTCCTCCCTCTTCCGTCCTCACACTATGACCCATCCGCACCACCAGGCACGGGCTGCCCCTCCAACATACCATCCTGCATTTTTGTGCTGCTTTTCCTGGGCTTTTGTTTATTATTATTTATTTATTTATTTATTTTGCCAAGCCTTGCACCTCCCCATCCTCAATCCTCTTTCTCAAGTGTCTAGAGGTTTATCAATTGCCCCATAAATCCAAGCCGGCTATTTCCCTTGTGTGCTTCTGTGTCTTACAGCTACATCCATAAAGAAATGGACGGAATCGTCTCGTCGGCCCTTCCAGCCCTAATAGGTCTTTAAAGTGAGTATCTGTGAGTAACATCACGCTTGGAATCTCCGCTGGGTCCCTCCATCCACAGTGCCGGCACCTCTCTACAATGAGACTCGAGTACTGAATTCCGTTTACAGGGGCCCGTTGTCCAAGAGGTGTCCTTGTATGACAAGATCACAGCGAATTCCAGAGGAACAACTCCTGAACAGGAGGTATATATAGTTGCCCCTGATGTATTCTATGTTTCTGTCGTTCACGGGTTCTTATGATGTGTATGAAGTTACCCATTAGATTGTGATGATTCTAAAGATCAGCCAAGGGCATCTTGTTTCCTCAGTAAAATCCAAGTATGGTGCAAATTCTGTATCCTTTGTGAACTGATGGGACCATTGGGTGTTCCTTCATCTCACCTAGTTTCTATCCTCTTTGCTATTTTTTTCTTGCCTTCACCTTTGGATGACACACTCAAAAGCACATCATTACTTAGGCAAGCAGTGTTATAGTAAATGTAACTATTCCCAAGAATCTCCCAGGGCAACGGCTCTCCAAGAATAGGCTCTAGATAGGTGCACCTGGGAACCTCCATGGAAATGCACGTTCTCTGGCTCCCTAGACTCTGGAGTCAGAAACCAGACTCTGGGGTCTGGCAGCCTGTGTGTCCACAGACCCTCCACCCATTCCCATGCAAGGAAAGCTGGAGAACCATTGATCCAAGGACACTGGCAAGAATGCAGATGATCAGGTTCTCATTGGAAATGCAAAGTCAGCTGCTTGGGGGGTCCTGAGCATCTGCATTTTACCTCCCCTCTCTATCAAAACACAATGCCCTGTCTTCATTTAGTGCTCTGCCTGTAACATTCTTTCCTCTTTGAAGAAGTGAGAGTAGTTTCAGGTGGCTATTTCGTGACAGACCCCAGTTCACTTCACACTCACCACTGACCCTGCTGATGTTAGAGCTACTCAAACTCTGTGAATGCCAAGAGGAGAGACACCGTTTCATCAGCTTTGCATAGGCCCAGCTGCAGCCCAGGGATTTCAAATACAAGACAGTCAATAGATACTTGAATTATATCCCAATGCACATCTGGACATTGCGAGCTTACTCTGAGGGCCAAGGTGACCAGGTGAACCCTTGATTCTTAGCTTCCCTGCGACTGGTCCAGCTGGTGTGACCTTCAGAACGGCAGCCACCAAGGCAATGCCTTGACATATAAAGTGATGGGAGAAGAGAATCTGGTTGGCTGATAATTAAGCTCAGAAATACATGAGCATCAATTATTCAGTTTCTACCAGTCCTCATTAACAGAGGCTCCTCCAGTGTAGACAGCATAATAATTCAAGTGAGGACGGTCCTTGAGTTTATGTCTGCATGTTCAATGACAGAAAAATACAGGGTATGGGAGAGAGCGCCGGGAGGGGCATCAGCTGGGCCACCGGCAGGCAAAAGTGAGGTGACCAGTGACACATCCACGTTGTTACCATCCCAGCGGCACTGAGCAAGCCTGCCCTCACACCTCCGTGTCACACTATGTTGGTACCTCGCCTACACCCAAAGTCAAAGGATCTAAAAAGAGGTTAGGACCCAGTAACCTGTCATTCATACCCATTTGCCTTTGCTTCAAATGGCTGCAACTAAAAATAGTCTCTCTTTACATGTTTTCTTGCTTTTTATTTTTTTACTGATTTGTACACCTTCTGAGGAGGATACAGTAAGTGAGGTTTTATACGGTGTTTAGGACTGGAGTTCTCTAAGTTCAAATTCACCTCACTCCTTCATTTTGGGGGTTGTCCATTAAAGTCTGAGTCATGCGATAACAATTTTACATAAGGAATAGTTTACGGCTGGCTCCTGAGTCTGGCTGTGCAGGAGACTAAAACTGTACCTGGGGGTCATTTATACAGTTAGACAATGTACCCACACTGCAAACTGCCCCCAAGTACCAAGAAGAGGGAAGCCCAAAGGAGCGGAAGAAACTTTCTCTTCTGCCTTCTGATAGTGCTAACTGAAGCAACCCTAAGGAGACCAATCCAGATAGTGCCAGGCTCCCTGGGTCCCGGGCCAGTACCCGACTACATTGCAAAATGCCAGGAGACATGACACACAAGCTGACCGCCTCCACCCTGTTAACAGGACACCCGATGGCCAAGCCCAAATCACATCTTCGGTTTGGAAATCTATTCTGACCTAAACACTGAATCTATGCACCATCTACGAATTAGAGGATTAATTCAACAGGCAGCCTGTGAAGTCCCAGCCTTGTGACCCTGAGGCTGAATCTTGGAGGTGGGGCTGGGGACACAGCCTGACTGATATGACCTCTAAGGACACCACTGCTGCTGGAGCTGGGAAACCACTTGAATTCTGTGCAAACCCCAGGCTCTCAGGGTCCAACACCCAAGAAAGGACCATGAAGTCTCACTTAAAACAGGGAAGGGGAATTGAGTTGCACTCTCAGCATTAATAATGTGTGACATTTCTTCAGTTGCTTTCATCACAGAGGAAGATGGCCCTGGGCCTTTAGGTGTCCCTGAGGCCACCCCTCAGAGTCTGCTTCTACCAACAATCCAAAATGAGGTGAGGCTCTGAAGACATGGCAGGAACAATGTGACAGGTGCGCTCCTGGGAGGCAGGACATGAAGTTCTCATGCGCCTGAAGGCTACTCAGCATCCAGGCTGCACTGCACTGCACCTGCAGGACCAGGGGGGCTCACCCCCACCCTCCTCTCTGCCTCCTGCCACCGTCTGAAAGGTTCTCCCTGCGTACCAGTCCCGCCGTCCTGAGCCTTGGGACCCACGAAGCTACAAAGTGATAAATCAATTATGAAATGGAAACCTCGATTACAGCCTGTCTGCTTAATTGTTTGACAAGTTAATTAATCTCCCAAGCAACTGGGCTCAGTTCCCCCTGTAAATTGTGGGGAAAGAGCTATCACAGATCCCTGAGGTCTGGGTGACACAGTATCAAGGAGGATCAGATAATTCGAGAAATAACCATTTAGTGGGGTCAGAGCCTCAACACAGGAATGAAGGGGCTTACTCCAGCTCCTGCCCAGAGGCGGTTTTGTTCCTAATTATTTTGCTGCTAACTAATTACAACCTCGCCTATTTATTTGTCTGTTCTTATTCCTCATCCAAGAGAAACACCTACACAAACCGTGATGATTCGGGATGGGACTCAGTGACATTTAATAAGCCCCCTAGACAGACCGAGACCCAGGTGGATGTGATTGAGTGGGAGTGAGGTGCTGGTGGTTGGACTGAACAATGCGGAAGTCTACTCCTTAGCTGTGACTGTGCTTCACCATCCTGTTACCCTTCACTGTCACTTTGTTCATTCTGTACAGCCTGCCACTGGGCCTTTGCACCTGTTTGTGCTGCGGTAAAGGCCCTTCACCACATGACCAAGTGTAGCACCCTTACTACACTACATCCAGTTCTCCCCTGCTCTCCCTGCATAAGGTGCACTGTTACCAAATGACATGACGGAACTTAACAAGTTTCTTCATATCACGTATTACTACCTAAAATTATACCATATCCTGTTCATTACCTATCTTCCCACTAGGATGCAGGCTCCTAAAAGGCAGGGCTTCTCGTGATTTCTGTTCGGTCCTGTGGCTGCAGAGTGAGCGCAAAGCCTGACCTGGGGAAACCACAGTGGAGTGAGTGGAGGACACAGTGTGCACCTGCCACTAGCAGTCAGCGCCAGTGTTATGTACGCTGGCAAAAATCACAGTTTCAGACTCCCCTGTGGATTCTAATACTTTAAAATGTAATAGTCTGAGGAAAACAAGATGGGAAAATCTACAAAGAACAAAACTGGAAATGTAACCCACATATCAAAATATGTGGGATTCACCTAACGTGATGCTTACAGGAAAATGTATAGCACTAAATATTTAATACTGAAATTGTATCCTGGCCTCAAATCAATATGCTAAGCTTTCTTTCACATTACAAGACCAGAGAAAGAATGGACAATTAAACCCAAGCAAGCAGAAAGAAGACAATAATAAAGATAAAAGCAGAAATAAATGAAATTGAAAACATAAAAACAATAAAGAATATAAATGAAATCAAAAGCTGGTTCCTTTGAAAGATCAATAAAACTGACGAAACTCTAGCAACATTTACAAAGAAAATAAAAGACAAAAATAACTAATGAATTTGAAATGGAAGAGTGACTATTGCTACAGACGCTACAGGCATTAAAGAATAGCTGATAAGGAAATCATAATCTATAATCAACTCTATGAACATAAATTTGAGAACTAAGAAATAATGGTACAATTCCTCAAAAGAATGAAGTACCAAAACTCACTCAAGATGAAAAAGATAACTTGAATATTTATATAACTATTAAATAATTTGAATGTGTAGTGAGAAGCTTCCCCAAAATGAAATCTCCAGACCCAGAGAGATACTGGAAAATTCCACATGTGAAAGCAATATACCACATTTATGCAACCCATTCCAGTAACTGGGGGAGGTGAGAACATTGTACATCTCCATTTAAAAGTGTTACTATGAAACAAGAAACAAAGACGGTGCCCGAAATGAAATACGCATATCAATAGCCCTCCTGAAAAAAGACACAAAAATGGTCAACAACATATAAGCAAATCAATAGAGCAATATACACAAATAATGTATCACAACCAAATAGTGTTTATCCCAGGAATGCATGACTAGATCAATATTCTGAAACCTGTGAGTGTAGTTCACTATTTACTGATGAACAGTCTAAAGGAAATGAACCACAAGATCATATCAATTGATGTAGAAAAGGCCAAAAAAAAAATGTACTAATCAAATATAAGATCCACCCATGACAAAAACCCTAAGCAGATTAGAAATGAAAGGCCTCTTCTGCAACCCAATAAAATTCATTGACTAAAGACCTAAAACCACATCATCCTTACTGCTGAAAGACTGAACACTTCCCTCCGAAGATTGAGAAGAAACAAATTCCCAGTCCTTCACATCTTATTCAACATGGCACTGACATTCATAACCAGCACAATGGCAAAAATGAAGTGAAAGGCCTACAGGTAAGAAATTAAGAAATGAAACTATCCCTTCCTGAATTCAACATGATTGTCTATACAGAAGATTCCCAGGAAAAAGAAAGCAAACCTCTCAGAACTATTCAGTGAACCGAGCAAGGTGACAAAATACAAGCCAATACACACAAAAAATCAGCCATGATTCAACACACTAGCAATACCAATTAGAAATGAACATTTAAGAATGCTATTACAATAGCTCCAAATTTTTAAACAAAAAAAAATACAAGAATCCATGGCCAGGAAGTTACAAAATATTGGTGAAAAGAAAGCAAAGACCTAAATAGCAAGATATGCCACGTTCGTGGGTTAAAAGATTCAAAGCAGTCAAGATGTTAATTCTTCCCAAATTTATTCATAGGGCTATGTAACTCCAATCTAAATCTCAGTAAGATTTTTTTTTTTGTAGATATGGAGAAGCTGACTTAAAAAATTTATATGGAAAAGACAAAGATGCTAAAATAGTTCAAACAATTCTGAAGAAGCATAAATTTGCAGGAGTCATGCTATCCAATTCTCAGGCATTCATTACTACAGTAAACAAGAGAGTGAGCTATCTGTGAAAAACTAAACACAGATTCCAACGGATGACACAGAGTTCGGAAACAAGCCCATAACGTGTCCAATGGATTTTTAATAAAAGTACCAAAACACTTGTTCTTGAAAGTGTTATAACAGTTGGATACTCCATGCAAACATTTTTTTCTAATGATGGAAATAGAACACCTTAAAGCAGCAATTTTCAACTTTTTTTACCTCATGCTGATTTGACAAAAAATAGGTATAATTTTGATTCATTCACACCAAGTGGCTATTGTTGTGTTGGCTGTGTCTTTTTTTTTTTTTTTTTTTGACAACCTAAGGGAAAAGGGATCGGTGCCAACTAAGTTGTCAAATATCGCATGTTTTAAAAATTCTTGCAGCACACCAGTTGAAAATCGATGCCTGAAAATATCATAGATCCAAGTGTTAAAATAAATTAAAAGCTTTAGAAGAAAACCTTCATGACCTGCCATTAAGAAAAAATTGTGTAGATGTGACACTGAAAAATAATTCATATAAAACAGATAAATTGGTTTTGCTCAAAATTAAAACTTGCTGATAAAAGACTCACTTAAGAGAACACAAGAAGCCTTGGCTGGTGGCACAGTGGATAAGGTGCCAGCCTGCAAGCCCAAAAGTCACTGGGTCAATTCCCAGCCAGGGCACATAACCAGGTTGCAAGCCAGGTCTCCAGTCAGGTCCGTAGCTGAAGGCAGGTGAAATGCAACCATACACTGATGTCTTTCTTCCTCTCTGCCTCTGTCCTTTCCCCTCTTTCTAAAAATAATAAAATCTTTTAAAACAGAGAGAGAGAGAACAGAAGGATAAGCTAGAGCCTGAGTGAAAATATCTGCAAATCACACATCAAAGGACTTGTATCTAGAACATCGAGAAATCTCAAAATTCTGCAAAAAAGAGTCAACTTCAAATACACTTGAAAGACTTGAACAGAGACATCACCAAAGATTTAAGCATGACACAAGCATAGGAAAACATAGAACGCATTCTTACCATATGCATTCATACCCTGAAACATGAAAGCCTTTGTTCATGCAAAAACATGCATACATGTTTACACTCTATTCTTAACTGGCAAAAACTGCAAACCACCCAAATGGCCTTCAATTCATGAAGTACATCCTTGTAACAGGATACAACTGGGCAATAAAGATAACCCATCAATGCACCCAACTTTGAGGTGCTATAAAGCCATTATACTGAGTGCAAGAAGCTAGCCTTCAAAAGGTACACACATTACAATTATATCTCAATAACATCCTCAAAAAGAAAACCGTAGTGACAGAGTGCTATCATCAGATCGAGCGTGTATTCAATTCCCCGATGAACAGCTATCACTCCTCACAACTCAATTCTGAATGCAGTGGGAGGGACATGGGCCTAGAATTACATGGATCTGGAGTCAAATGACACCCCTAACTCTTGTTAGATAGAGACTGCGGGTGATGAAGTGTGCCCTCTCAGAGCCTCAGTTTCCTAATCAGAGAAAATGGGGATAAAAGTCACGATTGCTTAGGGAAATACATAGAAGGAATGCTTGATAGAAATACCACTTGATCAATGTCCATTCATCTCTCATGTTCTAAAACAGGGTCCTTCCCAGCTGCAGGGAGTGACATGCTCTGTAATCCCAGGGGCTTGCCTGGTTTAACTTATGTTCTCTCTCTCCATCCCCCAATATACGCACAATATACTTGTTCACGGTTTCCAAAACACACATCTGCTCTTACCTACTCTTTGAGACAGCAGACACATTTTGCTCGGAGACACAAACCCTACTCGATAACCTGCTCTCTGCCACAGCTGTTCCTCCCACAGCTGCGATCGCATCGGAAGCAGCACCCTTCCTGAAGCCCCTTCCCTCCCCACTGCGTCAGAAAAGGGCCCGATTCCCACCTTCTGAGAGAGACCCAGGGAAAGCTGTTGTCTTCAGTTAGTGGGGATAATGGAATTTTTCTATTTGTGTAATAATAACATGTTCGATTTCAAGGGAAAAAAATTCTGAAGCCAGTTAAAATCTGCTGTTTGGCACCAATCTATTATTTAAGGACTGAATAATCACTAATGATATTATTCGGGAGGCAGTTAGCATGCAGTGATGTGAACAAAAGGCACCAAATGGAAAGTTGTATTTCAAGTAAATACATGCACTGGAAGAAATGTATCAACACCCATTAACATGTATTAATTCAGAACCAAACGCCAAGTGGGTGCACCGGCACGGGTGTGAGTAGAAGTGGGAGGAAACGGGTTTGGTTCGGTCAAACAGACTGAGAAATGATGGGGCGCAGGGGTTCCTGACTCAGAAATGAGCAGGTGAAAGGGCCAGCCCAGCCCAAAGCGGGTGTGGGGGCCTCCCTCCCACAGCTGTAAGAGACTTACCTTTGACTAGCACCTGCTGGTAACCGCTGCCTTTTGGGGGCTCTCTTCCCTCTCCCTCAGTCTGCATCTTCCAGTGTTCTATTAACAGGAAAGGAAAAGAGAAACCTGAATACATTTTGCTAATATAACTGCCTTGCATTGTATTTAGTTTGACTTTTTTTTTTTTTTTTTTTTTTTTCAGTGCAGGACAGGAGCAACTAGGTCCAGCTTATCATTGTTAAAAAAAGGTTGCTCAGATCTGACATCTGTAGGGGTTTCCTCATCAGCATGGGGGCCAGACCTAAATGGTAAAGGCGGTTCCTCTGCTCTCAAGTGGGTGTCCTCAAGTGCCCGCATCTGTGCATTGTAGGGTGATCCAGAGGGCTCCAAAGGCACAAGGACCTGGAAGATCAGGGCACCAGGCATGCATTTTTCCACCTGTACCTGAACTACTACAATGTCCCAGTCTCCACTCCACCACCCACCTCCAGACATCCGTGCTCTGCCCAACCACTTCAAAGACAGTTTTTAATTTTATTTTAACATAACACAACATTACCCCCTTAATGCTGCTGGCCGTTTCTTGTTGCACTTAAATCTACACTCCTTCCCAGGATGGGACGTACAAAGTCCCCACCACCTCTGCAGCCTCCTCTTCCATCATGACTTACCTCACTCCCTTTGCTGCCAATGCAGCAATGTTATCCCTCACACACCAAAATTCACGGCTTTACCTGGGACCTCTGGACTTTGGCTTTCCCATCTCCTCTTCTAGAATGTGCTCTCCCTGGGTCTCCACATACCTGACCTCTTAGAACCAGAGGCCCTTCTGACCAGTGGTTCTAACGGGGCCGTCTGGGCACCTGTCCCCCTGCACCCTTGCTTAATTTCACGTGGGCCCTAACTGTTTCTTAAATACCCCATTTGCCTAGTAGACATCTTGTCCCTTATGTCCCCAGTTGCTAAAACAGAGCTTGGCACTCAGTACTGACCACGTAAATGACTGAAAAGGGTTTTCTTTCCCCCCTAACCATTCTTTTGCAGCATTCACTGCATTTTCAGTGGTAGATAGGAATCAATTTTCATAGTTTATGGTACAAAGCCCTGCAAATGTAACGGAATTTTTGAAGATTCCCATGGTTGTTAAAAGAGGCCATTGTACTATGTAGTGCGGATTAGGGTGAATGAAAATTGTCATTTGCTGCTGGTGTGTAACTCAGCAGAATTCAGAGCTCTCTGGAATTTCTGGAAATATTTTTCAGACATTCTGACCAGTATACACAGTGCTAAGATTTCATCCTAGGGAGACATGAAAACTAAACACATTTTTATTAAAACATATATTAAAAAACTAAAACCAGAAGAAAATCCTGAGAACAATTTAAATACACAATAACTGGTATCTGGCTTAATAAGCCATCAGGAAAGTTGACTAATCTATGGTCATTAAAATCATGTTGTAGATTAATGTCATGAATAGTTGATCTTTTAGATTGTAAAAAGATGTTTACAGTGTGATATTTTCATTGAAAAGAATCACCTCCATGGTATTTGAATATATAAAACCATGCATGCTGAAAAGGTTGAACACGCGTACGATAAAACATAAGCAGTGGGTGGTAGAAGTATGAGTGAATAGCTATATTTTCAAAAGCTCCTATAATAAATGATATGTTTCAGTTTATAGAAATAATATTTATTAGGTTTTTAAAATTTGTATTAAAGACAGTACATGAAAAAATGGCACTAGGTAGTCCTTACTGGTATTTTTAATGAAGAACTTTACAACGTAAGAGAAGTGTACCAAGTATAAACTTAAAAGCAAAGCTTCCCTATTGACCTGACTCTGCCTCACGCCCTCCCCGTCACCTCTACACACATTTTCCTGTGCACACCTTTCCCCTCTCCTCTTTCTTGGTCTTACCCCACCCTGCCTACAGATGCGCCATAGTTTATGCAAAGACGCCCACCATAAGGGGCGTTTGCATTGCTGTCTGTCTTGTTCACTATTGTGAAAGATGATGTAGGGCGGTGGGAGATCTCTGGAAATGTCACTGCTGAGTCAAGGTGTGTGTACCTTTTTCCACTTCCATATCTATTGCTAATTGTTTTCCCAAAACATAGCTGTCCAAAAATATCTGTGATTTGCTTTAGAGCTCTTCAGTCATGATGGTATGAGAAGGTGCTTCATTCTCCCATTTACTTAATTAAAATAAATAAGGACCCCTCTATTTTTTCAGGATGGGGTTCTGGACTTCTGGCACTCGAGCTTCAAGGATTCAATTCCTGAAATCATGCTCCAACATGACAGAGCATTTCACCAGGAGCACACAGCAAGTAGGAAGGGTTTGCGATGGAGCTGAAATGGGACTCCAGGCCTGTGAGTGATGCAGGTCCCAGCGTCACTCAGGACTGACCTCTGAATCCAAGCAGCAGGCCTGTGCAGAGCCCCCAGGGCCCAAGGTGACAAGCCCCTTCAAAGGGAGACTGCAGTGCAGAGGAAAGGCTGGTGGCCCCTTGGTGACTATTCTGCCACTGAGTTCACTAGGGTTTGCAGACCCAGAGCCGTAAGTCAGGGACACTGAAAGCATGTGACATTCACGGAAAAAATTCCTACTCTACAAGGTAATGATGAATGACCCTTTCACAATGAAAAGTTCAACACCAGGCTTTTTCTATGGTTGCCAACGAAGCCTCTGTTGAACATGATTCTCATCACGGTCACCACAGTAAAGGTCACAAGGAGAGAGTCGGTGCTTTTTGTTAGCCGAAGTCCTTGGCACAAACGGGATTTGCCTCATCTCTCCATCCTTAGGTATGCCCGAATCCTCATTTATTTTACTGATGTAGTAAACAGTGTTGTTGGTTTTATTGCTCTTTAAACTCAGCCATTTGTAGAATAAAATACAGGCAGGTTGTACAGCGATCCTGTACAATTATTTCAGAACAGAGCAAGTGGGGGATCTTTGTTGGGCTGAAGCCAGAGCACAGGCCAAAAATGATGAGATAATTATGGCTCAGGGTGCCTCTCTCATCCAGTGGGGAGGAAGCATGGCTCATCTGGCTAAAGGTTGGCAATATTCTCAGGGAGGGGACACTTGCTCCAGCGACCTGGAGCTCAGAGAGAAGGGAAGTCGTGTTGCGGGGTGGGTGGGGCTCAGTAGACCATGGGTACGAGCAGCAGAAGGACAGGCTGTGCTATTGAGGCAGATTAACCCAAAATGAAACTAACAGAATAAAACAGAAACAACAGCAACAGGTAACACTTGACGCTGACTATTCTCCAAGTACCAATCTAAGCTCTTTCCTGTGAAATACTTCATTTTACTCTCGCAAAAAGCCCTCGAGGTAGTTGACGTGATCGCTGTGCCACTTTCCAAATGAGAAAACCAAGCCTAGGGGAAAAGAGGCAAAGTGCTCATTGCTGTGAAGGTAACAAGAGGTGGCTCCAGGCTGGAAACCGAGGCAACAAGACTGGAGAGCCCCGACCCTCCATCAAACCTGCCTGGGAATTGAGAGACCAGGAAGTGCAAAGGCCTTAGGGCAGTTGTCACATCAGATCACTACACTGTGACAGTAGTCTCTCCCATGTCCCCATGCTGCCTTGGTCACTTGGGAGGTTTATGCAATTTCCCTGAGCCCCAGTTTTCTCACTGGAGACCCAAGGTATAGACAACGAACAGACCCTGATAGATGCCTGTCCCTTCCTAGCGCAGAACTACAGCTGAAAAGTGACAGCCCAGCCAGGGACTACATTTCCCAGGCTGCCCTGCATCTGGTGGCCTCAGGGGACTGGTAGTGCTCCAATGGCCCAGCTCTCTGCAGCTGCCCACCCAGCTCAGCCCAGGTCCCTATCCTCTGTGAGCAGAGGAAAAGGCAGGAAAGAAGCAAAGCCAGCACCTGCCTACAGCCCTTCCGCAAGCTTATCAGGAAACAGCAGCCCTTTGGACAGCAGAAACTTGGCTTTACAAAGGAGTTGCTGTGGCTAGATTTTTAGCTGATACCCTCCTGCAGCACAGACACTGCACAACCAATCGCAGGGCCCTGAAGGGAAGGGAAGAGATGCCTTTGCTTTTTAGAGGCAGCTGTGGTTGACAGAGAAGGCAGGTGACTTCAGCCAGGGCTGGGAATGGGAAATTTAAAATAACAACAAAGCAACATGAAGCCAAGTATCAGCTTGGCTTCCATGACCACCCCAGTCTCCAGGTTCTTTGTGACACTGGAGCTTGGAGCCCCTTTTGGGTGACAGGTTCTTGGCAGAGCTGCAGGTGGGCCCTGACTCTACTTTGGGCACCCGGTTCCGGTTCCACTTCCTTCCCCACCTGCTCAGAGCGCAGCAGAAAGACCACAGTTCTCCCTGAAGGACAGTGAGCCTGCTCTTCAGGTCTCAGATTCGTGCCATTCACCCCCTACCCCTAGCTGGCTCACCCCCTCCTGCAATTTCTAAGTGTGTCTGTCTAAAAGTGTCCCTTAGAGCTCTTCTTAAATGTATTTCACACTCTCCCCACTTGCAGAAGCCTGGAAACACCGAGAATCTTTGCTTCGGAACTCTCAGTAGACTCATGAACATCAGAGATGCATCACAGCGGCTCCGCTCCAGCCCCCGCCACGGTAGTGCCCAGCACATCTTTGCAAGGAGAAGGCCAGTAATTGGTTTTATGGGGGGAACCTCAGAGATCAATGTCCTGTGCACAGCCATTTGCTTCCCCTGGGTGCACCAGCGCTCCTGGCATGGGCACCCATCCCATTCACTGCTCACTCCAGGCACTGGGGATGCCGGCGTGGTGACAGAGGGGCTGTCACAGTGGTTGGTCAGGGACAGATCTGGGGAAAGGCAGGTCTGTTGTTTGCAGAGCAGAAGCCTTGCTTTCCTGGCCCAGGCAGATAAGCATGAGGCTCCAATCCTTCTTCAACCATCCTCCTCTGAGTCATCCCACCAGAGCAGGAAGCTTCCAGTACTTTGTGGCTATTCGGTGATAGATACTCATCTGCATCCCGAGGAGGGTGTGTATGGCAGCAAAGAGCCAGGTGAAGTCTGCACCCTCTGCCAGGTCAGACTTCGGAGGATGCCTATTCTCTGCCCCCTCGGGCCTGCACATCTGCCACCATGCCCTGCCTTTCCTGCACCCCTGCGCTGCTGCGCCCAGCAGCTGCGGTTCCCAAATGCTCCTGCACTTCTGCACCTGGGCATGTACTTCCTACGGGGAGGCCCTTCTGACCCTGGGTGTCCCGCTAACCCTACTCATCTTTTCAGGTTCCTGTAAGTATCACCTACATGCAGGTGTGCACAAGTGGGAATGTGGGCATGTCTGTATGTGCACAGATGTGCATGTGTTACCACGCAGGTGTAGGTATGTGTGCATTTGTGTGTGTACTCACACATGTTCACATATGAGTGGAGTGGGGTGGGTGCTTAGGTGTGAAAGTGTATATATACATGTCGTGTGAAAGTGTATATATACATGTCTATGTGTGCACAGTTGTGCGTTAGTCTTTCCTAGTAGGTCAATCCTGCTCTTTTCGTGAGGATTTGATTTTGGTGGTCTACATGGAAGCCATCTTACTGGGAAGATGAAGTCCTCTAGGGAGTGTTCTGCTATTTACCTGTAGAATATGGTACCATCTTCTCATTTTCTGCCTTCCCATGCGCCACGTGAGGAATCCAACCTGATTCCTGCTACTGTCCCAGAAACACCCCACTCACTCCCAGCTCTTCCACCAACACCAGCTTCTCCCTGGGCCAGTGTGGGGCAGACACTCAACATGTGCTTGAATGATGTTTTGTCTCCACCCTGCGTTGGTCCATCCCAGACCTACACAGCTCACCAGGTTGTCTGGGCAGCAGGCGATGGTGCCCACCAGTGAGGAAGTGTGTGGTGGCCTGATGCACCTGTCCTAGGCCTGGAGAAGTTAAGGGTCATTTAATTCTAATATTAGCCCATTGACTTAATCCGGATATGAACAAGTTAGCTAAAATACACCGCCCTTGACCTGTCTACGAAGCCTGAGGGCACTGTTTGCATAAGACAGGCTACCCTCTCCCTGAGTGCCCTCCATCCCTGCTGAGAGGTGACAAGGTCAGAGACTCTAGAGAGACAGCAAGGAGCGTGGCCTGAAGTAACCGTGACCCAGAACCTGGGAGGGACACAGACGCCGCTTTCGAGGTACCAACCCTGGAGGAAAGAAATGAGGCTGGAGACAGGGATGCTAGGAGGGTGAGGAAAAGCCAGGGCAACCGTCCGTAGGAATTTCAATTTGTTCTGGAGGCAGAGCCCTGCAGATATTTAGAGCTGGTGGGGCAGGGCGGCAAGGGACAGGCCTGACCATGCCATTTCCAGCAGCCTGGCCTGGAGTCAGCAGATAACCTCACAGAGTCTAGATTTCTCTGACCGTGACAGGGAAAATTATAACACCCCTTCAAGACTCTGCAGATTCTGTTTGCCCAGACAATACATGTTTAACTAAAAGAGACACCCATGGCATGTGGTAGAAGAAAGGTCACTAGTACTTTTATGCTGTTTTATTTGAGTGTTATCAGTCATTAGTGTCCTGAATCTCCAAAAGAGGCCTGACCCCTGAGAAAAGCCCTGAGGGGTCAACCCAGCTCTCTTAAATTTTGCACTTTTCACCTGTGGCTCCGATGCCCCCAAGAGTGTGGTCACCAAGTCACAGGGTCAGGAGGGCTCCTGGCCGCACCCCTGGCTCCTGAGTGACTGTGGGTAAGTTGAAGCGTTCGGAGCTTCAGCTCATCATCCATGACAACTCACAAACCCGCAGGAGGGAACAGCTGACGTGCTCGCACGAAGGTGAGCACGGGATCCCTGCTGCCGGTTCTGGCGGCTCTGCCAAGGGCTTAGTGACACAGAAACCTGCTTCTCAGTGGGCAGAGGCCACCTGTCCGGTCAGGTGTCCTCACAAGGCAGAAGGGAAGCAGGCTCTCGAGAAAAAACTCCCCTTGTGAAGGCTCCACCCCCAAAGCCATCTCCAATCCCATCACCTCCCACCAACATCACATCGGGGGCAGGATCTCAACGTATGAATCTGGGGGATGCAAACATGTAGTCCACGGCAACTGCCTATCCTGATAGTCATTATAGATAACTGAACTGCTACTCATTATCAGTATCCATCATGAATGAGTAAGTCTCTTTATAACTTGCCCTTCGATGACTAGTCACCAGCACACAGCCAGCTGCTGTGATGTCCCTGTATTCTCACCCCAGTGGAAGGTCTCAAAGGCACCCTGATACCTGGTGGCTGCTCCCACTTGTGCTTGGAAAAACCAAGAGCCACTGTACCCATGTTTATCCAGGACGTGCTGTGAATTGCAGGGATGGGTGACAGATTTTAATTTCCTGTCTTTGGAAATGCAAGCTCGTCCAGCCCTGTACCAAGCGGAAGATGCAGGAGGTGTGGGGCGGGCGGGGCAGAAGCCAGGCCATTCCTATCTCTGAGTTGGCCCCCAGACCCCGAGTTCACTGAGCACGCAGCAAGCCAGCTCTGAACCAGGCACTGCCGGGTGGACAGACACCCTTCAAATAGGCATGTGGCCTTGAACGGTTTTCATGGCACATAAAATATTTAGGAGATGAACTCAGACAGTATAGCATCACATGCTGTGTCCTGGGCTTCTGAGAATTGTGAGAAGAATAGTAAGAAGGGGTGGCCTAGATGTGAGTTGGCAGGGAGGCATGCAAAGAGGGGACAGTGGCCTTGGGGGGAGGTGGGGGCCTCTGGCTGACTGGCAGCCCATGGCCTCAACGGTCAGATAATTAGACGTATTCATTCTCACTACTTCTGAGATCACTTGCTTTTATTAAACATGACTACTGCCCCTCACCAGCTCAAGCAGGTCTCCTCTGACTTCACCCCCCAGTGTGGCCTGTTTGGTACCCACCATTGTTCTCCTGCTACAGGGAGCGGGGGCGGGGCCTTATCCCCTCAGGCCACCGGGCTGGGGCGCAGCAGCACGCAGAACGTTCCGGCACCCCATCCGCACTACAGAGGGCATTTCAGATCCTGATGCTATATTCCTGGGCTGTCAGACATTTTGCATGCCGAGGATAGAGAAAGCAGCCCAGGGCAGCCCAGAGGGGCAACTGCAGAGAAGGAAAGCTGGGCCCTCACCCACTACCTCGTCTGGCTTCCGTCCATGCTTCCGTGCTGCTCTCACTCGTCACTCAGCCCCTCTCTGCCTCTGCTCCTCTCTCCTGGAGACCCCTGCCAAGTCACCACCCAGGCCCCACTCAACCACAGATTAGTGGCAGCTCCCCATCCTCCCGTGGAGAATGGCCGCTTTCCCCACGGAGTTAACCATAGGTCCGGGGAAGCGCGACAGCACAGAAGTGGCACCACAACCCGGGGCCACCTCGGGAGTGCGGTGGAGGCCCCTCGCCCCCAGCAGGGTGCTGCAGGCCCCTGCCTCCCCATGGTGCACCCACTGAGCCATACAAGGCATAAGTTCACCTGGATGTCAGACGGGGAAGCACCTTGGGGGCGTGTCACCATGACGTCCTCCCAGTTCAGCTGACAGAGCCTCGGTGTTTACTCCCTCAAGCCCCAGACTTGGATCTGCCCAGCACAGTGTGAGACGTCGCGGGCCCAGAGAGGAGTGGAGGACAGTGTCTTGTAGGACATTAAGGCCGCACAGCTGCTGGTGGGACCCCAGGCAGGTTGGGCTGCCACTCTTTGCTCACACGGCCTACTGTCTTTTGAAAAGTAGAGCCGCCTTTTCAAGTCATCACGTCCACTATGTACGAGATGTTGACATGGGTACCGGGTCTGGCCAATGTGAAGCAGTTCCATTCCCTCCATCCCTCAGCCCTCCGCGGGCAACAAACACAGGAGGAGACAGGCTCTCGGTTTCTTTAAAGCCTTTCCTCCACTCCAGCCAGGGCGCTGCAGAGGCCTCCGCCACCTGTCCCCACCACCAACAGGCACACTGGCCCGCACGTTACACATACATAGGCGCGCGCGCACATGCTCCAAGAGCAGCATGCTTCCCCCATTCCCCTGGACCAGGAAATGGGAGGCCTAACAACAGAAAAGAGCTTTGACCATCATTTCCCTGCCTTTGTCAGACTCCACGAGAAAAACTATAGTCCCTCAACAGGACCCAAAGGAGCTCAGTTTTCAGCCCACCTCGGGGAGGCACACCACCCCCTAGCCAGGGCAGGGTCAGCATAGAGGAGCCTGAGCTGGGCCTACACCCCCAACATCTACGAGACTGAGCACGGTGGTCTGAGTGAGGGCTCCACTCCCCCTGACCAGCAGCAGTGAGCTGACAGGTGGCGAGGCCTCCACGCTCACCTGGTGTCAGGGAGGCCTGGGCAGGCAAGGCAACCCCGTTCCTTCCCCTCCTGGCCTCAGCAGAGCCTGTGAAGATGTGAGAAGTCTGCATGCCACCGGCACCAATGACAGGGAACACACAGGGCTTCTCCACACACCTCTGCTCCCTGCACCTCTCACGCCACCCTCGGGGGCTGCTGGACACCTGCGTCGCCTCCCCCTCAGCCAGCGAAGCAGGGAGAGGGAGTGGGCCCCGAGGGTCCACAGAGGCAGCCGGTACCTCGTACCTTACAAGAGAGAGCTGAATCCTCGAACCTGCCCTTGGAGGTGAGCTCCATGACATCCAGCAGCAAACTATGAATACAGCCTAACCTGAGATTCCCAAGTGGTTGGTGCCTTAACTCCTTTCAGAGGAAATACTCATGCAACTTTATTAAATGTGGGCACGCCTCCTAGATACAAGGCAAGGCGAGCTATCTGAAACTGGTGGCCAAAATGTCTTCTATGTTCTTCAGTTTCCCACCCTGTGGAGCAGATGGGCAGGCAAGCCATTGTCGGACACCTGAGGCAGAGCCCTCCAACCAGGACTCACAAAGCCTAGCAAGCACACAACAGGGACCCCTAACCTGGGAGACAGACTGAAGAACGGTTCCTGCAGCAACTTAATGAAAGGCAGAATGCCTTGCGTGTAGAGCAAGGGCAGGGAGGACTTTTGGACACCTCTGACAATACAGTATGGGGCCACTATCAGCCATGACAGTCACATCAAGTGCTACAGCAAGACTCAGGTGATGGGGTGTCATGGGGATGCCCTGCAGAGGGGCCCAGAACACCCCAAACCACAGATCTGGACACGGACATGAGTGGGGCTCTCTGCCTGTGGCAGGCTAGCAAAGCTCACCTGCTGCTGTGACCCTGGGAAAAGCGCTGGAGCCTGGCTGTGCCACAGGCCCCGCTCAGAGCCCTGCTGGACGTCCACCAAACACATGCCACCACTGCAGCCGCCCGGCTTGAGACCAGGCCTTTGTCTCCACCTGCGGACCCCACCAGCAACCGGGACTGTGCTCCTGATGCTCCCTCTGCGTACTTCTGTCACGCAAGATTCCCCCTGTGTGTGACCTGCCTGTATCCCTGTGAGCTCTTTGGGGACAGTGCCCCTCAGACACCTGGCATTTCGGAAAGACACAAAGGTATGAGAGCGACTCCTTTCCAGGAGGCTCCCTTGCTCGGGACACCTTGAAGGAAAGAGCTGTAAGGAAGTGAAAACCTGAGGGCAGAGGTGGCCATTGCCCAACTCGAACAGGAGGCGCTGTCTGAGTGTTCCCTTCACGGTGAGTGAAGGTTTGTTCACCTATCACTTACCCTTCTGGCTGTGCGGTCCCCACATGCCCAATGTCCGCTGGGCACGTGCCTAAGCTCCCCTACCTCCTACCCGGCCCTACCTTCAGGTAAACCTCACAAGGTGCTACAAGGTCTCACCAGGGAACGGAAACCTCTCTTGGGCCCACGTGCTTTAGGAGGTGACGGAGAAGGTACCCTACTCTCACTCCTGGCTGCTGACCCCCAGCCCACTCCTTTCTCGCAGAGACCAAAAGCCTCCTACTGATGACTGGATCCCTGCCTGCACGCGCTGGCATGGGTCCCCAGCTCGTCCTCGCTGGCTCCTTCATGCTGAAGCCGCAGGGCCATTTCTCTGCAGAGCACAGGGGAAAAAATCCCAGTGCAGAAGTCCTATTCAGGAAGTCTTCTAACCCGTTTCGCTGACTGAGGAACACTACCTCTTGTCCGAGACCTCTCCTGCCCAAGCAAAGGTCTACACAATTATCCGAGTGCTCTGTCCCTCTATTATGCCTGGTCACCAAAAGTGAATTCTGACAATGGCTAAAAAGCTCCCTGGGGAGATGACAGTGGAAGTGACAGATTTTGTTAAGAGACAATGGTGTGTGGTCCCACAGAGCTTTGGGGATGGCGGGCAGGGAGGGGAAGAGGCACGTGTCGCTCAGGCTCTCTCATCTGCTGCTGTGACCCTCCTGGAAAAGATAAGACGAGGAGCACCCAGCATCAAGCATGACCACGAGCCAACACTACTGGTTTCCACAGAGGGTTCTCTAAGGGCGTGTGGGTTTGATCCCCTGCCCAGACACATACCTGTGTTGCGAGTTTGATTCCTTGTCGGGGCACCTACAGGAGGCAAGTGATCAATGTTTGTCTCACATTGATGTTTCTCTCTACCTCTTTCACTCCCTTCTTCTTACTCTCTAAAATCGATAAACATATCTTCGGGTGAGAATTTTTTTTAAATGAAGTGTGACTTCAGAAAACATGTATTTTGTACATAGTTTTATATACGTTTTCTCTGAATCTGTTTTATCTTGTCTCTAAAATGGTAAGAATAACACTACTCCATACTGTTCATGTGGTGATTAAATGAGATACGAAATACTCAGGGTCACGGTGGTCCAAAGAGCATCTCAAATGAATAGCATTGTTGGCATTGATGATTCCATTATGCTTTTATACAGGACGTGCAATGCACTGTAGGGTTTCTGGCCCATGGTTGGTGAGAAGACTGTCATAATCTCCACCAATACAGTATCCGGGCCTCAGCCTGTCACAATGAAGCTGGAAGCACAGCTGGTGCCGGAACCACACAGGTTGGAACTGAAGGAGTCCATTTATACACAGATTTTTTCAATAAATACAGACAGAACTGTCAAAGAATTTTCTTCTCCTTATAATTTTCCTAATAACATATTTTTTCAAGTTACTTTCAGACTATAGTATCTGATACATTCAACATACAAAACATGAGTTAATTGACTGTGTAGGTTACTGGTAAGACTTCCGGCCAAGAGTAGGCTATTGTAGTTAAGTTGGGGGGGGGGGGGCACTTAAAAGTTATATGTGGATTTCTGACTGCCCCTAACCGCACGCTGTTCAAGGATCAAGTGTGGAGTGGTCATTAAGAGCTGGGCTTTCAGGCCATGGGGACTGGCATCTCAGCTTCTTGGTCATCAGCTCTGCAACATGATCTGGCCCATTCAGCTCTTCGCCTCCATGACCGTTTCTTCCTCAGTTGTCATGTGGTTCAAATTAAATAACTGAGGAAAAGGACTTACAGCTATGCCTAGTCTATGGGGTGGAGGCTTAGTCAACTATAGCTAGCACTGACATAATTTTCTGAGTCTAGCACTCTTTTCATTATGTAGCTCTAAAGACTTTATTCTTCAAAGTTAAAATCATGTGTTTTACCATTAAAATTCACTGGGAATTGGGCCCTGGCTGGTGGCTCAGTGGATAAGGTGCCAGCCTGCAAACCCAAAGGTTCAATTCCCAGCCAGGGCACATAACCAGGTTGCAAGCCAGGTCTCCAGCCAGGTCCGTGGCTGGAGGCAGGTGAAAAAGACAACCATACATTGATGTTTCTCTCCCTCTCTGCCTCTTCCCCTTCCTCTCTCCTTAAAATAATATATATTTTTTAATTCACTGGGAATTGGGCTGGAAGTCTGCTCTCATCTAGGGGATGAGACTAGGCACCTGAGGAAGTGGATTTTCACAGAACAGAGACACCGCCCAGTGGGAAGTGCTTATATTTGCCTTTTAAACAAGGATGAGCAGATTCAATACCATGTGAACCTTCTCCAACCACACCACCCCCCGCCAAGTCCAAAGATATGGCTGATGCCTTCTTATTACACATCATCAATAAGAATTTAAAAATTAGAGGAATTTCAAAAGAGCTGCTAGAAGCTTAATGTGCTCAAAGCAGGGAGTCAAGAATGTCTGCCATGTTTCATTGATAATCAATCAGCTTACTGTGTCAGAGAAAAGCGAAAAGATGGTGGGACAGGGGAAACAGAGGAATTATTATTCTGAGCTAATGGGAAGACCTGCTTGATGATGTAGAAAATCCAGGGAAAACCATGTCTGTGACATCTTAATCATTTTTACTGGAAAGGGACTATATTCTCCAACTGTCCCCACTTAACACTTGACACCTTAGAGATGAGGTTTGGGTTTGAATTGTGATCGCACCGATTATTTCATACATGACCTTCAAACAGCGACTGAAGGTCTCTAAATGTCATTTTCCTTCTCTCTAAGGGAGCTACCCATGAATGTGCTGTATCCACTAACAACACTATCCCTGGAGTGAAGCAGCAAAGCGATACGTGCGACAGATCCAGCATAGTGCTGGCACTTAGTGGGTGCTCAGGAAATATTCAGGTAATTTTCCTGGAGTGCTTGAAGGAATGACAGGGAGTCTCCCCCAGTCAGAGAATGCAAGGAGTCTGTGGCTGGTATTAGATGGGGGGCTTCCGGACAGTGACCCCACAGCTGGGGACACTTCCTGTGTGAGGAAACACTGCCGCAGTAAGGCAGGCAGCCTCGCAGGGAGCTCTCTGACAAGCTCAGGCAGCAAGGGCCAAGGCAACAACATGGGCAGCAGGGATGTGAGCAAACAGAAGCACAAAGCAGGTGTCCAACAACCCGTGGGGATGCCATGTGGGGCTGAATCACAGCCAACGGATGCTGTGACAAATGCCACAACCAGCCAGCAGAGCTGTGCCTGCTGTGGGAAGTTGGACAAGGGAGCCACCGGCACCCTGCCTGGGTGGAGACAGTATAACACTCACCCCGGGAGGGGTCCTGGTAGAGCTCCATGCACACCACCACTGCAGGCTCTGGCGTGGCGTTAAGAAGAGATTACAGCCACGGAGATGGAAAGAGGGGGAATGCAATGCTTCAGAGCAGAAGTGAAGGTAGGCCGGACCTGGTGGTTAGCAGTCGGGAAAGTGCGAAGTAAAGAATTCTAGGCATGTTTTTATATTTTACTACAAAACTGGTGAGAAAGCAAAAGCAGGGTGAGGGATGACTGTGGTGTAGACCAAAAATTAAATGTCCAAAGCACATGCTACAAGTGTGTGCCGATGTGTCAGCAGCCTGTGAGGGACAGAGGAGAGTGAGGAAGAGCTCTGCCTAGAGACATAATTTTTATCCTCATGTCCCCAAAGCAGCAAAGCATGGGTCCAGAAAACTGCCACCTCATAAACCGGGAGGGTCGGCTGAACAGAAGCTGGTCAGTCAATAGGCTAAAAGAGCTTATGAAACAGCTGGCCTGCTACCAGTGCACAAACGCAAATGCTTTTCGTTACAAGGTCACAAGTCAGAAGATCCTCAAAGCCTCAGATTCTGGGTAAGATGTACATGGGTAACCAGGACAAATGTGAAATTTCACATATAGTTTAAAAAAATATAAGTTTTGCTCTCTTAGAAAATGAACTAGCCTAGACTTAGAACTTTCGTAAAATCTTGAACTTGAAAAATATCCTTCAGTTCAATTACCTCCTTTGGCAAAGATGTTCACTTGAAGCCCAGAAAAAGAGAGGGGCTTCCTCAAAGATTCACAGGCACAAAGCAGTGGGATTGGAATTAGCACACAAGTCCCAGGACTAAGTCCTTTAAAAGACTTAAACATTGGCCTCCATCCTGAAGACAATAATCGATCAACGGCCACTTAAAGTCACTCAAATGGGAGTCACAAGCAAGCAGGCACAGTGTCCAGAGCTGGAGACAAACAGCACAGCCCCAGTTGGCACCCCCAGAACTGCCTGCCTGTGCCAATCACACTGACAGAGGGCTCCAGCCACCCAGAGGGGATCCCCACAAGGGACGGTGAAGACTCTGGAACATGACCACAGACAGGGCTAAAAGAAGAGTGGAAAGAGGTAGCTTAGGGAAGAAAAGGCAGCTGCCTTCAGGTGCATTGGGAGCTCTTGTAAGGCAAGAGGGACTTTTTCTGAAGGCAGAAATTGGACCCTTGGGTAGAAGGAACAAAGAAAAGGCCAGCTACCATAGAGCAGTGTGAGGGGCCCTGCTGGCGGGGCTGTGTAAGTACTGTCGCCTCAAACTCCTAACCCATCAGCAGGAACACAGCAGCAAGTAATTGAAGGTCCCTTTCAAATGCTTTCTGTGAGTCTATTACTTTCCTACAGCAGAAATGAATTTTCCTAACCAGATATTAAAGTCTTTGAAATTAAGCTAAGTAGAATGTCTCAGAAAGGATGTCCCTGCCTGACATTCTCTGTGGTGCCCCGCAGTGCCCAGAACAATGGATGAACACAAACACGTTCCATCCATCTCCACTGGCCTTCCTTTATGTTCCTCCTCCTGGGCCACCTTCCCAACCCACTTCCTGCAGAGCTGCAGAGGAAAAAAACTGCCACACACACGTCTGGGTCCTGTCACTGAGAAAGAGAGTTGAGAAACGGGTTTTCAATTTTACGTGCTTGTGCAGAATAATAGTGAAGTATTCACAGCTAGTGAAGACGTGACTTACTGCTGGCTTCAGACCTGTCCACACAAGATCACACTCAGCAAATCTTGGCATCATTCCTGCCCTTATCTCATTTCTCTGTTCCTGCAAGCCAGGCCACTTCAATGTTGAGAAGCTATTATAATAAGATGAAAATGAATTCTGCTGGAGGGCTGGGGAACAGGCGGGTGAGGGCGCATTTGTGGTAGAGCTCCTGGCTCAGATACTGAGCCTCATCCTGACTCTGTCTCTTGCTCTAACGCACATTTCCAAGGGTGACTTTAACGTTGAGACTCGGTTTCCTCAACTGAAAATGAGAAATGACACTCGTTGTCATGAGGATTAATGCAAAGCCTGGCGCATCACAGGCAGGCATTAAACTCCACTCCCTTGCATTTGCCTCTGAACCTCCTCCAACTTAGAGTCATTCCACGAAATATCAAAGGCCTTTGCTCCGCGGCATTTTCTCTTCCAATATCACTTGGGAAGTTGCTGCTGTAGCCAAGAATGGAAATTGTGCGTTAATTCACTTGCCAGCACTGTTCAATGAGTAGTGATCGCCCAGAGCACTGTTCCAAGTGTTCCTAAGCTATTCTAGGCTCCCTGGGAAGGAACACAGGAACCAGGATCCTTAGCATGAACACCGCAATGGGAAGTGGGGACAAGAATGCCATACATTTGCCATCCCTGCATTCAGCAGTGATGACCAAGGCAAGAATTGACAGGAAATGCAGGATCACAAGTCTGAATATGCAGGATGTGTAATGCATGTAGAATGACTTAGGTTTCAGTTTTCATAACTGGAAAGTGATCGAAATGAATAAGGATGATGATAATGCTAACACCTGTCCTCTTTGCCTCTTAGAGAAACTGAGGACAGGTGTCAAAATGTTTGGGATGTTGAAAACCATGAGCCAATGCCAGTCACAGGAGCCCACTACCTGATGCAAGCCAGACAGGTGAAAAGCAACCAAGATGGGTGAGTGAGGCTGGGCAGCCCTAAGGGCACCCAAGGAGACACAAAGGGGATCTGGAAAGACAAAGAGTGGGGCCATATAGCTTTTTCTCCTCAATATGCTGAGAGGCAACTGTAAACTGTGAGTTTGAGGGGTCACCGCAAAATAAAATCAAGGACTCAGCAGAAGGAAACAGAATTAATGGTCTGGTTTTCTATTCTTCTCACCTCTCACCAAGAGCGTGTGAGGCTTGAAGCTTCTGGGAGGTTTATCATTGCCAGAGACTTTTTTTTTTTTTTTTGCTAAGAGAATCTGGCAGACCTGGGTGGCAAGCCCAGGTCTTTTAAGGAAAGAGTAAATGCCGTTTCTGATAAATGGTGATAAGGGGTAAATTATTCCAACTCTTCCATATTTATAAAGTTCCAACAATATGCAAAGCGCCCACCCTGAGGGGTAGAAAAGTAGATCATATTCGCTATGGACGAGGCCCAGAGAGATTTTTATTTGAAGGTGAATTGGGACAAGGCTTGATCAAGGTGACGGCATTCGGTATTTTTAAAAGCACCCATTCCAGGTTCAATGGCCTCCCACGAGCATTTTGCAGAAAGAATTGCCCACATGAGTATCAATCTGGGCTACACTTTTGAGTAGGGACGTGGGGGTGTGGGTGAGCATTCATGTGAACATGCGCATGTTCCTATGTGCACATGTGCAGGGGGTGGGGGGACTGGGAGGCAGGAAGGCTGTGAGTGAGAAGTGGGAGACCCAGGTAAAACCTTAAAAAGTTGTCCCAATCCCCCAAGGTCACCAAGACAAAAGGAGAGAGCAAAAGCAAGGACACAAAGCCACCCTGTTATCATGTGAGGACATTGTGTGTAACAGCACCTGTAGTAACCACTTTGTGATGCAATTCAATGTCTTTCATTATGTTACAATAAACTCCAGTTCTGCTGTATTCTTGGTTTTTCCCAGTTCCTGGCCTTTGTAATTCTGTCTTCTTGCCCTTTGGAGTCCTCTGGGAGCTGATGCTTTTCTCTTACACTCAGCCCCTCTTTCTACTTCCATGTCTCACTAAGCCATGTTTCTTTTCCTCTGCAATTTCTCCGGGTCATCTCTTTGGGCTATGGAGAAATTGACCCTGCCCGAAGGAAGGTTTAGTCCTTAATTACCTCCTGGGGGATGTAACCTGGAAGCCTTGGAAGTGTTCTGCCTAATGAGATGGCCTTTGTGTAGGAAACTTGGCATGGCTCAGCGATGTCAACTACGGTGGGGGCCCAGATCACAGGCTGCCCTGTGCCACTGATGGAAGAAGCAGGTGCCGTCTGACCAGCCTCACTGGGAGGTCGCAACTCAGAGCATCCTGCCCGGTGCTCCTGTCCTCCTGCTGATTCTAATCCAGACCCTTTCATGGTAATAAACCATGACGGTGAATACAGCAGCTTTCCTGGTTTCTGTGATCTATTCTTGTAAGTCGCAGAACCTGGAGGTGGTCTTGGGATCCTCCCAGACCACATGCTCTTTTACTTTTTCCTTTGATCCCTGACTGCATGCAAATGGTAACATCTCAGAAGGTCCATAGACCAGGTCAGCTAGATAATCTGCAAAGTGAAAGAGTGGGGCACTTTACTCAAATATGATTAAGAATTTGTAGGCAGCAGAGGCACAGCCTTAAAGCCCAGTGTGGAGCTCTTCAGAGCCCAGGGCCAGTGGGTCTGTGCAGGGGGCACAACCAGGAAGGTGGTCCTGTCCACAAGCCCCTGAACCACCCATCCGTCCATCTCCCTCCCTCTTCCTTATTCTCCCATGAATATCCCAGACATTCCTTCAGATGAATCTCATGAGCTCACAGCCACACTGTCTTTTACGATGCACCAGGGACTGTGCAAGTTTAACCCTTGCAAGATTCCGGAATGGTTGGCTTTAAAAGGCCCATTGTACAGGTGAGGGTGGGAATCTCTGGAGAGCTAGAGGAGCTGTCCAAAGCCACAGCTGAGGTGGCAGCACTGGGACTGGGGCCCAGGGGTCACTATCACTGTGCCTGATGGCCTCACATGAGGCTCTCACTCACCCATCGCTACATTTAAAAATAGTTCTTACGATGAATTCCCAGAAGCCAGCTTTGATAATGAGGAAGGGCCAGTCATAAGCACCTCATGTCTCTCTGTTTCAAGAGTAAGAGCAGGTGGTCACTCCCCCTGACCCACCACCCCAGAAGGACCCACCTGCTACTAGGCACTTGGTGGCCACAAAACCAGATTTCACTGTCCCCCAATGAAAACGAAAAATCCCCCAGCATCTTTGTAGAAGGTTACGTCAGGTCCCTACCATTGTCTCCTTGGGACCCTCCCCTCGGGGAAGCCCTGAGGATCAGTCTGCCTGCCTCACCCCATTCAGGGCCACTGGAGGGCACCTGGGTGGGAAGGCATCAATTGAAGTGGGCTCACCCCACATAGCAGCGTGCAAACATGTGCATGATGGTGGCGAGACAGACACAGGGACAAGCAATGATGACAGTACGAGGGACTCCTAGCACCGCTGCATTCACAAAGGAGACAGAGCTCCAGTAGCCTTGATGTGGTTCAGAGGAACCTGCCATCCCTCCAACATGCATCTTTCCTAAGCACCCCTATGCATGTACCTCGCCACATAAAGGGTCACGCTAGTGTGTGAATGCCCACAGTTCACAAAGCTTGGCTCCTAAAGGCAGATCACATCACACTCAACCTGCATCTCATCCTCAACTAAAGAAGCCACGATCTAGCCCAAGCATTAGAAGACAGACATGTGGCCAAGTCTGATTTATGGAGAAGCAACACTGTTAGTTTTAGCTTCTATCTCACATGCTGACTTGAAAACAAAAACTCGCCTGGGGATTCATCACCGAGTCACCGGAAAATCATGGTGACCATGGAGACCCCAGTTTCAGGGGTTATGAAGGTTAGGGTTGTACCTGCACCTAGGAGAGCAAAGCCCTGAACACGCTGATGATTTAGGGGGCAGGAGACAGAAGGAAACAGGGAGCCAGGCTGCAGAGGGAAGAGTGAGGAGATAGGAAGGTGTTTCCTCTGTGTGAGAAGTGACTGCCTGAGCGGCTCTCAGCCCAGGGAGCCCCCATCAGGCCCCCTTCTCCTTGTACAGAATTGTCCTTAAGCAGAGAAGTGATCTGGATTCAACTTCCGTTGCCCCATCTAAGCTAACAGATCACTCGCAAAGTTGGCCCTTTTCTGATGCACAAATGCCAAACTTGTCACCCCAACTGCCACAGAACTAGAGTCTACAACTGTGCGAATAGTAATAACAATGCACCATTTCTAATGTCCAAATGTGATCCAGAATTGTAAACCATTCACATAGCCCGCCTTTTTATTCTTTTCAGAATAAACTAGTCCTCAGCCAAAACAGCGGCTTACATTTGGCATGTTTCAGAGATCCATCAGCCTCGCCAAAGCCCCTGTCCTTCTCACGTGTTTAGCAAAGCCAAACCTGGATGCTTCTTCGAAATTTCATTTCCAACCACCTCATCCTCCAACATCTTGCCCTGCAGGGCTGGTCACAGCTCTATACTCCTGTCTAACCTCCTGACTCTGGGTCACTCTGGCCTTAATTTGTTTTTAAACCGGTCCCACATCTATTTTACTTTTCTGTATTAGTCATCCTGGCTTTAAAATGCACATGTGTGCTGAGCACCATTTATCTGGGTGGTCCCTTCCAGTTACTACTCATTTGGAATCCAAGCTCCTAGGGTTCCACCCGTCTGTCAGGCGCCCCCTCCTCTCAGCGCTGTCAGCATCCCTGCCCCCACCTCCATCCTGGCCACACCAAACCATAGCATCATTCAGCACCGTCTATTCACTCACATGGCGATTAATCATGTCTTCTGTTTTCCTAGTTGGCAAACTGTTACTGGCTTGTGGAAGTTCCTTGAGGGTCAACTCTCCGTCTTACACTCTTTTCTAGTGTTGGTGTTTCACAAGGGATGTGAATTCATATTTGCTGATGGGGTGATTCATTGATTCCTCTTTCAACCACTGACGCACCAAATGAGGCTGCACGGGGAGCTTCAAGTGGTATGACTAGTACAACCAACTGAGTGAGTGAAGGAAGCAGGGACTTTTAAATTAGGAACATGGTTTATATTTTTTCCAAAGGGCTCAGTGGGGAACCTCTGAGGTAGCCCCTTCTGCAGAATGGCTGAAGATGATTTAGCACTGGTTGTAGTTTCTTTTAAGTATTGAAGTGCCTAGAACAGCCTGGCACATAGTAAGTACTATTACATTTTTATGAATGACTGATAAACTGGAGAATTATTTCACTGAGAATTGAAATCGGGTGATTTTTGTCCCATCAAGAGATTAAGGGACCCCTAAGAGGCAGACATGTGTCACCAAGGGATCCTTTGAGAGCAGGCCACCAGCAGGAGACCCAGGGTCCCAAGCAGAGTGGGGACAGGGACAAGGGGAAGAATCCCTGGTCTGGAATGCCAGGAGTGTGACCCAGATAAGAGAAAGTGAATGGAAAGAAAATGACACTCTGAATGAGGACATGCATATTCTTTTGCTATAACAGATGGGATGACTAAAACCACAGACACGAATTTTCTCACAATTGTAGGAGTTAGCAGTCCAAGATGAAGGTGCAGACCGGTTTTACTTTCTTCTTTCCAAGACCTCTCTCCTGAGCTTGTAGACGGTCACTTCCTCCCTTGGTCCTCACATGGTCCTTCCCACATGTGCACCCCTGCTATCTCTCGGGGTGTCCTAGCCTCCTCTTCTTATAAAAAGTCATAGTGAATTGGGGCACAACCTAAGAACCTCATTGTAACTCAATCACTACTTTAAAGACTCTGTCTCCAAATACAATCACAGCCTGGCTACTGCAAGGTGTAAGCCTTCCGCCTGTGTAGGGGTGGAGGGCACGTTTGGCCCTGGGACACTACAGACGTAGACTTTACAAAGTATTTTCCTAGCCTCACAGTAATTCTGTGAAGAAAATAATTTTAATATTCAAAACATACAACTTAGGAACATGAAGAACTACAGATTACCCAATGGGCCCCCAGGCCCTGCAGCTAAAAGCGGCAGGTTTGAATTCAAACCCACAAATCTGACTTGAAAGCGAAAGCCCGTTCTACCTTCATGCAGGCTATGACGTTTCTTTAAATGTGAACAGTGAGTGACACATTTGAGGGGAAAGAGCACTGATAAGAACTGTCAGGCATATGCTTTTGGAATAGCTTCGGGGGTCCGGAAGGTAATACTATCCACATTCTTTGAATGAAAACTCATGAGCAACATTCTACATGCCATCCTTTATCCTGAGAACTGCTTTGACGGCAGGGTATGGGACAGAAATGAAACCTCTCTTCACTAGGAAGTTGGCTCCCTCATTAAATGAAAACATGAGAGCTAAATCTTCAGGTTCTATACACCAAAACTGAATGGGGAGAAGGCCTGAATACCCAGGTCCAAATGGGAGAACCAATCCCAACTGCTTTGAACAGGACAGAGAAATTACTTCTTCATCTTACATCCCATGACCCAGCTGGGGGCTTTCCACTGTTAGCACATGTTTTTATCCTTTGACTTAATCAGCAGCCCTTGACAGTGCACATCAATGCAAATCGCAACAATAAAGTATCATTTTCGACTCTCAAATCGGAAAAGATTTTTTAAAATATTGAAAGATACGGTACTCTACCTTTAACTGCAATACGGAAGGACTTTTTTGAGTATACAGAGTATTTATCTCTTAAGGCAGAAAACTCCAAAATGTTCACACTATTACATCTGGGAGAGAAGATACGTGAGTCCCATTGTTCTCATCCTTTGTACAATTCGGTAGTTTCCAATTGCAGTTCAACACAAGTGTGTGTCCATGTTCAGAAAGGAAGCAGCATTTAGAAGGAAGATGGGCAAACCCCCGCCCCCCACAGAGGATGCTGCACACTCAACCACCGACCTCCAGAGCCCCGAGATGCACAGAGTCCTGCGGTGCGTGCTGTCCGGGCCTACACACTGGTGTGACCTTCACAGAAGGGGCATAAATCGGTGTGAGTGGGTATGCGTTTTATCCTCATCTTTTTGCTTCCTTTCTCCCCCAGCAGGTGCGTTTGAATAGCAGCTCATTACCGCCCACTTGGTGCTATAAATATTTATAAGCACGCTCCAAGAAGCTATTGTATCACACATTGGCCAGCGGCAGGGTTGCCACTGTTGTGAGGTGACAGGCAGCTTTGGGGGATGCAGGCCCTGCACGCAATGAAGAAACGGAGCCTGTGAGGCGTGAAGGTCTAGGCAGAGGTTGGTGAAAGGCGACGGGTCAGTCTCCGAAGGGAGGGAGTGGGATGGGTACAACCGCTGTGGAGCTGTGAAGTCAATGCTGAGGTGCATGGGAGACGAATTTCTTGTGCTTTCCTTTACTGAGGCAATCTTGCAGCTCTATCAGCCCTATAATGCACATGGTGGACTTTATGCCAACGAGCTTTAATGAGGGGTACGTGTGCGAGAGAGAGAGACGGAGAGGGAGGGAGAGACTGAAACCAACATTAATGTGACAGTCAAGGCTGCAGACCACCATGGCTGCAACCGGCCACTGAAGCACCATCCTGCTCCTGGTTTGGGGGACAGATGCATGTCCTGCGTAGGTCCTCTACACTGGGACTTGGTACACCTTAAAGCAGAGAAAGGCTGAACACATTACCTTTGACCACCATAAATGGATAGGAGGTGACAGACACCCTCAACTCCAGCAACTGTCCCAAACACTGTTGACACCAGAATGGCTTGTGGCAGTTAAGAAGTGAGCTTTCTGCCTCCCCAAAGTTTTCAAACAGTGGAGACGGACCCTCGGTACAGGCAGTGGCAAGAACTGACACCAAGTTCAGAAGAACCTAATCAGTGCCGCACCCTCCTTGCGCCACCTGCGGCTCTCACGACATGCCACCGCCTCACAGGCTCCCTTCCTTCACTTGTAACATGCACGCGCTGCATTAAATCTCAGGCCACATAACATGTCCCAAACAGTGTTTGGCACATGCTGAGTGTTCCATCTTATTTTGCCTCCTATTTTTTTTCATTATTATTTTTAACCTAGATCAAGAATGTCTCACTGTGAGCTTTCCCCCACCTCCCCAGCCAGCCATATAGAGCAAAGCTTTGAACAAAGTCTTCCAGGCATGGTGCCTTATTCTGGATGGGATCCCAGGAAGGCGGGACAGAGGAAGGAAAAGCAACGCATGAATGCATTATCCTGTTGGCCATCACCACAGGGATGCTGAAGCGCACTGGAGCTTCCAAAAAAACTGGCTGGGACCCAACTCAGAACGGTTTGCCTGGGGATGTACACGGAAGCGTTTATCCATTGGCTTCAAGCAAGGTGCTGTCTCCTTGCACCTGTGAGAAGCCGGCTGGCATCTACTTGGAACTGTTCACCTCGAGGCTGCAGCAAGGTGGGCTTGAGAGGCGGCACTGAATCTCACAACAGATGTCCCATAAAAAAGGCTGAAACTGTGACTCTTTCAGGTTCAAACCCACCCTGGTCTGTCTAAAGGGCTGATGGGCAGGCCCACTTTGGAGTCTAAGCTGCAAATGCTAAGGACTGTGGTAAAATGACAGATGACAGACTGCACAGGTCAAAGCTGACAGCCAGCCTGTGAATAAGACCCTGATGATCAGAGGGCAAATGCCACCCCCAGCAGCCCAGAGAGGACAGAGGGAGAGGGGCTGGGTGCAGTCAGGGTGTCAAGTGAAGGAAGTGCAGGGAGGCCATGGGGTGGGGGGACGCAGACAGTCTCTGCATTAGATACTGGCATACATTTGCTTTCACCCCCAAGTGCACCCCCACGCTGTCTGCATGTCAGCCAAAGGGAGGCAACTCCCACCATGCACTTTGCTGTGGGGTCTCTTAGGGTCAGCAAGCCACAGCCACAGCAGGGCCCTCGGACGCTGCGCGCTTGGGACACACGCAGCAGGAGGAGCCGTCCCTGTGGTCATTTCACTTCCTGCCACTTTTTGCTCTTCTGCAGCCTCAGCTGCCCCCTGGGCAGCATGGTTAATAACATCTGTGGACTCACATGAGGGGAACCTAGAAACACAGAAAGGCTTCTTCTCCTCCTCATCCTCACACAAATAATCATTACAGTATTTGTATCCTATTATCATCCTAAGACACCAGTACAACATTTAGATCATTTTTAGTAGAAACCTTCCTACAGTAAATAATACATATTATGATGTTTTAAAGCAAAATGTATGAAAAAAGTGATGATGTTTTTCACTGGGGATTTAGCATTTTCATTCTTAAGCATGTTACTGGCCCTTCATGTCACCTTGAGCCTTCGGTCACTGCCCGGCAGGGGCCCTCCCCACCAGGTTTCTATCTTCCTATCTTGCCTCCTCTCTCACTGCCAGATAGTCAGCTGTCATCTGTTCGCCATCGGTGTTCCTGCCCCCTGTTCTCTGCTACGTTTCTCATTGGCCCAGCAGCCAATCAAGTATCAAGCTACAAGCTCTGGCCAAGGACGCTTGTATCTGTGTGTCTATGTTCACACACAATTTGCTCACAAGTGTATTGGCAAAACAATTTGAAACATGTCCAGATGCCTCAATGTTAAAAATTTCTGAGACATGTTGAACAGGACTATCCCTAGAAGTCCATACATACAGTTGTCATGACAGCTAACATGATGACAGCGAGGGCCTGGCTGAAGCACCACGGCGCGAGGTGGGTGGGGGGACAACAAATACAATGGCAGCCTCAGGTGTGGCTTCAGGACGCACTGCTTCCATTCCATCCTGCCGGCCACACAGAGGGCGCACCTGCTTGTAGGTGTTGTCTTCACACAGTCCAGGTGACGCACCACCATGTCCTTACTGAAAAGCCTTTATTTCTTCTTTTTGTTTGCATGCTGGGACAGCTGGTAGGAAACTCAAAAATTTCCCCAAATCCCAAGCTTCCCCGGATGCAGAATGAGGTCACAGCTGCATGTGACATTCTGTTGGGCTCATGTCTGCAATGCAGGTCATCGGAAGACAGGGACCTGAACCTTTCAAGCCAGGATTTTATTACAAGTAGTTTTTTTTATGTTCTGGGTATCAATATTAAACTTTAAACCATATAAATGGTTTAGAGTTTAAAACATAAGTCACCTTTCTTTATTGGTTAATACACAGCACAGAAACCAACCAATTTGAACACATGAGCAACCAGTGTTGTTTGGGGGAGGGGGGCCACTGGATATCATTTCTGGGTTGTCATTCCTGAGAAAAGCAGGTGTCCCTGCCTTGCTCATCAGAGCCAAGAACAAATGGCTGTTATGAGCATGAACAGCTGTGCCAGTGCCTGTGCTCCATCCAGCATGTTGCTGGCAGCCATCGGGGGTGGCACCTGTAAGAGAGGTGTGTGGGGGGGAGGGGGAAAAGATGAAGCCATAGCACATTCTCTGAGCAAGGCGCCAAAGAGGATGCAGTTAAGGAGACAGCGAAGGAGTGGTTCGTGTTTGTTATGAAAAGCAGGGGGTACCACATCATAGTGAGTCAAAAAAGAAAAACAATTCACAAGGAATTTGTCCATGAATAATGTCAAACTCAGCAGAGGAAACAATGTCCTGTTACTGTTGGCCTTCTGGTCAGTGTCTTATACTCTTTCCTTCCAAAAGAGGATAAAGGCAGAGGGAGACAGACAGATACACTGTGGAAAACATCAGCCCACTACAGTCAGTCCTCCAGCAGTGGGAGCCTAGGTCCCCAGGGCTCTCCCTTGCTGAGCATTGCCTGGGGACTTCCATTGTGCCTGCTGGTCCTCTCTGGCTTCTAAATGCTCTTCCAGAAGTTCTAAAGGTGGACGTGGTTACTTAGTTCCTGAGGACAGCGGCCTTTAACACCCTGACCTTCCTGCCTTCTTTTGCTGAAAGTTTCAGGGCAAATTAACAGCAGCCGAGGGACGGAGAGTGGTCTCCAGGGCACAGCATGTCATGTCAGTGAGGCAGCCATCGAGTGAGGTGGAACGAATGGCTTGTGCATCCCCCTGCAACTTTCTGTGTGATACGGCAAGGAAAGATGAGAAGCCACACCAGGGCCACAGAGGAGGAGCTCAATCGCAATCAGATGAATTTCCACCTGAGCAGGATCGGAGCCTAGTGGGGTCCTGCTGGCCATCTCCAGGGGGCCAGCACCCACATAGGACTGGCACAGCCCCGGGCCTTTAGTGTGACCTTCAGTGTTCCTGAAATGGGCCACTTTGAAGCTGATGAGAGGATCAGGCTGTAGTTTCCTACTGAAGAAATCCCACCAGTGATTCAGTCCATATAGAATCCAGTTTATGTGACCTCTGCCTGAGTTTTCTTATCCAAGTCACCTGAATAATGACTAAGCTTGACTCCTGTGTGTGTGTAAAGGTGTTTGAGTTTGTTTCATGAGGTCACCAGCTTCAAACCAAGTCCTATAATCACTCTTTTAAAAATACATTCTCTTCTCACTCTCTGAGTAGTGTATGAAAAACCTTGCATGCATTCCTACCGTCTCCCGCAGCAGACGAACTCATTTTCCCTGTTTTGCTTCATGAGGATGTCACTCTCTAAGTTCCACTTTTCTTTTGGATGTCACTATCTTCCACCAGTCCTGTGCTAGGTTAGCCTCAGGAATTTTCTTTTCTGGTATACATGGCCCATTAAAACCCAGACTATAAAAGACCATGCCAAGTGTCCAATCCTGTGGCTCTGCACTCTGGTTTACCGTCTAATCGCTAAGGAATTTCCTCATGTATTAACTGTTGCCAGATCAGCCATGAGACACATGCGGCTCTACGTAGGAAGACAGTTCTAGGGCCTCTGACCTACCCTATTGCTCAGCTACCTGCTCTTCAAGGAGTGAGTCCCTGGTGCTGGACTGCCAAGTCCAAAGTAGAGTGAGAGAAAGAGTAGAAACAGGAGGACAAATTCATCTAGACAAGGAATTGTAGCTTCAGCCGCTATGGGCTTGATAGAAACAGATAGTAGAGAATAGCTCAGAAGAGACTGAAGAAGAGGCTGAATTAGAGATGGGGTTTCAGGCGTTTGGTACGATACCAACGTCTGCGACTGGTGGTTCTGGCCACTGACAGAGGGGCCAGGGTTAGAGAGTAAAAACTGGGCCGGGTGTCTACCCCAACGTGGTACCTCTGACTCTGCCAAGTGGCAGGTGTGGGCCTGGAGGTCTCAGCTACGGGTCACACCGTGAACTAGAGATGGAAGGAAGAGGAAGCCTGTGTGAGGCTGCTCAGAATGCAGGGAAAGCAGGCCCAGCATCAAACCCGGGGGATTTTAAGCTCCGACAATGGGGCAGAGGATGGACCTGCACAGACGGAGAGGTGCAGCTGATACATGGGAAGGAAGACGGCCAGGAAGCCACGATGCTTCACTGCGATACTCCTGTAGCTCAAGTCAGCCGTGCCGACCGTCTCACCGCTCTGTGGGCACTTGGCCCGTCCTCTTCTCTACGCCTCCACGCACGCCCTTCCTCTGCCTCAAGCACCCCACTTCCCTCCTTCCCACCCTTCTCGGTGCCGCCTCCCTGAGGGCCCAGCTCCGAGGTCGGCAGCATCTTGTAGCCCTTCTTAACCCTCGTCCCACCCGTTCCACACCGGCCTGGTCTGTGGTCCTGTTCGCTGCCCCACCTGCATGTATCAAGTGGCATCTCAATTACTCTCCTGCCATCTGACAACAAATCCCCTTGTATCACAGGGCCAGTGGGCTGGGCAGCCGTATTTCCTAGTACACTTGCTCACAGGGGAACAATTTTTTTTTTAAATAAAAAAGACTGATGGTCTCCAACAGGGTGTGGGAAATATCTGGGCAGAGAGATGCCAGCCCGCGGCCGGCGTTAGAAGACCGAAGATGATCAGGCACATGGAATCAGAGCAACACGGGGCTGCTCAGAGGCACCTGTTAATAAATGCACACTCCTGGACCTCTCCGCTGCTGGGTGCCTTGCACGAAACGTGGCAGGCAGGCACCCTCTCTCGGCACCCAGCAGCCACAGCACCCATGCCTAAGAGCCCAAGCTTGGCCTCCGATGTTTTTCTAATTTTGGGGCCACTAATGTCCTTATTCCTTATTTTCCATTGTTTTCTTACACAATCCAAGTTTGCGTTCCTGGCGAACGTGACTACAAACTTGTCACGTGTCTTACAACTACCGTTGCACTGTGACGTCTTCATTTCCACCCGGAAGGCCCACCTCCATGCTGATCTGCAAACACACCCCACCCCATGGGCCCTGCACCCAGCACCCTGTCAGAACACCATCTTCATAACATACATGTACACACATGTACGTATGTTGGTATTTACCCATTAGCTCACACACCTACGTGCCTGGCAGTTTATGGCGGAGTAGATGCAGCACACGCATTGAGCCCAACTAAACAGTTAGGACCCAGCTATGTTGCTACCTGGCTCTTGAAGAAGACAAGTTTGTTTCACTTGTTGACGCCTCAGATTCTCTGCTGTATACTGTTGGGTTACAGGGAACATGAAACATCAAACATGCAGTTCAGGTTCTGTGCACAGTAACTGTCGATTCAGGGCTTCAGCCCTCCTGCAAGGCTGGCCATGCAGTGCCCTGAAGGTGCTCCCCTCCCTCACTATTTTGCAATCTCCAGAAGTAACAGTTTCTGGGTCTTTTCCTTCCCCGCTCCCTGCAGAGAACTTCTCACTCCTCAACAAACTGGTGATGAAGGACAGCATGAGTAACAAACACCCAGAAAAGTTTTCGCCAGAATGGATCCCTGAACAGAAAAACCTTGGTATTTCACGCAAAAACAAAAGCCTGTGACCCTGCTGAGTTATTTTTACTAGGTTAGGCCAGAGACCAAAATGACTCCGTAACAGCCCCAAGGGGAAAACTGTACTGTGTAAAGGTCATGCTGAGAGGACACAGAGGTGCTGCATCTCTGCTAGCATGCAGCACGTGCCAGCTTTGCTGCAGACAGAGGCTACTGCAGTCAGGAACCTTCCCAAGGTGGTTTACAAGGAAACATTTCCTCCTCTGTGCTCTGACTCCACCTTCTACTCTCAGAAGTCCTCTGGGAGCTTCTGAGGTGACTTCCCCTATGGGCACCGCAGTCCCTTTTGTAGAAGCGTCTTGGGAGGACAGAAGCAAGGGCGTTGAGAACATGGGAGGACAGAGTGAGACTGGATTCCCAGTCTAGCTGCCTTCCAGCCTGGAGACAGTTCAGATGCAAGGACACGTGAGGATGGCACCATGCAGGCAGCAGTATGCGCGTCATGCCTGTTCTTGTTCTAAGGATAAATCCACAAACCAACAGAAAGCCTGTGGCAATGCTATCTTGTGCATGCGACACGGCTCCCGCAGCTGGTTGCACCACGCTTGGCCTGAGCTGTCCCCACTCACTTTAAACGGGCAGGTGGAAGAGCTGCTGCCCAAAGGGGCTGAAGAGGAGCTCCCTGTTGCTATGTATCTTACGGGTCTTAGAAGAGGCATGGAACCTCTGGCTCCCAGCAGAGCCCACCTTGGCAGTAGAGAAGAGCCTTCTCTACCCTGGACCATCCTCAGGCCCCTGAAATCCGCCAATGAAAGGCCTTTGTGAAGGGGATGCAGAGAGAGCTGCTACTTCCAACCAGCCCCACCAGGCAACCTCCCGCCCAGCGGGCAGGGCACAACTCTGGTCTCCCTGACTCAACCAACCAGTCACCAATCTTGGCTCATTTCCATTGCGATGTTCTGGGCTGGCCTTACACTTGCTCTGAGTATACCTGGACCTCTTTCACTCTTCTTGGCACCCCTAGAATACCTCTGCTCCCCGAATGGAGCAGGGGGAGTCCCTTTGCACCTATGTGCACACAAGGGTTCTGCCCCCAAGCATGGGCATGGCGGCAGCAAAAACCCTGTCTACTTGCGGCTATTCTTTCCAAGAATTAGCACTGTGCCTGCCACAGAATAGTGGCAACATATGGCAAGTTGGAAACCACATCCAGAACCAGAACTCCTTCAGTTCAAGTCCCAGCTTCCCTGATTACTCACTGTGTGATCCTGGACACATAACTCACCCTCTCAGTGCCGGAGTTCCCCTGTCTATAAATGGGGGCATGCATGCCAGGGTTCTCCAGGGAAACAGAACCAATAGGGTGTGTCTACATATGAAAATCAGTTCCTTATCTTAAGGAAGTGATTCTCATAATGATGGACCCTGGCAGGTTCAAACCTTACATGTTGGTCAGTCCAGTAGGCTGGAGACTGAGCAAGGGCCACCATCACAGGTCAACTACACAGCTCTCTGGTGACAGAGGTCCGTCTTTTCATCTATTTAGGCCTTCAACTGATGGCAGGAGACTCACTTGCATTATGAGCAACAGTGGCTTTACTCAAAGTCCAGCAATTAAAATTGAAATCTCACCCCAAAATAACACTTGCAGAAACATCCAGGATAATATCTGACTACATACCTGGGCACTGACACCCAGTCAGGTGGACACAGAAAACCTCTGCAGGACACAACAGTGCTAATTTCACAGGGTTGTTTTTGAGCACTGAGTCAATGGACTTCAAAGTTTAATTAAAATCGGTTGCATGAGTGAAATTCCTGAGTCCCTCCTCTGTTCCAGATATTACAGGAGCTGAGGACAGAGACTATATATTCCCTGCCCCCAAGGTGCTGAATCTGGGAGGCACTGGAGTGGGTAAGTAAACACCAGGAACACACATGCCTCAAGAGAATTAGGCACCTGGTTCTGCAGGCAAGTACAGGAAGAATCACCCACCTCGGTCCAGGGAGTCAGAGATGGCTTCATAGTGTCAGTTAATCAAGAACAAACCTCGAAGGAATAGAAGGACCTCTCCCCTTACCCCCAGCCTAGAGACCCGCTCCAGACTAGACCACACAACTTAAGGCTGCACCAGCTCAGTTCAGGACTGGGGAAAGGGGAGCAGGTGCTCTGTATGCAATGGAATGAGAGTAGCCCTGGGATGCCACCTTGGTAACTAGCATCTGCCCCCCATTTAGGTTTTGCATTTAAGAAAACCTGGCAGTGTAAGCAGGTTGAACCGTAGGAGTCTGGAGAAACAGGGGGCCGGGGGGTGGCAGGGTGCAAGAGAGGCTCCAATGCACAGGGCTGCCTGGGGAGAAGTTTCGTACATGAGATTCGGAACCAGACAAAATCAGGCCTTTCACAGGAGGCGTTAACTCACCTCTCTGACCCTCACTGACTCTTCATCCAGAAGATGGTTTTAGAAGGCTGATAGCTAATTTTGAGGGCTGACAAGCAAGGTACCAGGCACTGAATAAATTCTCAAAAAATAGAAGTTCTTATCCATAATCAGTTCTCATCTATTTTTCCTTCTTGATGTTTCCATGATAATATCTTCTAAAGAGGCATATTACTAAGGAATAAGTACTGGCTTATGTTAGCTATGAGTACAGCTCTGTTGATTATCTGCCTTGCCTATGGCTTCCCCCATTTGAAAATGGGGTAAATAATTCTCATGGAATTACTTTCAAATCAATTATGATGAATATATGTAGAGCACATGTGATAATCAGAATATAAAAATTGCTCAAAAATAATGACAACGATAATGACTGATAACATTGTAGAGACTTAAGATTGCAAAGAGGATGTTGGAGAAATGTTGAAGACAGAGTTCAGGTGCACATGGTACCTGAGAGATGAGCTAGGAACACCTCTGAAAGGCGCATTCTACCTTGGCAGAGAGTGCAGTGACTGAGCCGGTCCTGGACTGGTTCACTGCAGCTGCAGACCGAGACAGGAGGCCTGCAGGTTCCCGTGAGCTGCCAAGCACCAACAAGTTCTCTCTGCCACCTCCTGATACAGGGGAGTGGAGATGAAACACAACAAGACCTTGTGGAATCATAACCCCCAGAAGGCGTTGTCAGATATACTCATCAATTCAATTCCCCAGTGGAAATGTGTTGTATTCACAACAAAACAGCTGGTCACAGCAAATCACTAGAATAGGATTATTTTTTCTTTTTCTGAGGGGACAGAGAACTGCTTCCAAAGTCTAAACCCAGCACCCCCATTCTCTAAATGGTCAGCTGTCCTGTCTTACTCAAGAGCCCAGCCATCTTCAAGGTACGCTAGGATGGCCAGCTCCTCCCCCCTCCTCCCTCCAACCTGCCCTGCCCTGCCCTGCCCTGCTGGGATCCCCCCACTCAGTAGGGCAACAGTCCTCACCCCTCCAAAGGGCAGGAACATCTAGCAGAGTCTAAAGAGCACCCTCTCCATTCAGGAAGTTCTGCACTGAATCTCTACCTTACCAATGAGTGGTGTATCTTTATGAAATAACTATCCTATCTGATCCTCAATTTTTCTGTCTGCAAAATGCGTATGATAATAATGTTGATTCCAATAACTATCACTGTGTGACAAACCACCTCAAACCTGGTGGCATGAAACAAGCACTTGATAACGCTCCCGGTCTGGAAGGTGCGGAATTTGGAAAGCATGCCGTGGGACACCCCGCCTCTGCCTCGTGTCTCGGCCTCACCTGGGAAGACAGTGAGTCTGGACTGAGGGGACCTGAAGTGAAGGGCCCTTGAGTGGCTCCAAAACAGACACTTTCCAGGCAGCTTGGCTTCCTTACTGCTAGACTGTCTTATGGGTGGCCCAGGGCTCCAAAGGTGAGTGTCTCTGTTAATGGGACAGAAGTTTCATCACCTTGGAAGTCAAGTTACGTCACTTTTGTTGATAATAGGCATGTCCCAAGCCTGCCTACACTCCAGGGGTAGGGCATTAGCCACAACCTCTGGATAGAGGAACTGGAATGATCTAGAACATATAGGAAGGGTATGACTGTTCCCATCATCATTGAAAAATAAGATCTTCCATATTCCCTTACAGAACTGTCACAAAGGTGAAGTAAGATATGTGAAAGAATTTGGCAAATGATAGGCACTCATTAGCCTGGTCTTGGTTCCCACATTTTGTTGAAGTACCAAATACTCACTGGTGATGTTGGAGCAGAGCTGCACACTTTTGCCTACAAATAATCGTACTAATAAACTGGAATCAAGCCTGCTAAATGCCAGGTCCTCTTCTCATGCAACACAGGATCTCATTTTCCAGTTACCACCAGCCTTAAAGGGGAACATGAATTTCTCCATCCACAGTTGAGGGAACTGCAGCTCCATAAGCATGGCCATCAGAGACCACATAGCTGTCAGACACAGGTTCTAACCCCACCCAAACCTGTGCCCCCCATAGAGCCATGCTCAGAGGTCACAGGCCCCCAAAGAGAGAGTAGTCTCTCACCAGTGTCCTCATCAATGTTTAATGACTATGCAGTGCAAAAAAAAAAATACTTATGAGATAAATGAGTATATCTATATCTCATGCATTTATTATGAAATTTACTGAGATGAAGGATATGTAGCAATTTCCAAATAATAAATGACACACTCCTTTTTATTACAATTTCCACATAGCCAACAGATTTCTCCTGAGTGCTTGTCTTGATTTTTGCCAGACTCATATCTGTAGCCAACCTGAGGTTTCAACTGATAAATGAGTATAAATCCAATACAATTGTTGGTAAGCATTTTTGTTTTTATCAACAAGTAAGAAGGAAATGAAACAACCCACACATAGTTGGAAACTTCTATTGAAGGAACTTCACTTACTCATCAATGTCGACTGACTCTTTTCCTGAACTGGACAATTTTCACATAATGGAAGAGTATTTCCTTAAACTTTTTATGTTCTGTTCACAGCAATGGCTCAAGATGTGACACACTTGTAAGCGTCACCTGCACTCAAGCTTTCTATCATTTGGCATTACTTTCTACATAGACAAGCCACAAAACAATAAACCAAGCCCTGATTTGCAGTGTGTGCTAATTAACAAGTTGTAAATGCCCCTACCTTGTCCTCTTTCAAGCTACTAATCTGAAGTCACTGACAATCACACTGGCAAGAGCTGAGTAGCAGCAGGGCATTGTATGTTTCTGATTTTCCTACCTTATAGACAAAACAGACATGAACAAAAAAGAACAGTTAATAGTTAAATGTAGTAAAATAATTAGGAAGTGATGAGCTCTGCATACTTATTCATTTATAATATAATGTATCTGATTACCTTTTAATAGAATCCAACTAATAACAGTATTTAGTAACCTCTTTGCAAAATTTCACTTTCCCTGGCTGGTGTAAGTTAGATTCAGCACAAACTAGTCTCTTCCATCTCCCTTTGACCTCCATGCACACCTGCTATGCCCACCAGATGAATCCCTTCTTGGCTGCTTGTCTTTACTCCCAGCATGCTCTGGGGGCAGGGCTAACAATGTATGTTAGAAAGTAACATAAGAAGATCCCTGTCTGATTTTGTGGTCACAACTAAATGTTCCTTCTTTTGCCCCGAGGGAACGTCCCATGTCTTTCTTCCTATCACCTGTCAGCCAGTGTGCACACAGGTTACGGTGACGCCTGCTTGGTTTCCTCCAGTTTGGCGGATGAGAGAAGCCACCTGAGGGGTTCACTCCACCCCTGTAAATGCCCCCGCTGGCCCCTGACATCCCTGGAGGTGCTGTGGGTACCAGTTGTTCCGTGTCAGCACGCAGGCTGGAACTCATTAAAGGCGTTTCACTCAGCATTCTGCTCATTACAATGGGCAGAGGAAGCCTCGCTTCTAGGAAGCGCAGCGATAATGAGGGCAGGGTGTTCAGCACAAAGCAGCTTCTAATAGCTCATTAGCCAAATGGACTAGTTAGGCAAAACTCTTGTTCCCTCGTTTTAGCGGTAGATCTGAAAGCTGTTGCTTCTCTGATGGCCAGAGACAGGGACCGAGGCCGTCCGTGCTAGGCGCCCTCGACCAGAGCTCCCTGGGCTGGCTGGGATCTCTGCTATAACCTGGGAGGTCAGGAGACCCTCCACATGGCTATTTGTGCTGGGACACAGGCTGTGGTGCACTTGCTTGTACAGGAATGGTGCACAACAGTGCAACATCACTTGGGTCCATTTCTCCATATAGTTATATAGGCACAGAAGGGCATACATCAACATGTCATTTTCTGCAACTTAGGATAATGTGTATCTATTTGTCATCTTTGTACTTTTTAACTATTTACATAAGCATGCGTTCCTTTTACCAAAAAGAAAAAACACCCAAAATTTACATAAATGCAAGAAATTGTGGCCCTTTTAGAGTGGCATTTATCTCCCTTTGCCTATGTGAGGCTCTTAAGGTTTTTCAAAACAAGTGCGGCCCAGTGATTTTTTTTCCTGGAACCCAAGACGCTCGTGTCACAGCACCTGGCAACTCTGGGGTTCCCCTGGCAGGACTGGGAAACCAGCATGGGCTCTAGTCCCCATGGTGCCCCTCTGCATGTGTGTGGGGGGTAGGGACTGGAGAAAGGGGTGCCAGGCTCCCACTGTGGCTGCTGATCTGACACTGCCTGTACATCATCTATTGTACTTGGGGGTCAAATGGAGCTGTAATAATAGTCCTAGTCCACTGGCTCTGCACCCTGGGACACGTGCCCCCAGGGACCAAGGCTTGTCCAGCCTCTGCTATGTGCCTGCAAAGCCGTCCACTCCTGCTAGCTGACTGCTGCTCTGTGGGCCGCACCCACCCTGCAGCAGTCCCTCCCCCTGGGGCCCTCAAGATGCCAGGGTTGTGCGGCACTTGGCTCTAAGTAGAAGAGGCCTGCTGTATTTTGTCAAGTCACGTGAGGCAGAATCAGAGGGTCCCAGAGAAGTGGAGCTCAGCCCTTGTCCCCACAACTCATAGGATCCATCAGGCATACCTCCCTTGCCTTCTGCCAGCACTCTTTTGCACTGGGCTTGGACGCTGGCTGGTAAGCCAGGGCTAAAGGGCAGACGCCGTGCTTGCCCCAGCAGCCCCTCCCTCAGGTGGCCACCAGCCACCCTGCCTCCTCCTGAGGTCAATGATCATCCATGAGGTGCAGGCCAGCAGGCTGCCTGGATGGGGCTCACCCCTGCAGCCCCCTCCCTTAGCTCAGAACCTGCATGCTCTCCTTCCCCAAAACCCCAAATCACTGCATGGATGTCTTTCCATGGTTCATGTGAAGCTCACCTGCCCACCTGCAGCCCTGCCTGAAGAGGGAAGGATGCAGGAAAGGACTCCACCACATACGCAGGGCCTGTGCGGCTCAGTTCCATGCTAGCCTGGCTCTCTCACTTCCAACTGTGCGGCCTCGTGCCAGTTAATAGATGAGCAAGTGAGGCTGGTGCGGTAGCTTGTCCCAGATCATCCCGTTAGAAAGGGATTCAATGGACTTGAATTTGGCCTGTCAGGCTCCAGCCAAAGGATGATATTCTACTGTCTCCAGACAACATGGGGCTTGGAGTCCCCCATCACAGCCCAAGGGCTTAGTTAAAGCCTTTCTGAACAACATCCAATCAACTCTCCCTCCCCTGAATGTCTCTGGTTATCAATCAATCTGTTAGGCTCCCTTGAAACACCTCCTCTAGGCCAGACGTGGATGATCACTCAAATCATTTATAATTATTTTCCCTTCCAAGACCCTAAGTATCATCTCTCCCAAGAGGCCGAGGCCCCTCGCGGCTCTGGCTCCAGCTTGTTCATCTTCATCTCCCACAATAGCACCTAACTGGTCCCCAAGGTGTGTTTGTCAGTTTCACTGAAGTTTCTGGCTATAAATGGGAAAATATCCAGAATGGATTAATCATTAGAGGCTTTTACCTTTTCTATTATGCAGTATATTCATCTTACTATAAAAGCAGCTGAGAAGAAGACACCTTTGAAAATGTTTACAAAGTGCCAGGATGTAAAACAGGCCAGCCTACGTTCAGTGGAGCAGATTAAGATGATGGGCTGTAGGTGAAATGACTTAAAAAGTGGCACGACATTGTATCAACCTTCTGAGTAATACTTCATTACATATTTTAGCATTTAATATTATTCAGTATGTAGTTAGTATCCAGTGTTTTAGAGTATACATAAATACTATCAACACTTAGTACTTTATTATTTTTAGTGATTATTATGAGTTTACTTACTGCTATTATAACTAATAGCAATAGCAGTAGTACCTGAGCAAGCGGTGTCTTTCTTTCTTGATTCTGCCCTGTTTTCCTATTGCTTCCCAAAGACCAAACCAGTTTCCATCTGTTGTTATAGAGTCATGAGTAACAAGAGTTTCTGAAACTAGCCAAGCAGGAGGTGGGAACAGGCTTCCCAGCCCAGAGGAAACCCAGCCTAGGACAAGCTAGGGCTAGAAACCTGAAACTGCAGACAAGAAAGGAGAAGGATTTATTTTCAAGTTATCACTAAACCGGGAAATTAAGAGGATCATTGTTTTAAAAAACCCTGAGTTTATGCAGAAAGGAAAGCAAGTTTTAACCAGATACTGAAACAATGAAAACAAATACAAAAGTTATATTAGAACATGAGGGCTGCCCTGACTGGTGGCACAGTGGATACGACTCTGGCCTGCGGACCCAGGAGTCATTAGTTCAATTCCCAGCTGGGGCACATGGCCAGGTTGCAAGCCAGGTCTCCAGCCAGGCCTGTACCTGGAGGCAGGTGAAAGGCAACCATATGTTGATGTCTCTCTCCCTCCTCTCCCTTCCTCTCTTTTTAAAAATAATAAATAAAATCTAAAAAAAAAAAAAAGAAGAAATAAGAGGTCCTTCCTTGTGTTCATTATTCTTCATGATCGAGGTCCTATGCAACTCACTAAATTGTCTCACTACATGTGGTCCCTGACTTACAATGGCTCAACCTCAATTTCTCAACTTAACAATGGTGCAAAAGAGAGACATGCAATAAATTACTTGAGGCAGGACTAGAGTCATCACTCCCAGTTACTCAAGGTGCGAGCTTGGGAAGAGCCCTGAAAAGTACAAGCCTCAGTTTCCCTATCTGAATGATACCAATAATAATTTCTAAGGCACAGGGTCATTGCAGAGATTAAGTGATATATTTGTGAAAATAGTCCCCTCATTAGGCCTAAAATCATGCTATTCCAGGCCACCTACACCTGACAACCGTCTTATCCACTCGACCTAATGCACTTGAGGGGCTTGATGGGTCAATTCTACCCCATAGCTTGTATCCTGTTAGAAATCAAACCAGTTTTCATCCATCACCCTAACATGCGTGTTTCCTTGCATTATGAGAAAGAAATGCTCTTGCCAGATAGCATTGTAGTAAGTGACCAGCCCAATGATATGGATGAGTTTGAACAACTAACCCTGCTCTAACCTTGAACATGTGGGCTGCTTTCCACACCCCAGACACCTATCGCTGTGACGAGCGTCATCTGTAAAAACGTGAATGATACAGAGCACAGCGCAGGGTGGCATAAACCAAGCACACACCATTGGTCCAGCTCTTGAGGGAGAACCTCTGCGCAAAACTCTCCGGGCTGAGCACCTCGCCCACATGCTCACGCCATCCTCTACCAGGGCCTGTGCTCGTAACTGGCATGGAACATTTCATCCAGACCAACTGTCCAGCTGACCATTCACATTCTGTGATGCTAGCAGTCACTCAAAGATAAGTGCAGTCTTGTGGACCACTGGCCAGCATGGCCAGGAAGCTCGACTGCGAGATGGTGATGCTACTATCACCAAAGTCCTCATCCAAGCCGTCTTGTCTCTTGGCTACGTACATGTCTACACCCCCTCCATGACCCTGCCCTGTTCTTCTGCAGGGAAGCCTGTCCCAACAGGCCCCCTTGCCGCCCACCTTTGAGTTCACTGTCTTCATTATCAAACAGTGCACTGCAGTAAAGGTACTGGGATAACTGTCATGAGGCAGAATGATTTGAGTCCTGATTCTCCCACTTTTGAGCAGTGCCCCAAGTATAATTACATAATCGCTCTGCACCTCAGTTTCCTCAGTAAAAATAGAGTTCATAAAGCCTAGCACGCAGGGCTTTCGTAAGGAATCGGTGAGATTCTGGCCCATAAAAGCTTTTCCTCCCCTTGGCTCCCACATTAAGTGATGCTCAACCCAAGAAAGGCTACAGACACAACATCCTCACCCCTGCCTGCTACGGCCCTGTTGATTCTCCTTCCTATGGCAACCCAGGCTTCCTTACGGAGAAGTGGCCCTGGGACTAACTACAGGGCTTGGCATTGACCCCCAAAGGTGATCCTGTCACCTCCCCATTACTACCCTATTACAGCACCAACATCAAAAGTCACAAGGCCCTCCTGCCTCAGTGCAACTCAGAAGCTTAGGGTCACTGGCTCAACAGCCCACCTCATCCAATGATTTCTCTTGAAAGATACAGCCCTGCCTTCCTCACATCTCCTCACCTGCTTCCTCTTCAGGCTTCATAGAGATCCCTAAAACCCCAAGGTGGCAGCTGGGCCGCTACTGTCAATGACAGGTGATGATCATTTTGCTGGTCGTCCAGGATTTGAAAGCATCCACCCACCTGAGAGCCACGCAATGATAGGAGCCCACCTACTCTGCTCTGAAACACCATGATAGGTCACATGAAAAAGCAAGATAAGGAAACCGAATGAGCATCATCCTAACACCCCCTGCAGGACCAGCTGTCGAGATGGAGGGCTGGGCCGCAGCCTCCCGTGAGCCACCATGGAGAAATCACATGCTAGGTGTCGGAAGTTCCATGAGGAAAACTATCATACCTTGTTCCCCAATGTTCCTCCATCATGCAGGGACAGAATTCATCTGTGAGTGACCACCCTAAGATGCCAGGAGTGGGAGCAGACAGTGCCATGAATCCTGCCTGGGCCCAGAATCCACTCCCTACTGGTCTTTCCCTGATCCTCTACCTTTGTCTAGGTGTGTGGGTTTTTCTTTTTAATTTTTGAAATTGTATTTATTGATTTTAGAGAGAGACGAAGAGGGAGAGAGAGATAGATGTGAGAGAGAAACATCAATCGGTTGCCTCCCATGCGCACCTGACTAGGGATTGAACACACAACCTAGGTAAGTGTCCTGACCAGGAACTGAACCCTCAACCTTTCAGCTTATGGAATGACACTCTGACCAACTGAGCCACACCACCAAGGGCCAGCGGTGTGGTTTTTAACTAGTCCTCTAACCTGTCTCAGCTGCCTCCTTCATCAAATAGGGATCCTACTAGCTGCCTTGCCCCAAGACTATTTACAATGGCCCCAAAAATTGACATCTACTGGAATGATTCAGTATGTACCATGCTAAGGTGAGAGTTTGGCCACAATTCTCAAGTCTTCAGGGGACTCAGTGCCTCCCAAGTCGTGTTCTTACTGAAGAGAAAAAGAATACCCAGCTGGGACAAGGGAAGAGAAGACAACGGGCAGTGGTAGACAAGGAGACTTTTCTTTTTTTAAGATTACATTCATTATTTTTAGAGAGTGAGGAAGGCGGGGAGGAAGAAGGGGAGAGAAACACCCATGTATGGTTGGTTGCCTTTCACGTGCCTCCAGCTGAGGACCAGGCTAGAGACCTGGCTTGCAACCTGGGGATGGAATGGGAATCGAACCAGCCACCCTCGGGTTCGCAAGCCCGTGCTCAATCCACTGAGCCACCAGACAGGGCCAGGAGACTATTTTTAGTCTGCTCTTCTTGTTATCTTTCATGCATTTCACGATGATTCATGCTTTACCCTACTCTGCCCCTGCAAACAATTCCCTTGTGTTAGAACACAATCACTTCTGTAGATGTTTCCTTGCCTGTTTCTCAAGCGGGGATATCTGATGAGAGCCGGGAGTCTCACTGGGAAGACCTCACTCACATGCTTCTCTGTCTCTGCTCCTGCCCCTCCTCCCACACACCACGCTATCTCTGAATATTTCGTAAATAAATAGATGGATCCACATGACATAGTTCTAATGACTTAGGCCACAGAGTAAATCTAAAACCAATAAAAATGGAGATCACAAAAATGTGAGACCACTGAAGGAGGGCTGATTATTTTTTAACAGTTTCTGCTTACTCTTCACACCTAGTTATGCCTTTCAGTCAGCATCAGAAACTTCAGCGCTGGGGTAAAAATAAGCCCGGGTGGTGCACATGATGTTCACACCTCCCCCTGCTCTGTGTACGTCCCCCTCCCTCACCCACTGCACCAGATGACGGGGAATGCTTAGCTTCTGCTTTAAAAAGCAGGAGAGGGGAGAGAGGAACCACTCCCCTGGGGCCATAGTTTACATCTCTGGAAGACAAGGTATGCTTTACAGGCAAGGAAGCAGAAGGCAAAGAGCAGCCCATGAGGAGGGCTGCTTTACAGGAATGCCTGGATCCCGTCTGTGGTCCCGGGCAGCCTCACCACGGGCACCTTGCTGTATCCCTGCCGCACACACGGTTCTCCAACTCGCTCCACAAACCCAGGGGCTGGCCATCACCTCTGATGGGCATGAGCCAGGTAACTACTGCTGCCTCTGGTGCCCCTGGAGGGGTGGGTCTGAGTCAGGCTCCTGGCTGTCTCCCTGCTGGGGCTGGGTGCCACTGGGAACATTGCGGCATCCTGTTCATCAACACCCCTTCCCTCGGCTGCCTCACCTCTCTGGGCAGCGTCCCCTGGGTGCCTGTATGACCGCACTCACACCTCACGATCTGCTTTTGCCAAAACCCGGTGCAAGTGGGTCATCCTGCTGGTCCCCTGTCACTCTTTCCCCTCCACACTCACCCACACATGCCCAAGCACTCACGCCCACAACACGGAGTTTCCCGGGAGAGATGGCACCTTCGGAGGGAGCTGCTCGGAGCCTGACCCTGGAGGGGTCCACACTGTGCCAGCCCTGGTTCCTCCCCAGAGAGCACTTCACACCACGGCTACCAAGATCCACAACGAGCTGTACAATTAGGCCCCACATCCTTTACAGTGGCGATATTGTCTCATGCAGAAGGATGACTCTCCCAGGACAGATTCGACACAAAGTCACGAGCCAATGGAGTGACAACTGAGGGGCTGGGAAACCTGGAGCCCTTCAACTTACCCAGGTTGTCAGATGCCTTTCTCGTCTAATCCTAACGGACTCTGTGGCCTCTGGAAGGAAGGCTGTATTTTTTTTATCTTTGTTATTGTTGTCCCATTCCTCCATGTCTTACTCCAAAGGAACCCCACTCACCCATCTACCTCATTCCAGGTCAGAATGAGTCCCTCCCTTTTCTATGTTTCTACCATGCATGGCTGTCCCTTTACTATTACCTGGCAATGTCAACAATAAAATGGCAATAATTACAATAATTAACAGCTGACTTCTAGTGACAACTTGCAATATGTCAAACATTAGGCTAAGCCTGCCACCAGTGCTATTTCATCTAATCACCATGAAGACCCCAAGCAGTCAATCCTGTAAGAACCAGTGATGTGCAGGTTACATGAACAGCCCCCCTTCCTTCCCTTTCCCTGAACGCACACCCTCAGCCCTGTAACTCTGCATAGCTCTGCCCTCCACTCTGGGCAGCAGGCCGTCTCCATGCTTGATCTGGACACGTGACAGGTTATGACCGATGGAGTGCTGGCAATGGATCCAAGGCGAGGCTTGACAAAGGATCTTTGTGTTCCTGCTCACTCTCTGGCCTCTCTGAGTGACATGTGGTTACAGCAGAGCTGACTTGTCACAGGGCCCCAGCTAAGACCAACCTAGATGAGTCCATAGCCAACAGGCCCCAGACATGCAGGTAAACCCAAAGGACAGAAGAACTGGATGGCCAAGACTAACCCAAATCCCTGAACTGCAAACTCATGAGCAAAATAAATGCTTAGTGTTTTAAGCCTCTTGAGTGTGGGGTGGTTCGTTACGCAGCATTATCGTGGCAGTCAGTTGCGGATGCGTACTGTAGACCGGAGGAACATGAGACTCAGCGTGGTCATGCTAAATCACACTGCCAGGAAGTTCTTCTAGCTTTGAAAGATAGTTCTCCAAGCTTTCTTTACCTTTCTAGATTCTAACAGCAGGCTTGAGAAGGAGACTAAATCACTGATATTTATTTCCTGTTTACCCACAGTTCCCGGCCATAGTAGAAGTCCAACCAATGCGTACCGAATTATGTTAAGTTCAATTAAATGAAACCATAGGTTCGTACCTTAAGTAAGAGATAAGCATACTAAGTGAAAAGGTATCAACGCCACTTCATTTTTTCCTTATTAAAGAACACAAGTGTCAGACAGAGGCACCTTTTAATGTGCATTGATTTCGTAGATACTTATAGGCAAAATGATATTTGCTTCAAACGATTACAGAAGGGACAAAGATTGGCAAAAATCCTAATAACGGCTGCTGGGTACATGATGGTTCATTGCACTCATCTCTCTGCTTTCACTAAGTTTGAAATGTTTTCAAACAAAATGTTTGAAAGTAAAATGAAATGCATTTATTTAGCAAAGGACTTGCTTTTTGGTCCAGCCTGAGGCTCATATCCTTTCCCCTGCTAAGCTTCCACTTGCCCTCAGATAAAGGGTAAGATGATCTTACGGAGCCTTCCCCAAAAGGAAGTGGTTTCAGAAATGCAGTCACAACTGCCCCCCTATCCACAGCTTGAATAACATGCAAAGACACTTCAGCCCTGGAAACAAGCCATCCACGCAGGTTTGCGTCAATGCGCTGGCACGGACTGTGTCACCCGCGCCAGTGAATGACCCCTGGTTGCTTGCGTTCCCTCTCCAGCATGAACACTATTTTTATTCTCTGCATGTGTTCTGGGGCATCTTGGGCTCAGTGGTACAGCGACATCAATAGACTCCACTGTTTTATTAAGTTTATCAAGTACCAGGCTATCTTGTCAGCAGCACAGAATTATAGCATCTTCCCTTAATATGTCGCACAGCAGCTGTGCGTGAGCACATTTTGACCCACAGTTATCATCTTTTTAAAATTCATTTACTGCCCACACTTGGGGGTGCATGGTGTGTGGGGGGGTGCACAGCTGGCCGTCATGCCTGTGCTGTGGGCCAGGGCGGCCGAGGCAATAGCACAGGTTACCAGGGCACCTTCTGGGGGAACCTGCCCCATGCAGCTCCCCTCCATTCCACCCTTCACGAAGGCCTCTTGCCCATCACTGTTCTCTGGGGAACATCCCATCGCCTGGGCCCAGCGCATGAGGACCTCCTGCTGTGACCTGCCCCCTGCATGTCTCTCTGTCTTCATCCCACACCTCCTCCTTTAGGGACTACACACCCATGTGCATATGTGCACACACACAAGTACATGCACACGCCAACCCAGCAGTCCTCAATGGCTTGTAACCCTCACCCAGTAATATTATTTCACATCTATCTGCTTTTACGTAACTCTGTCCTCTGCTTAGAATGCCCCACCCTTCCCCTATGTATTTTACCCTTGTAACTCCTCCACATCCTTCAAAACCTTGATTCAGGGCCATCTTTTTGGTAAGAATTTTCCTGACTGCTCTGCTTGCCATGGTGATTCTAAGCCCTAAAACAGCAGTTCCCCAGTGGGAGTGACAGCCCCCACCCCACCCACCCAGGGACATCTGGCCATCTCTGGAGATATTTTTCATTGTCACAACCTGGAGTGGGGGCTGTTTACTGGCACCTCATTGGTGTTAGTTATGGGCATTGCTAAATACCTGACCGTGTACGACAGGGCAGGTCTTCACCACAAATTGCTGCCCATCTAAAGTGTCAGTAGTGCCAGGGCTGAGACCCCCCCCCATTCCTCCCCCAGACTAAGGAATCATGTTACAGCCCCCATGTCTGTAACGCCTTTGTACCTGGAGACACATTTATCATTCCACATGTCCTTTTATAATTGTTGGCTTACCTACTGAACTCTCCCACGAAACCAAGGTCAGCCAGCTCTGCCTGCCCAGTTCACCCCACTGCCTGTTTGTACAGCCATGACTCAGCCATGTCCTCTCCCCCACATAGTCTGTGCCCATGTTCAGTCCAACAGCAGAGATGGCTACTTCCAGCAGAGACCACGTGTGGCCTCTTGAGAGGCAAAGCCTGAAATAAGCCTTTAGAGAAAAGGTTTGCTGATCTAGCACTGAACTATAAACTTTGTGAAGGCAGGGTTATTTCCAATTTATGTTGCTCACCCAGTGTCTAGCACAGCTGCCTGAAGAGGGTAGGTATTCAGTGAGGGTTTATGAAATGGAGCTGAGCTAAGAATGGCGGCAGATTTGCTTATTGCAGGCCTGGCTTTTAGCTGCCTGGGGAACAGCACCTGTCAGGGAGCTTGCTAAGATCACAGGCAGAGCCTGCGAATGACTGTCAAACAGCAAATCACACCAGCTCACCACCCACGATGATTATCCATGTCCATAGAAAATGACCTCTGTGAAGCATGTTCCATCCCATACCTTTGTGTGGACATAATTCGGTCTTCTGTCTTTGTGCTGATGTCAGTGGGATTATTTTGCTTCCTGACTTAGAAGTCTTATAACATAAACTGGTTGTGAGGAACCCTGGTAGCTCTACAGCACGCCTAGGGAGAAGAGGGAGGGATCTAGAACTGGAAGCAAGAGCAACCAGAGAAAACAACTCCGCTATCTGGGCCCGTCCAAGGGCAGTTGATAACTCCACACACAGTAACTGAAGAACGCAGCAAACTGACTTTTATCAGCATTCAAGAATCCTACATCAGCCAAGAACAAGGAGAGGAGCTAGAAGGCAAGGCTCCTGTGAAGGTGAATGTGATCCTGTACAAAGACAGTTTCTGGCACACAGTAGATGCTCCTAAACACTAGTGGCAAATGCCATTGCATCCCTGTGCTGCAGATGAGAATGGTAAGTAACCACGCAGGCTTTCAAACTCCAGGCTGAACTGTGCCTGAGACACCGTGCAGTGGCCAAGACAGGACACACACAGGGGTCCAGGCAGCAGCAGCGGGAGGAGGGTAGCAAGTCTGAATAGGACTCAGCTGGGGGTTGACAAGTTTTCTAGACCCACAGGGAGTAAAAAGTTAAACAGAGAAGCACGCTGCGCCACATGGATGAGTCTGTAGAATGGATGAGGCTCCCCGATCCTGTGGGCACGCAGGACCCACTACAGACATGTGGAAACGTGGGCCCTCAGGCAGCCAAATGCCCGAAGACCTAACTGACTGAAGGGGTGAGGCCGCTGGTGCTCTCTCTCAAGTCAAGGCAGAGGTGGCAACTCCAGGGGCCGACTGGGAGGGTCATGGGCCTCAGTAGGTCACAAATAGGAGGGGCAATGGGGTACTACTGCAGGATCTGACAGGGCTCCCTTTCCTGATGAAAAGCAAGTTCTGTCTTGCATCCGGTGGGCCACATTCACACCTTGGGCCCTGCTCTCCACAGAAAGCAGATGCCGTCATCTCTTGCTGTTCTAACAGTCTGGCTCATATCGAGAGAAAAGCAAAGGCAACACACCCGGACTTTGAGGCCAGATAAACCTGGGTTCAAAACAGCCCTGCCAACTGTTTCTAGGAAAGCAGTGGACTTCTCAGGAGGGCTGGTAACATCGCCACCTTCCATCGTTGCTTGAATGTTAGTATGAGCATGAAATAAATATCTGGCATGCTATCAGTGCTCAGAAGAATGTCAACTATAATCACAGTTATTCACATCTGCTATGATCCCAACTGTCTGGGAGCCTCAGGCCTGAGATTATCTGTTTTGGATGCAGTCTGAGGAATGTGCCTTCACAGTGGCCCTCTTCTGACCTCAGTCCAGCGGCCTCGTGAGCCTGCCTGTCAGTTTAGAATACTCGACCGCAACACACACATAAAACACACACACACGTCGCTACTCAATGAACTGTTGTTTCAGCTTTTATTTCCATGGCTTCAAAATAACTGCACTTTTGCTCTTATCTATTTTATGTGCTATTCTGGGCCATCTTGGGAGCCTGGTGGCTGCCTGACTCTCATCAGCTGAAACACTTCAAGCAGTTACAGCTCATCGGGCCAGGATGCTCCTTAAATTTCTTCCGTTTCCAGGCCATTGGCTGGGACTGCTCCCTTCCACTTGATTATGTAGATGGTACGATCACAATGCCTTCCGCTCTGCCACCAACCCAGAGGTCATCTCTTCCTGCTCTGCACCAGCCAAGCTGAGATGCGGTCCGTACACTAGCCCTTCAACATCACAGATCTCCCCAACCCTGGTGGGTTCTCTGCATGGGAGAAACTGAGTTCAGGAGAATCTGGTCCCTCCAAACAGACGCCCACACATGGCAGTATTGCCTGAAACCTGCAGGTGTGGGGGGCCTAGGATGGAAGAGTTTGGTGGCCAGAGCCACCAAAATATGCCAAAGAAAAGGTTATTAAATCCCCCTAAATGTTAATACAGCGGTACATCAACACTCACATCAATTCATTTCGCAGAGTGGCGAGCAAGCAATGGTTGACGGAGCATTTTCTCTCGAAGGGCAGTGTCACGACTCTCATGTTCCAGCAAGTGCAGGGAGTGGTGAGTGAGCACCGAGCACTGAAACTTCTCTCATCAAAATGTGACGAGTGTCGGGTGTGACGAGTTCTGCAGGGGCATGACGCTGCGACTGCCCCTGGCCTCAGCTTTGTTTGGGATGGCTTTTACCAGCAGTGCCCTGTCCCCAACAGAAAAATGTTTTAAAATGAGATTCCCACGCCGTAGGCTTGAGTGAATCATTCCAAGTGCACTTTAATTCCTCTGCTGATGCCTCAGACTGACGTTTATAGCGCAAGGAAGTGCCATCACAAAGCTCTGCCACAGAATGCATTAGGGTGGCACTAATGACATGACTCCCATTTCCTGGCCCCTGTCTCCCCCCGTCTCCTTGTGACTTATTATATTCCCCACCCAGCATGGCAATTACTTAATTTTATTACTGTTCTGAAATGATCTCCCTGCAGTTCTGTGGACCCCACTATGATTGTGCCTGAACCCCTAAGTAAGCGGCAATTTTGGGTCAGTCAAAAGCAACAAGCTCCATTCCATGTTACAAAATGTGCAGTAGGCAACATGCTGGGCGTGAAGGACCCAGAAAAGACAAAGTGGAATGGAGCACGGAAGCCAGCTCGAGACAGTGAGGCAGCACTGAGGCTGGACAGCAGGACAGCAGGCCCACCCCACAGCTCAGGGGACACAGGTGGAGTCCTGGAGACCAGGAGCCAACATTCCCCGGAGGCTGAAGCTGGAGCCACAGCTAGGCTGTTCCCTGGACACACGAGGTCTGGCCAGCAAGGCCACCAGAGGCAGAGGCTAGAAGACAAATACCTTGGCTTCTCTCTTCCTCCCAGACCTCCCAGCTTCTCCCAGCTTCTCCCATCTTCTTCCAGCTTCTCCCAGGGCCTCCTGTTGGCTGAAGACAGACAAATGCCAGCTGCCATGCTCCTGGGGAAATACAGCCAGCATTTTATTGTCCATTAGAAACAAAAATCACCTCTGCTATATTGTGCCAGGCTCTTTCTCTTGAAAACAAGAATTACGTAGCATTAACATTTTCATTTAAATAAGTTCCCCTTGGATGACAGGAAGCCATGGGTGCAGAATGTTTTGTTTAGCTTGGCAGGGCAAGAGGCTGTGCATGGAACCGCACCTGGGCCCGCAGGCTAGAAATCCAAAGGATGAGGGGCAGGGCTGACACTGTCCCACTCACTTTGCCCTCTTGCTGTCTGATCCACACCCCCACCGTGTAGACGCAGTGAGAAAAGGCAGCAGCGAGCATGCTCCTGGGCCAGCTCTAGGTCTACCATACTGTCCTAATAATATTATAATAGCGACCAATCACTGAGCACCCTCTGTACAAATTTTGCTCTGCGAGTAACATGCTACCATCATCAGTATGTTACTAACGAGCAGACTGAAACCCTGGAGGATTGACTACATTGCTTCCCTGGCCCTGGACGCAGGCTGTACTTGAACTCATTCCTGCCTGACTCCAAAGCAAGACCAACACTTGGCTGCTTCCCATTCACCCTAGGTATCGGAGGCATGTGGCTGAATATGTCTAAGTTTCCATAAAATGGGGAGAACCTATTGATCTTGCTGGCTTTCACCAAGGGGCTGCGACCCCCAAAGTAGATGTCAGTGCACGTGTTTTAAAAACCCTGAAGGCCCTTTGCTTTATAGCATATGATTTCCACCTCTGCTGCCAGCAGGCGCTGCCTGGCTCGAGAGCCTCTCTCTGCACGGGGCTGAGGGACTATTTTCGGCCCACCAAGCTGTTTTCGCCCCTCACCGGAAAGCATGCTCTGCTTGGGTAACGGCAACAGATGTGACGTTGGGGATGAAACTCCTCCCCGCCACACTCTAACCCAAACATCCCAAGAGACTCTTCCAAAACGCATCTCCTCATGTCTGCTCCCGCAGGGGCGAACATGAGAGCGTGGAGCTCTGTCGGCTTCGCTGTTTCTGACTGCCCTTGATCATCTCTGCACCATGCTCCTGGTAATCACTTCCCCTTTCCGCAGCGCTGAGCTCTGGCGTGCTGTCCATATTATATCAGGAAGGGTCCACAAGGAAAGCGGGGGGACTGGACGGAGCTTAAGAAATAATTGCAAGGAAATGTTTTGACATTATGCTAAGGCCTCTCAGTGTATTATCCCCAATTTAAAGTTCATCACCAAAATTACATTGCCCTGTCAAAAACAGAATGAAATAAGATTTGTTGAGGTGTGAATAATAAAGAAACCAAGAGCCAAGAGCTAAAAGGGAAGTGAACTTCTTGCATAACCCTTTTGCCGTCTCCTGGCCAAGGGCAAAGAAATGCACGGTGATTTGGGGCATGTGGATCTTGGCAAAAGAGCTGGGTCCACAATCCAGATGAAAATAAGAGGTCTTTGTCTCCAGATCAACACAACCAAGCCCTGAGATACAAAGTTGAAATTTAAACCCATGGCCAAAGAGCTCCAACAATCTGGATGTTTGTCATTATGTGGGCAACATAGTGAGACACTTGATAAATTGCTCAATTTTCTTCTAGATTGTTGGTGGTTGGCCCAAGATCTGACTTTATGCTTCCACTGGCCCATCAAACTTTCCGGCCATCACCTCAAAAATCAAACCAAGCCTGTCACATCTCCCTCCATTTTCTTGCTTCTGTTGCTGGTGGCAGCATTTTCTCAGACTCTAACAGTGGAACTCCAACGTCACCTTGGACCCTTGACATTTCGTGCCACCTACTTACATCTAGGCCTACAGGCCTCTAGACAAGCACAACCACTATGTGCACACTCTCTACAAGGCAGGCTCACACTGTAGGTGCTTTTCATACGTTATCTTGAGCCTTCAAAACAGCTCTGTGAGATGGAAGCATGACCCCATTTAAAAGAGATGTAAACACAGATTTGAAGAGGTACCTGGCCTAGAGACCTCCTCAGTGGGTGCTTCTCTAAAGTGGACAGAGCACCTTAGGGCTAGACCCTCCACCCTGATGGAAGACCCACCGAGTAAGCCCTCAGGTGTCGTTTATGATCACTACTACTTCATCTCTCTTTCATGCCACCCTCCCGGGTGCTTGCTCTGGTCCCCACCGCCACTGTCCTCTTCCTGCCACACATAACTTGCTGCTGGGATGGTGTCAGCCCCGGCTCTCCAACAGCCCGGGATCTGATCTCATCCCTCCTTCCTGAGTGCAACTCCAGGTGCATCTTCTCAGACACACTTTCGCAGTTTTGGGGAAGAGTGTGCCACATTCTAATTTACCATCCTTCGATGGCCCCTCAGTTTCCTTGGGAAAAACTTCAGCCTGAGCCTGCCCTCCCCAGCCATTTGTAATCTGCCACCGTCCACTGTCACTGCCCTATTGGAACTCTAAACTCCAGCAAGGCAGGCATGTTTCCCAGGCTTGAGCTGGCCTCTCTGAATGGCTTGGTTTCTCCTACTGTGATGCCCCTTGGCCTCCACTTTAGTCTTCTGCTCTACAGAGACCCAATTCAAATGACCGCTGCTCCAGGAAGCTTTCCAGGACCACCTCAGCTCATCTTAATCAGCTTTTCCCTCCTTGATCTCTCATGGTGCTTCTTCCCTGCCTCAATCATGTGACATTAGTCAAACTCCACCATGGACTGGGCAGCTTTTGCCCTGAACTAAAATCAATGTCATCCAGTGAGAAAAGCATACACTCCCCATGAGGATGGGCTAGCATTTAAGTGCCAACTCAGCCACTAATTACCAGTTTCATTTATCAGATTACTGACTGGTTATCTGCAAGGTAGGTGACTGCACTATCCCCATTTTCAAGAAAAAAGAAACTGAGATTCAGGAAAGATAAGAAATGTGGCCGTTTCCCTAAGACAAGAAGCTGGTAAGCATGATCGGGGATTACTCTGGAATCAAGGGAGAGGTTTTAATGTATCTCGGAGAGCCTTTCATTTACACCTTGAAGCAGCTCATTGCATTAGCATTTCGGGGCATCAGACATATGATGCCTGCCCAGCTGCCGCCCTCCCACAGGCCCATTCCCCACCTGCCTGTTCCCATCCTTTCCCAGTAGGGGGAGCAGAAGAGGGAAGCAAGTGATTACCACGGGTAGATGAGAGAAGCCAGGGTCTTCAGTGAGGAGGCTGAGTAAAACATGGTCCCACCTCTCCTGAGGCTCAGACAGAAGCCAGGCTGCCTCCTCACCACCCACTGAAAACCAGGCACCTTATGCTTTAAGCAAGATGTCCTTTCATCCATTTCAAACCTGTTGCCATTTAATTTCATGAGGCAGAATAAATAGGTACACCCACTTGGCCTTGGGGAGCCCTTCATTACTTCATTAGCTCTACCTGGTCTCTCACCGCGCCTCTGTGGTACAGAGCTCTAATCATCCGTATTCTCTCCGCAGCAAGGCCCATCTTCCTGCCTCTGCCCCCTTCGCTTCCCTGCGGCTTCTAAGCAGCTCGGCTGCCCTGCTCTGGCTTTTCACCCTTCCATTTGCATCCTCACCGAGGTGAGACAGCTGGCCTCGGCTGCTGTCTTCAAAAGGAGGAAAACCCCTGACTTATAGAATGGCATAACATTCCTGCATCTCCTCTCCATCCCCTTTACGCAGTCATGTTGTCTGATGGCAGCTCTGACAGCCACTGGGCAGGGAGCAGATGTCTTCATTGAGCCGCCCATCATGACACGAGCCATACGTCTCTTTCTTCTTTTACCTCTTTCCTCTCCTCTTAACACAGACATTGCAGCTAATTCAGAGGCTATCGGTGCACGCACAGCGTGTAAATCGCAGCCTTCCAGGGAGCCTTCCCTGGCCCCGGTGAGCAATGCAGGTAATTGCCTGTCAGAGAAATTCCTTGAATCATCTCTGGCCCCCGCCACACTTGAACCCCAGTTTAAGGGTAAACACTTGAGGCGAGAAGCTGACTTGCCACCAAAGCAGCCTTCTAGGGCAGGAAGCCAGCTTCCCAAGACGGGCACACAGGGATTTGCCAAGCGATCAGAACGTGGGAATGCCTGCTCTCTGTCAGGGGTGCCATCGATGCCACCAAGATTAGGGCCACTCGGCGGCAACACTTGGTCCTCTCTGGGAATTTGCAGCTGAACCCCAATGCAAACAGCAGCCTTCTCAGATATTTTAGCACAGAACTCATGTGTGTTCCTAGGAGGGTGCCTTGTATGTGCTCCATGAGCTCCTCAGGGTTTGCATAGGTTCTCCAGAAAATAGCCCACAGAGGGAGGGAGGGAGGGAGGGAGGGGTATGCGTGTGGGGGTGTGTGTGTGTGTTAAATTTATTTCAAGAAGGTGACTTACATACTGTAGTAACTGGCAATCCTAAAATCCACAGGACCATCCAGAAGACTAGAACTTCAAGCAGGAGCTAACATAGTTAAGTGGCAAAATTCCTCCTCCTTTATTCCTCAGTTTTGCGCTTAAGGTCTTTCAACTGGTTGGATGAGATGCAACCATGTAATAATCTTCATATTATGTCAAGTCAGTTAGATGTTCATCACCTTCTCAAAACACCTTCATGGTAACAGCAGGTGAGGGTTGAACTGAATAGCTGGGCTTTATAGCCCAGCCAGGCTGACACATGAAACTAAACTAACCCTCCCCAAAAGCAAGGAGCTATATAGCATGGAGTGTCCCCCGAAAGTTACCCCCAGCCCAAGTGGGCCCCTGCAGCCCAGTGACGGTTTAGCCCAGCTGGACCAGAGCTGGATCTGGGCAGGTTCCCAGGAGTACCCCAAACTTATTCTTTATCCTCTGCACCCTGGATCATGGACTCCCTGATGGTTCAGTGACAGGTTAGGACTCTATCCAGATTTTGGGACTTGTTTTCCCACGTGACTCCCAGTACCATACCGAGTCCTATTTGGGACCCACACCACTTGGCTTCCCACCTTCTATCAGCATCAATCATAAAGAGTGAGTGGCTCCATGCATCTGTCAAAACTCCACCAGGAGAGGAGAGGGATTCAGGCCAAGAAAAGTGATTTATGAATTTGCAAGGAAGGATAGAAACAGGGTAGGGCTCTCGTTGTGCAAGTGGATGAAGACTACATGAAAGGAAAAGGAAGAAAGGTTTCAAGTTTAGGGATCAAAAAAGCCAGAGTCAGCCCTGGCTGGTGACATACTGGATAATGCACCAGCCTGCAAACCCAAAGGTCGCTGGTTCAATCCCCAGCCAGGGCACATAACCAGGTTGCAAGCCAGGTATCCAGCCAGGTCCGTAGCTGGAGGCAGGTAAAAGGCAACCATACATTGATGTTTCTCTCCCTTCCTCCCTCCCTGCCCTTCTCTCTAAAAATAATGAAAAAAATCTTTAAAAAGTCAGAGTCAGAATCTTGACACTTCTACTTGTTAGCTTCACCAAGTCTCAGTTTCCCAGCTGCCCAAGAGGGATATCAACCTACTTCATAGGTACGGTGAAAAGGGAGTATATGCTCCCCAAATCCATGGGCTCCTCTTTCAGGGCACAATTTTACCACATTTTCCAGCACCTTTTCAACTAATAGCCCAAGTGAGGAGCTCTCGCCTTAGAAGAGTAAGTGTTCCAGGTACGTGCTGCTGTGTAAAAATTTCCCTGAAACGTAGCAACTTGGAGCAATAAAATCCTTTACTCTGCTCATGAATCTGCAATGTGGATAGAGCTAAGGGAGAGCTTATCTCTTTCCCATGTGGCATCTGCTGGGACATCTTGACTGAAACTGGAGGATCCATTTCCAAGATTGCTCACTCACATGTCTGAGAAGTTGGGGTCTTGGTTTCTCTCCACATAAGCTTCTCTACAGGGTGACAAGCTTCCCTGCATTGCAATAACAGGATCCTAAGTGATGGGGAGAAGAAGTGGCCAGTCTTTTAATGGCTGAGCTCAGAAAGCCGCCCTGAACTACTCCTGGTCAGGCAAATGTTGTCACACTTCTCCCCATGACCAGTGTCAAAGGATTTGTGAGCCTGCTGCATCCACTGCAGCGTTCCAGCCAAAACGAAGAAACTGGACCAGATAAACTCTTACCTGAAAGGACTGAACACTGGGCAAATGCATAAACTAACATTATTCAATACAGTGGACACAGGCAAGAAAGGCAACCCTAAGACAGCCCTGTTTGCTCACTGCCTGGGGAAGGGTTCAGGCCCCAGCACAGGGAGGGGAGCCTGAGCAGCGCCCAGCCAGTGCTCTTAACTGAGGAGGCAGACTTGCCTGCCTGCAAAAGCAAAACTGGCTGGAGAGTGCAGGGCGGCGCACACGAAAAGGGAGCAAGCTCCAAACGAGTGCAGAAAGTCCCCATCAAAGTACTTAGATGAATACAGATCAGGGCATGCACGCAGAAAAACACAAAAACAACAACAAAACCAAACAAGCTAAAATAAAACACCTGAGCATGAGCAGGAACAGAGCCTGGAGACCCCTGGGGACCCGGGACACAGTCAGTTCCCTAATGTCAAAGTGGGAAACCTTGTCATTCAAAGGACATCTGGGCACTAAGAAGTATCTTGCCTTAAATGCTCTTCCTATTCCAAAAAGTGCAATTGAGTTAGTTTAAGTCATCATTAGGCAGAGTAGAAAGATGGCTCAAACTACACGTTTGACCCGGTTAACTGGCAATTTCTGTCACAACAAACCCCAATACATACAATCTCAGTTTCTGCCTGAGCCAGGGAGGAAATCTGATCTTCTGCTGTTTCCAAGTAAAATCACTTTACAAAATTATTTTCTGTTTCCCATACATCTTCTGAAATGACTACAGACCAAATAACCAATTGATTTGGAGCCATTTTTTAACTCTCATCCAAAACAGAAAGAGATTTTTCATTCCTAGCCAAAAGGGAGAATGGTAAATCACATGTGAATTACAGATAGAAGAATTTAAAGACAGCTTCCTTGTTTTGTTTGTGAATAATTTTTCATTTTATGAGGGAGCCAAATATCTCAGTAGGTAAAATCAATAGCAGCCAGTGGAGCAAATGGAAAATTCTTCAGGCTTAATATGGTTTCATGCATGGCTGTTGGAGCAGAACGTTGTAGGGGAACAAATAGTGAATTCCCACCTTAAAAGTGATGTATAAATTAGAGTATTTTCTTTTTAAAACTAATCTGCTATATGATGGTTCATTCACTTCACAAATATTTATTAAGCACTTATTGTAGGCCATATACTACATCAAATGTTTGGAATACGCAATAAAATAAAATTGGGGACCTACTCCCGAGAGAAGAAAGTATAGTGAAATAAAATAACATTTAAAGAGAGCTCACCACACTTCAAGCACTGGGCAACTGTTAATTCACTTACTCCTGACAACCCCATCAGAGGTAATATTAATATCCCTAGCTTACAGATTAGGAAACTGAGGCACAGACAGTTGAGAGCTGCACAAGACAATCTGACTCCAGACAGTGTGCTTCTCTTATGCACTAAACAGACAAGTGCTCGTTTCATCAATGTGACCAGAGACAGACTAACAATCTTGATGATAAGATCCTATGTCTCATTTTATTGTTTTTCCCTGTTCCTCACAGAATTCCTCTTATGTGGCAATCATTTTTAAAAACCACTGAATTAATTATAAAACTGAGCAATGGAGAAAGTAACCTGGTAGACCCTAACAGACAACTCCAATGTTTGGAGAAATCATGAAGGGCTTCACGGAGGAGGTGATTTTTGAACAAGGTGCTTCTGGAAAGATGCGAGGCATTTGATAGGTTATTCAGAAGAGGAAAGGCATTCTGGAAAGCAGAAGTAGCCTTTTCAAAGGCATGGAGGCAGGCAAAGCACAGACAAGTTGGGGGATTATAAACAGTTTATAATGAATGAGAGAGAAGGGTAACTGATGATTCATATGATTACAACCTTTTTCCTGAGGAAGCAGTACCCCTGAAGACCCTGAAAAAATGGGGTTGTTTGGTACTTCTCTTCTTCATTCTTGGGAAATATAAATAAATCAGGTTCTTTGGGCTTCCTAAAGATACTGGTCCCCTTCCTGGCTGGTGGCTCAGTGGATAAGGCGCTGCCCTGCAAACCCAAAGGTCACTGGTTCAATTCCCAGCCAGGGCACATAACCAGGTTGCAAGTCAGGTCTCCAGCCAGGTTCATAGCTGGAGAGAGGTGAAAGGCAACCATACATCGATGTCTGTCTCCCTCTCTGCCTGCCTCTCTTCCTACCCTTCTCTCTAATGATAATAAATAAAATCTTTTTAAAAAAATGCTGATCCTAATCTAAAGCTTTAGATCAGTTCTTCCTAAACTACCCATGGAGACCGGCCCAGTGCTCTAGCCTCCTCTGGAACTGACAACCAGCATTGTGACTAGTCCACCGGTAATTCTTAGCCAAGGCCTCCCAGGAGGATGCTCATTTTTAGGCTGAAGAAGTCACCCAAATTTTGGCAGAATTTGTGTGCAATTCCACAAACTGATGTGTCAGGAAAGAATGAAGGACTGGCTCCAGCTCTGTTCTTGCTGTCTATAGTCCAGGACCACCTCTGACCTCACACAGCACTTAACAGGCTGACTGAGAAGCAGAGAGCTGGTGTTGATGGGAAAGATCTTCACAAAGGCAGGAGGAAGAGGAAGAGCTTGGATACCAGTCAAAGTTGGCAAGAATGAACCGAACCCCAGAGAGGAGTTTTCTGCCACCATCCTGCAATCCATGCATGAAACAAAATCAAGGGAATAGGAGGCCCTACTGACCAAATGCCTCACTTAGCCTGTTTACAAAGAGCTATCCTTTCGAAATTACTATTCTTCTAACTTTCTCTACTAATCACTGGTGCTGCCTCGAGAGCCCATGGTTTCCTGATGGATTCTGGGCTCAACCAGCTTCAGGGCCTGTGGTTCTCATATGTTCAGACCATTTGGTTCCAGGACCAGACATCTAGTTTATGTGGGTTTTTTTTTGTTTGTTAGTTTTTCTCCTTATGGCATCCACCATTAACCAAGCTTCAGAAAAATAAAATACAATAAAAACAAAATATCTAAGCAAAATATGGTGCCCACACTCGAGATGGCTCTTCAATGGGTATTTCCAAAATACGTAACTAAGGAGCTGAAGGCATTGCTATTGCTTGATGTCTGATTTCAGGAGTGATTCAGATAAAGAAAATACCTCTTCTCCATGAACAAGCTCTGACGATGGTTCAATCAGAAAACATTAATTAAGCATCTATGACCTACTAGGTTCAGGTCATCAGCCTAATACTATGGTTATATAAATAATAATGCTTCATTACGAATTCCTTCCAAGGACTTACGTTCAACTGGAGGGGAGAGTGATTGATAAAGAGAGGAAGGGAGAAAAAATAATGAAGAATGGCACATGGCAAGTGTTTCCCAGATGGCCCGCTTAGAACTAACGCCAGGGTGCTCATTTTTTCAGTACGATTGGTATTTCATCCCCTCCAAAAATTCTTTTTCTGAATCAATACAGGGGAGTGATTCTTGAGATGTTTCTTCCTGTTCCTGGTCTCTCACTCCCAGACCACTGTGACGTTGGCCTATTAATGACTGTCCCTTGCTTCCTGAAGAATCCATGGGCCTCATGCAATACATCTGCCTCACTCCAAATATCTGTCACCAGCATGAGAGTCTGCCCGCTGCCCCTTCGGGACGCACCTGTGCACGTGGACAGCTAGCATTCCCACACCTCCCTACCCCACCCAGGCGGAGCTTAGACACAGACAGGACCTGGAAGAACACAGTACCTTCTTATGTTACCAGCAGCAAAAGGCTTGTCGCACCACCACTTGGGGCCCCCTGCTCAATGGCTTTTCACCTCCAGTGACCACGAAGTCCACCACTGAGCCTCTGCTGCTCCTTCTCTTCTCCCTACATATCTATGGTAAGCCCTGTGTCCCAAGTAACCAGTAGGAGCCATTCAGCCTGCTGTGGGCTGGGGAAAGGGTTTTCTCACAGGTAACTTCTCTCTCACCAATACTTCATCCTAGAGCTCAGTTCCTTATCCCTTCTTCTGCCCCAGTCTTTTCAGGGTTATTAGCTCCCCGTCTCTGTTCCTCCAGCCAAATCTTTCTGATTCTCACCAGCACATTTGCTTTTTACTTGGAGCTCAGGGGAGATGCTACAAATGGAAAGGAAAACTAGAGGCACCATATGGTGACAGAAGAACTCGCTGAAGAAGCTTTAAGATGTACAGAAGTTTAGATGCGGGAATCGCTATGAGCGGAGGAGGTCCCAAACGCCGGGGCTCAATCTGGGTCGGTGGGTGAAGAGTACCATTCATAAAAGGAGAAGGGTGTGGACACTATAAACAGAAATAGGAGGCAAGAGCAAGAGGAAGCCAGCATGAGTCAGGCTGGGTGGCTCAAGGTATTCTCAGGGAAATAAAAGAAGCCTCCGTCGCTAGCAACAGGGCCCAGTCCCAGGCCACGTTCCCTGAGAAGCCTTTCCCGGACCCCTCCAGCACATGGGCACTCTTAACGTACAGCCCCCTTTGCTCATCCAGTGATGCTCCAGTGCATTCTTACCTCAATACAAGTTTCTTCGGGTGGTGTCACATTTTGGGCTTTGTGGCAACTTGAACAACTTGAGACCTGTATATAATGTGTGCATAGCACAGAGAACAAAGCTAGGGTAGCCGTATAATTTATCTTCTACACTGGACACTTTGGGGGCTAACGGGGAATTAACCCATAATTACCTAATCCTGTTCCAGGCTAACAGGCTACATAATCACCCTCCCTATACTAAATTTACATCTACGCGATTACAAGCTTACAAGGAGATAAGAAATGCCTAAAGGGCCTCATGCTTTAGTTGGTCAAGCGCACTGTCTCATAGTGGCACTTGTACCTTCTTGAGGTTCCCACTCACGGCAGCTACTCGCCACTGAGTATACCACCCCTCTGCTCCCCAGAGGAAGGCGTGGCATCGATGTTTATTTTATGAACAAGCAATGGCGACATTCTCCTCATTGCCAACATTGTAAGATCTGGATGATGCATGAGTGAAAGAATGCAACCCTCTGGCCTCTGAGCGCTCACAGTCTAGCAAGAGTCCATTCATGCACTCATTCATTCATTCATTTATTCACCCGCCCATTCATTCAACAAACAAACATTAAGAGCCTCTCCTGCGTCAGGCCAGGGAGTGGTGAGCAGCTGCCCCAGGCACTGCCCTGAGGGAGTCCCCAGGCTGCAATTCAGGCCGTAAGGTGGCAGCAGGCCATCCACACAGGTACTTCTGAGCTACAGTGTTGGCCCACGGAGGGAAGGAGCAATTGTGCTCAGATGAGTGAGTGGGGCTTTATGGAAGAAAAAAAACATGAAGACATAATCACCAAGCCAAGGAGAAGGCGAAGACAGCTCAAACAGGGAAAAGATCACAAGCAACAAGCGGAGAGAGGAAACAGCAAGGTCAGAGGTGAGGGCGGAGGGAGATAGGGGCTGGGACCACAATGAAGCCAAGTGGCCAAGCTGAAGAGTTCTGATGTGACCTGTCAGTGCACCAGGGGACATGGAAGGTTAGCATCAGGGTTGTGACCTAATCGTATGCACTTCAGACACATTATTGTTCCGAGGGGCCTATAGCAATTCCTCCAAGGGTTCATCTGCAGAAAGTCAGTGTGGACGGTCACCCATGGCATAGGCTGCCTGCCCTTCCTTGCTGGTCTGGGTTCCTAGAGGGCAGAGCAAGGCCACAATGTCCCCTTATCCCTGGAAGAACACCATTATTTTCTAAGGTGCCCTCTGCTAGAGACAGGGGTATTCCCGCAAATAATTGCCTTTTGTCCTTCAGAGCCCCAGTGCGTGAAACCTAAAGCTCCTCCACAGAAATCCTCCAGTAGGAATGGAGAGGAACCCTCATTAGAACAAAGCCTCGTTCGACGGCTGCAATGGCCCACAACTATTAGGTAGACACAAGCTCCCATAAGCAGGGAGCTCATAGCTTCAGGCAAACAGCGTCAGACAAGACCTGGCTTTATTTCTGTGCCCATTTCCTAGTCACCGAGAGGGATGATATCCGTGTTGACCAGACTGGACATCAAGCAGATTTACTGTGAATGCCCAATGACCTGCGAGCTGCCACTGGTCCTGTCCCTACACGATTCTCGTGTCCCCAGACTTGTCTCAGCCTTGCTCTCTTGCAAGGCAGTTTGTACCACACTGCTTGCTTATTTAACACAAATTTATTTCTGATCCTAGACCTAAAACTCTGAGTTCTTGAGGGGGAATAAAGGCTTTTGCTTAATTCGCAAGGACTATGTGATGAATAAGAATTAGTACATTTCCTCTGTGCTCCAAAATGATCCTGATGCCTCATGCTGTAACAAGATAAATCTGGACAACTTTCTCAGAGAATGAGGGTTCTGCTTCCTAATATTTTCACAAAGAATTAAAACCTAACGGGACTTCAGTTAATCTGATAGACATTATCTAACCATCTCTCCTTTGTTGTCTTTCTGACTATCAGTAGAGACCAGGAATCTTAGCCCACAAATGTACACTGGCAAAATAATAATAATAATACTAATAATAATTCAGTGTTCTTTATTTTTTTCTTTAGCTTAATGATTCTGTTTCAAGATGACCCTGGTCTGCTTCTTGGCAAAGATTTATGCTCTGACAGTTTATGGTAAATGGAGTCCAATGAGTTCATTCAAAGTTTCTCTGTTCAGAATAATATTTCCTGCTCTCCCTGGATTCGGATCTAAGTTCAGCCTCTTCATGCAGAACTGGATGTCAGTCACAGAGCCTAATGCAAAATGAAAGCATGGGGCCCCCTGTTCAAAAATTTTTAATTTGGGGAAAGCCATGATAGAGCTTTAAACCAAGCACAAGAGTCTTTTAAGCAAAAATGTGTGTGCTTGCACAGATCTCATGCCCACTACCTTGACACTGAGTTGGGGAAAAGGCATTTAGTCACAAGGCCTAAGTCCCTCCAGGGTACAAATCATCGGTCCAAGGGGGCGCTAAGGCCCCCAGGCCACTGTCAAGCAGTTTTTAGACACATGGTGACTTGCTCATTGGTTCTGTGAGGGTAACGAGACCCCTGCCCTACAGCCCAATTGGCACCACCATTGCCCCTGCTCAATATCCCCTGCCCTCCTAGCACCAGTGAGGCAGAGGGAGGGTCTCCTCTGTTCCGAGATGCCCAGCGCACTCTGGGGATCTCTGTCTATTTATCCCTCGAGCCTCCACCTCGCTTGGCTCAGAGGGGGAAGGAGGCAGGACCCCTTCATGGAGATCATGCCAGTTGTAACTGTCTCGTAATCTGCTCCTCTCCATTCTCACCCTACTCTTTAAATTTAATTATTTTTTTAAGAATAGAGACAGGTCATGACAGAAGATCTGGGCTCTAAAAGTCTATAATTTCCTTAGTTTGTTATTGAAGTTTTCCTGTATTCCCCATACCTTAGGTAGCATTCATTAACTTATTTATTGATTTATTCATTTACTCATTCATTCCAAAATATATTTATTAAATGCTACTTGGTGCTAAACACTGGTTTTAGTGCTGGTGTGTGGTGGGAGACCAGAAAGACAACGTCCTCATGAAAGTTACTTTCTAGATCAGCTATCAGGCAACTATGGCTTGTGGACTAAACCTACCCCACTGTCTATTTTTGTCAATACAGTCTTAGTGGAACACAGTCCACCCCCATTTAATGCACAAACTATCAACAGTTCCACAGTGGCAGGGCTGAGTAGATGTAACAGATTATACAGCCTGCAAGGTCTACAATACTTACCTGGCCCTTCCAAAAAAAATCTTCCGCACATTGTTCTAGCAGATGAGTGAGACAGGTGGTGAGCAGATAAAAGAACGTACACTAAATATATAAAATCAAGTAGTCATGAATCCTATAAAAATAAAGCAAGGTGGGAGGACTGAGACTTATGAAGGGGAAACTATTTCAAATTTGATGATCAGAGAACTGTTCCCTGAGGAGGCAGCATCAAAGTCAAGGCTAAAAGATGAGAGAAGGAAGACAAAGGAGTATGTGAGGGAACAGAGAGTGTAAATGCTGTGAGAAACAGAGGTAGCTTATTTTATGTGTCAAGTCTAGTTTGCAAAGCCTCATTGGAACGGAGGGGCCCACGGGGTGAGATGACATATAGACATGAGATAATACATCCAAATTTTACCACGTTTTATGCTTTTGCCTTTTCTGGCATGGATAACATTAGGTTCTAGAAGATGGGAAGAGACAAGAAAAATAATTCTTGAACTATCATTGCTTTCTTTCCCACAGCTTCCTTGTATAGATAGCTTCGTTTTGTCTTCTGATATTTCAATAAACTACAAAGGATGGAAAGGTCTGCAGAGGAGCATGAAATGAACAATACTACTGTCAAAGCCATGACAAATTGACTCTAGTGGAAAGCATCTCACCCCAGGTCCTCTCCCAGTCACCAACATGACTTTAAATATATGGCCCCTTCTAGTATGTGGTAGCGAGAAGACGGTGGATTAGGGTGTCACACAGATACTCTTCACCCTGACAAGCAATTTACCTTCCTTGAGTCATAGTTTTCTAATTTAGGAAAGGCAGTTGATAAAAGCCAGCCTCTGAGGATGGTTACAAAGAATAAATGGCACAGTGTGTGGAAAAGCGCCCGGCTGGGTTCCCAGGACCTGGCTGTATGATCTTCCTACTTGCCCTCTTCCCTTCCTCATGGCCCCGTGGCTCAGTGCAGCGTGTGTTGATCCACACCGAGCTGACCCGGGCTCCTGCTCATCCACTGTCAGACTGTCTCGAATCCCCAGCTACCACCTGCCTGCCCCTGGTGGCAGAGGAGTGTTGACATGAGGGACCTTGTTGAGACCCAGGAGCCAGCCATGGATTAGCCTTTAAGCACAAACATTTCACTTCTCCCTCCAGAGATTTCTCTGCCTAAGCCCACCCAGGCTGCTTTTACACAAGAGTGAAATCTCAGACCAATTTGATTAAGTTGGGAAAACCAGTCTTTTGAGTGAAACAAATGACTTATTTAACATTATCCAGGCTTTGGTGGATCATGGACCAACAGGATCAACATCACTTAGGAGCCTGTTAGAAGTTCAGACCCTCAGGTCACACCAGAAACCCACTGACTTGCCCACCGATCTACGTGTACATTAAAGGTGGAAGACCACTGGGATAGACCAGAGTTTTTAATCCAGCTTTTCTAAAGGCATCTCAACCCCACCCCCAAAGAACATTCCATTTATCTGGTATTTCCTGAAAGTTCCATGAATGGTTCTCACGTGTAGCCAGGGTCATGCGCTACTGGTTCACACATTGTTCACCTAGGCTGACACGCACGTAAGACTCAGGGTCAGGCCACACATTACACAGTGAATGCCCAACAGAGCCTCCAAACGCCAGGTCCACATTCATTATTCTGTATCCCACTGCCTTCCCCTGGGCAGAGGAGTAAGGATGCAGGTTTAGTCATAATAATCTGTAAACTGATCATGGCAGCCAGTTTCAGAATTCCTCAAGGAATCCACCCAAGTAAAACTCTAAAAAATAATAATTAAATGTTTACAAAAGAGCTGTCCAGCAAGATTTGTACTCAAGTTTCAGCTCAGGGTGGTGACACTGTACTTAAATCCATATGGAATGGCCATGTGACTTCCCAGGCAAGATCTAAATATGCCTTTATGCTGTAATAATACAGAACCACCCAATTACAGAAATCAGAGATGGAAACAAATAATGCTGCTGATGAAAACTTGTGGGCATCTGAGGTCTTCTTTTCAAACAGGGCAGAGCACTTCAGAGGGTGTCCCCACGGCTCTGTCCCAGGGAGACAGCAGCTGGAGTGACCTCAAACCCCACTGAGGAGAAGGGAAAACTGAGCTCTGGAGCTGACACACCGTGGCACTGACCTGAGCAAAGTCAGAAATAAACTCCAGTCATTTACCCTCCCACCCTGCCCCTGGGCTGTTCTGGTCCCACAACCCTCCTCCTTAGGGTGACATTTAACCCTTTGTTCTAACCCTCAGTGGCCTCTGGGGAGAAAAGACACCTGAGCTCTCATTTTCACAATGTGAAAATTGTGGACATTTTCCACAATGGCCATTTACTCTTTTATAGAATAAGGAACCCATCGAGAAAGCTCACACTTTTTTTTTAGGGGGTCTTTTCATGGTTCCAGAGAGCTTAAAAACCCATAAATAACCCCCGGAAAAAAAATACGGGCCAAGCCAGCCTCTCCGCTACCAAAACTTTGGCCACACAGCCCAATGCAATGTTTCTGTGCACCCCATGGATGGCGGGAGGGCTGGAGAAGCTTTGCTGAAACAAAAGGTGGAAATGACATCTTTCTGTAGATTTAACGTTCCAGGCGCTGTGTCAACTGTTTCTAAGTCCATGCCTTGTTTTGGCATTGTCCTGACAGCCCCTGTGTCCTTGTTTGTGGAATGTGGGGAAACTAGGACTTCCAGAGGTTCCAAAATTTTAGGACATCCACAGTGGAGTGGGAATTCTAACCAGGATCTCTACCCAAGAACAGCACAGTCACCATGTGTTCTTGGCTCTGTGCTGGAGGACTTAAAAACTGTCTCAATCCTAGCTGTTAAACGAGGCTGATCCTCCCACTTAACCCTGAACTGGCAGCTAATAAAGCCTTTCACAGCCCTGCCCCTGCAAGCGTTTTGGAGGTGTGGTCCCAGGTCTTGCCCTGAGATCACTGCCTGCTCCTTCCCTTCTGGTGACTGTTCATGCCTCTCATCCCCTGGGCTCCTGCGGTTTCCATCCTGGAGCTCTGAGAGGCCACGCACACCCGCACACCCACCCCGGCCTTTCCCTCTTCCCACTGCTCTGGGAAGCTTTGGTGTCCTGGAACCCCTGCTGATGTCACCGCCTCCTGCCCACAGATGAGAGTTTTGACCTTAAAAAGGAGTAAGAAAAAAAGATGTAAGAATAGCTAAGGCCTCATCTGGGAAAGGGATTCCATTCTTACTTGCAATTTCAATGTCTCTGAAGTACGAGCCACAAGCTCAAGTAGCAGAGAACTTGCACGTGAGAACCAAGTGCCGTGGAGGCTGTGGCCCCTGGAACCGGGCAGCCCTCGCTCACCTCGAGCCGACTGTTGCCAAGGGAAGATGATCAATTTTTTGTAAGATGCAACAAATTCAGATGTTTTCATGCAAATTCCCACAGCCTTTCAATGTAAGCAGCTAATTTGGAAAATCTGAAACATTACACGTACGCACCCGATCAGCCCCGTCCACACAGCTGCCCGCCGGTGCGGCGCCCTCGCACCAACACCCTGAAAGGCCTGGCTTTCAGGAGCGCGCCTCTCGGTGCTGCAGCCCTGGCAGGTGTCTGCCTCGCTTAGCTGCACTCTGACGCAAGGCCAGCAAAAGCGGCCCAACCCGTGGGCCGCAGCAGGCTGTGACCACAGGCAGTCCGTGGCCTATTTTTATAAATAAAGTTTTACTGGAACACGATCATGTTCATGCTCCCACAACAGCAGCACTGGTGTGTGGTTGCCATGGAGACTACAAGGTTCTCCAAGCCTGAAGTATTTACCGCGTGCACTGTTACAAAAGAGTCTGCTGACCCTGCTCTGAAACGAAGGAAGTGCCTAACAGGCCCCAGGGCTGCACCCTCGTGTTCCAGGGGCTTCTGCCTGGAGTCTGTGATATGGTTATAAAAAGGAGGCCTGCTGCTTCTCCCTCCTTTTCTGGAGCTCCTCAATAAATGAAGAAGAGGAGCCCGTGAAGCAGCTCTGTACAGCAGAAACAACGGGGGTTTGGAAATGAGGAGACACCATTAGCGGTTCTGGGGCATCAGCAAGTCCTTTGCCTCTCCAGCTCCCCGGTGAGCATCTTCCCCGTGGGAAGGAGTTCCGGCCTTCAGGGCTGTCTTGAGGATTACACTGGACTTGTATACAGACGCGCCCAGCGCAGTTCCTGGCACATATCAGTGGCTTAACTATTAGCACCCGTCACACCTTGTAAAATCTAGGACTAGACCAAGAATCCTGATTCTGTGCATGGAAATGAGCCGTGGGAAGGTGCTCCACAGGGTCGTGACGCTGCTGACAGTGCTTCCACGAGCACCTGGCGCGCCAGCCCGCACTCCAGCCCACCCCTGTTCTCTACCCGGCCCACTGTGACAAACTCACCAAAAGTCAGGAGTCCATTTTAAACACTTCGAACATTCATATTCTCTTTCATTCTCTCTCATTTTCTCATTCAGCCTCTCATTCTCATTCTCCCTCTCCCTCTCCCTCTCATGAAAATTGGCCAAATCTGTAATTTTGAAAATGAGCCTTTGGCCATCCATCATCCCCCCTGTCACAGTTCAGGTACATGCTGGACGTTCCCTGAAACTTAATTAACCCAAACGATGGGAAAGATAAGTTTGCCATCTGGGCCAGCGCTGAGTGGGAGCTACGCAAGGTGGAGAGATAATCACAGAGAGATGATAAATCCAAGGAGCCGGTGAATGAAGGTCACCATGAGGTCAGCCCAGCTGCCCAGAACTTCCTCCCCGGCCTCCTGTGAAATGGGTGGCTCTCACCTCTTGCATGGCAGAGTCCCTGGCCCCCACACATAAGAAGGGCTGGCCCGAGTGTTCTCACTGCAGTGCCCTGCCGGTTTAAGGCAGGTGCCATTTCAATAGACCACAAAGAGGCTCTATACTAAGGATAGGAAGCAGCATGAATGAAGACATCGGTGTGCACGGGTGCTGGGCGTCTGCTCTCCAACCCCTTCTCCCCGCTGAGCGCACCCAGCCAAGCATCTGCTGAGCTCTGACTACCTGGGAGGAATGCAAGCAGAAGGGACCTGCTGTCCTTGTACTCAGCACACAGGTTAAGAGGCCCACTCTACAGCAGGCACTGTACCCACACTGGGGCTTCCGAGAGAGGAAGCTCCCTGTAACTTGCCCCCAGCTCCTGTGAGCAGCCAGTGTAGCGGAGAGACGGAGGCAGAGGGCATCCTGAGTGGATGGCAGATGCTGCAACAGGCTCTGTAGACCCAGAAATCGTTCTCTAGCCAGGGTCCACAATCTCCCAGGCAGCAGAGATCCTGGCAGCAGCTCTGTGAGGAGCTGCTCGAGGGGAGACCATTACTGGTGCTGCTGGGCCCACTGTGAAGGCTCTGCTCGGCTCCACTGCCCAGGGTCTTCCACGTTTCAGAAGACCATTGCATCCACAGCAATCTCCTTCACTCACCACATTCAGAGTCTGGGCACATCAGCCAGGTCAGTGGGTCCTGGACCAGCTACATCAGCATCACCTGGAAATTTGCTAAAAATGCAAACACTGAGGCTCACTCCAGACCTACTCAATCAGAAACTCTGGGTTAGGGCCCAGCAATCTTGGTTTTAACAGGTAATTTTGGTACATGTTAGGGTTTAAGAAAGACAATACTAGATAGATGGTAGGCTCCAGGGGGCCTGAGTGTCCAGAGATGTGGGGGTCAAAGGCTCTAACTGCCCCAAGTTCTGTGGTGACTCTTAAGACAGACCACAAAGACCCTAACATCTTTCAACTCTCACCCAGAACCCCAAACACCAAGTCCCTAGCAATGACTGGGCATTTAATCAGGCATAACGTTTGGATTTTGTCAGACGTGCTGGACTTTCGTGTGTGTGCACATGTGTGCATGTGTGTACAATGCATTCATTTGGGTGGGGTGAGGGTGTATGGAAGTTATCTCCCGGCAGACAACATTCCACCAGTTCGCAGACATGCCACAGGCTCAAGCCAACCATAAGTACAAACTGCCAAATGTGTGACATCCAGCCATCTTACGAGTCTGTTCCTGGAGCTCCCTTATCATCCTGTGCATGGCAGGGTGGGGATCAGCCTGCTCTGAGGGCACATCTGAGGTGGAGTCATAGCCAGAGTTGTCAGCCCCAGCCCAGCCCAGCCAGTGCAGCTGTCTAACCAGGCTGCTCACCATGGCTCCTGCCCAAAGGGCACTGACCTGACCATACAGCACAGGAAAGGGTCGTGTGGGGTGGGGGCAACCACTTCCATGCTGGCTGTACAGTGGGAGCCACACTTGCTGAGGCTTCACTGAGAAAGCACAGGCTGGGGCCAGAATCCTGCCCGTTAAGTTCCAAGTTCTGTTTCTATAGAATAGGGCCAGCTGGCTTTCGGGGGGGGGGGGGGGC
>PVIW01002812.1:0-53974 GCA_004026585.1 Noctilio leporinus
GGGTGTGTGTGTGTGTGTGTGTGTGGTGTGGGGTGTGTGTGGCGTGGTGTGTGTGTGTGAGAGAGGAAACTCACTTGTTCCTGAAGGACAGAGGCAGCCATCAAGGTGGGGCCCGAGAGAGCACATGGGAACGGAATTTTGAAGAAACGAAAGGGCAAGTTTTAATTCCACATCACAGAACCCCGTCCAGCGACGGGCACGGAGCAGCTGCCGTGTCTACAACCCGCCTTCCGTCGCGGGGCAGCGCCAGGCCCAGCTGGCCCAGAGGTCAGGACAGGACAGCGCCCCAAGGGAGCCCTGTCCCCGGGCCCACTGTCCCCTGCCGCCCAGGAGCTGGAGTCAGACGCGATGGCTTCCTCGGGCTCCAGTTTGCAAGCGCCCTGGCTTGAAACGGTTCCATTTGGGAGGGTTTCTTGCAGCATTTGGTATGGAATTATTACCAAATGCTGGAGAGGAAGCCTGCCAAATGCTGTATATCAGCGCAAACCAAACTCCTAAACAATGAAATATTTATCATAAAAACAGACCCGATGAGGGGCGCTGATGGGGGCGCCCAGCTGGTGAGGGGCTCCTGGCCAAGGGGGCCCTGGGCCCGCCCGCTGGGGCAGGTGTGGCGGGGGGCAGCCAGCCCGTGTCTGCCGCCCAGGAAGACGGGCCGGGCGCGCTTTGGCCGTCCTGAGGGGGGACCGGGCCAGCCCCTCCCTCCTGATACCCCCGCGCCCGGAGTGGAGTGGGGCGGCAAGCATCCAGCAAGCGCTCCGTACCTGCCCGGGGCCTGCACCCAGGGGTGCTTCCTGGAACAGCGGAGCCTCACCCATCTGGAGCCCACAGGGATGAGACCGAGACAGCTGAGTTTTCCAGCAAGGGCCATAAATTACTTTCGTGTAACATTTTCAGAGGGAACGAGTTCTAAGATGCAGTGCACATTTCCCTCCTTTCCCGGAGCATGCGGAGCGCCATTAACCTTTCCGTAATGTCTCAGGGTTGCCGCCGCGGACCTCGGGGGCCGTGCGGGGGGCTGCGTGGCCCTCGGGGCCACGCGGTGTGTGGGGTTTGCCCTCCGCTAATGGCCTTGGAGCGCAGAGGGGGTCGGGGCCCCCCTCCCGCTCAGCCTTCAGGTTCTGCTCCCACCGGGTGGGCGTGTCCGGACCTCCTTCTCCCTCCCCAGGTCGCTGCTGGACTGTCTGTCTGTGCGTCACAGGCTGGCGCTCTGGGCTTGAGAAGGACGTCATGGCGGGGAGGTGGCCACCTGCTCTGAAGGGGCCTCTGGTGGCCTGAGTTACGTGCAGGAACTTGGGCCCTTGTCACCGTTTATGCCCTTCAGCCCTTCCTGTATTTCTTCTTGATTCGTGGCTGCAGGTCGGAGAAGGGGGGCAAAACACCCCGGAACGGTGCTCAGGATCGGCCTGGCACCTGACCCCCATCTCTAATGCCCCGCAGGTGGGCCCCCCCCCTTTCTTTCCAAAGGCTGTCGCTCCTGGGACCTCCGTCCTTCCACGACCTGAGCATGTGGGCTGGAAGGTCAGGGACACGAGGCCCCGGGGCGGCCGCAGAGGCCAGCGGGAGGAGTCAGCTGGAGACCCAATGATCCGGGTTCGGGAGGGACGTGAGGTCAGGGGTACCCGGGGTCCAACGTGAGGCTGCTCCCCGCGGTGCCCGCAGAGCTGAGTAGCCCAGAGGAGGAGACAGCATGGGGACAGACACTCGGAAATCCGTGACACATGTCTGTGTCCCCAGCAGTGGCACAGGGTGGCCCTGAGCCAGGGAGACAGACAGGCAGTGTGCAGCCACCTGGAGGGGATGGTGCAGCTCAGGGAGCCCGGCGGTGACCATAGCCTGGTTGGCTGGGGTGCAGGGACACCCCAACTCTTGCCTCTGGCCCTCTAGTCTCCTGCTGGTGCTCTGTGGGGAGCAGGTCTCTAAGGGGGGGATAAGGACCCGGCTGACCGATAAGGGAGCCCTTACTGGCTGGCCTCCCTGGGCTCAGAGTGGAGGTGCAGGGGAGTTGAGGTTCCTAGTGGCTCACTTGGGGTGTCCAGCCCCAAGCCGATGCAGGCAGGTTTGTCCACAGCTGCCTGGTCCTGAAGGTTTCAGGGGACCCACCACCAGGTAGGCTGGCGGAGCTGTGGGGGTGCCTGCTGGGCTGGCACCTGCTCTCTGCACGGAGCGGGCACTGCGGGTGAGTCTCCCCCTTCCAGGTGGCACTGGGCTGGGCTGCTCAGGCCTGAAGCCGGGGGGTGCAGGGAAGTGGGGGTTTGGGGGACACTCTCACCCGCGAGCCTCCCCGGAGTGGGTGAGGTGGGGAGAGGATGCAGCGTGGGGTGTCCGTGACCACCTCTCAGGGACAGCACACCTCAAGTGACAGTCGCCTGGCTGCCCAGGAAGGATCAGCCGTGTTCGGCCAGGAGGACCCTCCTCACCCCTCTGTGGTGGCCGGTCAAGCGGGCTCCGTGGCACTACTGACCCGGGGGAGCGAGGGCAGAGGGGACCTGTGGCCCAGCAGGCGGGCCGGACCGGCTCCCCCGGTGATGACCGCGTCCCCCGGTGCAGGCTGGGTGCATCCCTCCCCTGGACACACCCGTCCGAGGAGCGGGAGCAAAGAGATACAGTGTTTCCCTGGAAGCCATGAAGGTCCTGTTTGTCCCCTGCTGGGAACTGGGGGCCTATCTGGAGCTGCCTGGAGCTGAGGGGTGAGGCTGGGGTCAGCGGGAATCTGCTGCAAGTGAAGAGCCCTGATGGATGGGACGGGAAGGCCTTGCGTGTGACCCATGTGAGGGCCTGAGGGGGCAGGTCCTCCCGTGAGGGTGTGAGGTTACCCCGTAGCCCCGCCCTCCCGGGGCGGAAGGCGGAGGGCGCAGAGATGGGGAGCTGCACCCTGGGGTGACGTTTTCATCAAGAAGGTTGGCAGCGCCACCAAGGAGCCTCAAAACCGTCTGTACCCCCGGACCCCCGAAATGAGCAGAGCTGCAACGGCCCAAGCCTGAGAACCTCCCTCCAATACTTTCAAGAGAACCAAAACCAAAAGCAGTGTCGACGTTCCCAAATAAGAGATTGTTTAAATAAATTATGTTGCATCCATTTGATGGAACATTATGTAGCCATAAAATCGTGTTTTCGAAGCATATTTAATGGCGTGGGAAATACCTTGGGCTACAAGGTTAGAAAATGAAAGCAGGACGCAATGTTTATACAGGATGGTTCAAAGCCTGTGGAAAAATAGATACAGGCAGAAAACTGGGAGGAAAAATGAAGGGCGAGATTAGGGGAGACACAGTCCTCTTCTCTGTGCCTTCCTGTCTCTTCCTCACTCGCGAGAGTTATTTTCCACCAGGAAAAGTAGCCACTAATTCTTAAATGTTGTAACTCATATCTAGGATGGTGACACATTTTAAGCAATGCTGGTCAGGTATTCAGTCACTCGTTCACTCATTCATTCATTCGACTTGCCAATAAAGGGTAAAACAGAGCCTGGCACACAGTAAGAATGATCTATTTAAGTGTCAGACTGAGTTCTTGATTACTTTCATCAATAGACCTGAATGCCCTGTGATCCCTGATCTCTGTCCTGGGCAGGACCAGGTACGGCTCACTTGGGTCTCCGAACGTGGGGTGGAGTCAAGGGATGTGTTTCTGCCCTAACTGGGTCCCCCCCACCCCGACTTCTACGCAGATGGTGATAACCCCGGCATTTACTCCAAGGAACCCTGGGTAATTCTGTCTGTAATTCTGTCTGACCAGCCTGTATGGACTAGACCATAACTGTAACCCTAATGCTGGCCCTGTCACTCGCCGAAAACCTGTTTTTCCAAAACCTGGTCCCTCGGCTTCTAGCAGGGAATCGCGTTCACACCTGTCCCCACGGGGCCAGTTGGTACAGCGGCCGCGTCATCTTAAGAACATCAGTTCCTGACTCCCCACCAGGAGCGGCAGCCCATTACCTCACGCTTTGTTCTAAGGTGGGGTCTTCCCAATGCCCCCTGATCTAGAGACTGGGCCGTTTGCCTGACGCCCCCTGAGCCGGCAGACGCAGCACAGGCCACACGGTGGCCAGAAAGTCCACTGCCCGTGCATGTCCCTGCTCTCCGCCCCCAGAGCCCCCCAAAGCGGCGGAGCTGTGGCTGGGAGCGCCAGGCCCACAGGGAAGCCCCTCACGTGCCCAGGGGTTTCATCCCCGTGGTGCCCCACGAGGCAGAGCAGCCAGGGACACATCTAGGTGGCCCCTGCGTTGGGGAAGCGGCCACTGCAACCGTTGCTGTGTTATTTCAGAATGTGGCCCCCGACTTTACCAAAGTCAGCTGTGGCCCGATGAGCCCCCCGCCTTGGAGGCCAGACTTGATGGACACGCGTGCAGTTTACAGCCTTCTTTTCTGGAGCAGAGCCGTGACGCAAAGCAGGGCCTACCGGCGTGTGGCCAGCCTTCGGGCAGGTTCTCTGGCCGCTCCATGGCTGAGAAGAGCACCCGGGCCCGCCTTGGCTCTCACCCGGTGTTCCTGACCGCCCTGGCCCCTGGCCCCTTGTTCCCTGCAGGCAGGTGTGTCCAGCTTCAGCCAAAGCAAACGATGCATCAGCCCCCAAAATGGTGCAGGGATGGACAGGCTTTGGAGGTGGCTGACTGGGGTCGAAACATCGCCAGCGCCCGTGTCTTCGTTTCTGCTCTGCTGCCGCCTCTCAGGGTCCTGTCATGGGCACGGAGAGCCCTGGGCTCTGGCAGCTTCACCACGCCCCCTCCCTATTGAAAAATTCAAGGCACACTGGGATTGGACCAGCATTGGTCACATGCCTATTCCTGAACCAATCACAGTGTCCAGAGCCACGTCATGCCCTGATTGGTTGGGGCCGGTGGCCCAAGTCCCACCTGGATGCCCTCAGGCCCCAAAGGGGAGGGGGGCAGCTGCTGGAAGGAGGGGTGGGACAGATGCTCCCCTGCCGCTGGTTTCTGCCTTCTGCTGCGAAAGCCACAGATGCGTGGGCTGTTAGGGGGAGTTTGTGGGGTGCAGCTCGCCCGGTCTTTAAAGGGCGTCCTTACAAAGGGAGTGCAGGAGGAGGCAGAGGTCAACCTGGCGGGCCTGGAACTAACAGTCCAGCAGAGGAGCCCGTGGGTCAGAGTCTCTCCACGTCTCCCTACCCAGACAGCGGCTCCTGCAGCCCTGGGGGTGCCCCCGGACTTGCCCTCGGGTTGTCTTGGAAGGTACCTGTCCCTCAAGGTGCCCCGGGGAACAGGCAGCTCTGTCACCACCGTGCAGGGGGGCCTGACGTCAGCAGCAGACAAGACCCCTCAGCCCAGAGGAGGGGCCTTCTCAACAAGCCTGGGCAGGCTTCTTGGAGGGAGAGGCAGCTCCTGATCAGAGGGGGTGACCTTCTGGGCTCTCCAGGTGCACAGCCCCATCCTCTCCCCTCGACACACGCCCACCCCACCCTGGGTGCTCAGCTTCCTTCCCCTGCTTGAAGAAGGGGGTCCCACGGCAGCCGCCATGTTCCCAAAATCATTGACTGGGCCATCATGAGTGTTTTACAGATCATCAGATCCTCACGAAGCGGGGAAACTGAGGCTGGGGGCGGTGGGACTTGGCCCCTCTCTTCAGCAAGTGTTCTGCCCCTCCTGCTCCGGAGTTCCAGCAGCCCTGCCCTCTGTCACAGCGGCTGGTTTTCCCTGTCCCCGCCCCGGGGTGGGGGACATGGTGACGGGAGCAGGGGCAGTGAGGGGAGAAAGGCGGAGGGGAGAAACAGCACCGAACACAGTGGGTGCTGTTGTCCCAGGCCGTGCAGGCCTCCAGCAGTGGCGGGTGACATTGTATGAGTCACCGTCACTTTGGAGAACCCAGTCAGGGTGGGTGACAAGTATTAATGTTGCAAGAAGTCCCCACAGTCACGTGCAGCCACCCCGCCCCGCTCAGCAGCCCACCCCGGCTCGCTGTGACTTCCATCGGCCCCGCCACCTTGAGGAGACCCTGTGGGGGTGGAAGGCCCTGGTCAGGGCTTCGGGCAGGGGTGCCTGTCCTCGCAGAGGCTCCAAGGGTGGCTGACAGTGGCAGAGGCCGGGTGGGTGCAGGGGGCCCTGCTGGAAGCCAGCCCCAGGGTGCTGGACCTCAAGGGGCTGGGCAGGGGCCCCGAGGAAGGAAATACAGCGGAGTTGAGGGCAGGTCAGTGAGGGGGTCTGCAGGCAGGACCAGAGCCCCCAGAGGGTGGGAGGCCTGGAAATACTGGGCCAGGGGAAAGGGCCGGAGCCGCCAATGGTGGGTTAAACCTCTGGGGGAGCTTCCTGTTCTTTGGAGGGACACAGGTCGGCGCCCAGGTTCGGCCTCTGGAAACGCCAGGCCCCTGGCACCATCCAGCGCCTCGCACGCGCGATCCTGACGCTGCACAGGGGGGTCTCCCGGAGCGCCCCAGGCAGGCTTGGAGAGCCCTCGGGGGACGCAGCGCGCACGGGAGCCAATAGGGGGCGCCGGCGAACCCCGCCAAACCCTCTGCTGGGCTTAGGCCCCGGGGCGCGGCCTCCGGGTGGCTGCCCGGCCCCCTCCGGCCGGTGGGTCCGCAGACCCGTCCCGCCTCCGCTGAGGGCCGAGCGCGCCCTTCCAGGCCCCCGAGGCCGCCGGAGCCGGGCTCTGCCGCGACGCCTCGGGCCTCCAGCCTGGAAGGGACCCCGGGCCTGGCGGTCACCATGTCACCATCCAGGGCCGCAGCCCGGCTTGGGCGCCACGGAGGGTCCGTGGGCGGTGCCAGGACCCCCGGTCCCGCTCCCTGCCTCCGGGGCCCAGGCGAGCCGGCGGCTCGAGGGTTAAAAGGCGACTGTCACCCCCATTCTCTTGGGGGAAAAGGGCCTTTTCTGCTAGTCCATAAGGCCACTTCCTTTCGACCTGCTCAGCCCTGCTCCCCTTTTGTCCGACCTGTCACTTACAAAGACTCACTTGACTTACAATAACAGGTTCCAAAGCCGACAGAGTATAATCAGTTGATCCGCGAAGAATTGAAATAAAGAACACCCCACTGCTCGGTCATCATCCCCAGAGCGATAGTGATATCATCACCCTGATTGCCACGCTAATTTCTATACAAGGATAAAAAAAAAAAAACTACCTTGTATTTTGGAATTTCCTCTAAGAGACTCTCAGCCATATCCAAGCGGGGAGGAGATGTGGACTGTGGAATTCCTCAAGTTTTGGGGTAGGTAGGGGACGGGAAAAAATAAAAAATAAAAACACCACTGCAGAGATGTGAACAGACTTGGAGAACCTCTGAGAACGAGCTTGTTAGCAAAAGCAGTTCTTTTCCTGCTCCCCAAAGTGCAGGAATGGGGGGCAGGGGACAGAGAGAGAGAGAGAGAGAGAAGGAGGGAGATGGCTGGTGCTCAGGGCAGAGTCCAGGGGTGTGGGCCGTGGTGTGACTAGGCCAGGTGCCCCCTGGCAGCACACCTGGGTGCGGGTCACCCACGGTGAGGTGCCAAGGCAGATGCCCATGCCCCTGGGTGCATCTGCAACTGCGACCCCAGCCCCAGCAGCCCCGCCCTCCCTTCTCCAAGCTGTCCGCCCCTTGCCCCACACCTGGACGGAGCTGGTTGACTCTCTCCTTCCACAGGACGCGGTGGGGATGGGGTGGGAGTGATGCCCGCTTTTTCTGTCTCTGCTTTTCACCTGCTGTGGTGCCCTGGGCGAAAGCCCGCCAGCCGGCGCAGGGGGGGAGCCTGGCAGGCTGGCACAAGCCTTACCTGAATCCCTGTTTTCAGGGCTCCTGTGGCTGGGCATTTTGAATAATCAATCTGTCTCCATTGCTCCTTAATCGTGCTTCATGCAGGCCTCTCTCCACCCCCATGCCTCCCTCCTGCCCGTCCTCTTTCTTTGTCAACTCTTGCGGATCCTGTCTTTCTGCCATTAACGTGCCTCAATGTCACATGCGAATCTTTTCTTTAAAACAAGCTCCTCGTTGGTGTATCTGGATACTTCTTTTATTATTATTACTGAATCTTTTTTTTTTTTTTTTCTTCCCCCATAATGACACCAGGATCATTATATAATCCCATAACAAAGAGGCTTTTGAGGCTCCAGCTTTTGTCAACTCCAGGACTGGGAATGCATAATTGCATTATTCAGTTTTCTCCCTCCTACCCCCTCTCCCCCGCCCCCCGGAAACCCAACCTCAGGCATTACTCACATCTCTACCTGGCTACCTTGCCTGATGCTACTCACCAAAGCGGCTGCCTGGAGGACCAGCCCTGACAAAGTTGCCTTAAAAAAGTTATTTTGTGCGATAATCAAGTCCTGGAGCCCCACCGCCTTCCCACGGCTCTGGACCCACAAGGCAGAGAACCTGCGTGACGTTTTCCTCCAAGTTTAATTACCGTATGCTAATTTCCTTGCCGACGACGTGATTAATTAAAATCATATTTTCATAATCATTTGGCACTGGTATTGTTTTAGAATGATCATGATCTCCTAAATAGCGTCTGTAAATAAAGTCGCCTCTAATGGCAGGCGCGGAGGCCAGGGTGAGACCTCTTCGCGTCGGTATCGCGGCGACTGGCAACAGAAGTGCCTTATTTACACTAAATACGCCACAAGGTTACAGCGAGGATCAACGTCATTTCATCGCTGATGACTCCCTTCAACACTCCGGCTGTGACTGATTCTCCGCGTCCCGCTGTCCACCGAGATTCACCCGGGAGTTTTCCTTCCCCCCAGAAAAGAACCAGACTTTAAATAGTTTCGGGAGCAGGTAAGAATTACGCTTTTTTTTTTCCGCTCTCCCTTCTCCGGCTCTCCTCTCCCTGCGTGGCAATCTCTCTCCCTCTCCGCTGGATAAAAAATTCTTCCGTCAAAGGCAGGAATGCAAAGTAGTGACAAGCGAAGGGGCTGATATATGTCTCGGTAACGAGTCTGACAATCAGAATGTAGCTCTTGGAGAATAGATAGATTTTAATAAGTGTGTTTACATGAGCTCAAGGTCAGAAGCAAGCTGCGCTGTGTTAAATGGTTTCTTAGTTGCTAGACAGAGAGAAAAAATGGACGATCACACACCATTCTTTGTAGATTATTATATCAAGGGTTCAGTCTCTGGCTCGTCAAAGCTAAATGCCGTAAGACCTATCTAGTTGCTGTGAATTATGCCAGGGTGACAATGGAGAGCGTTTTTAATGGTACAATGCATTTCACCTACCAGAGAGGGGGAGGCCGAGTGGGGGACAGGGATGTCTGCGGGGCTGGGTGATGAGTATCAATGAGCGGGGCGACTGGAGCAGAGGCGGATGGAAACGCAGCCCGCCCTGGCCCGGCCGGGCCGGGCACCGCGCGCGGGGCTCCGCGGGGCGGGCGGGAGCGGCGCGCTAGCAGGGCGCCGGTCCCCCTCAGCCGCGGAAAATGATAAAGTCAATCATGTGGACATGTTTCATTATTCATTGAACACAATCTTTTACAACGCTCCGTTTCCGTGCCCGAGTTTGCTCCCGACGCCCGCGTCTCTATGTTTAAGGTAAGGAAAACAAAGGTGGGGGGGGGGGGAGACCGCGGAGCGAGGCGGCGCCGGGGTGGGGTGGGGGCGCGCCGGGCGAGCGGGGGTGGGGGCGGCGTCTGGAGGTGGCAAAGTGAGTTTGGACTCTTGGTGTGGCCCCCACCCCTCCCCCTTCCCATCTCGGCGAGGCCTACGCGGGTTCCTTCTGGCCCCATCTCGATTAAAAAATACGGTCTAATTAAATATCCGTGGCGGTGACGTTGGCAAGAGGAGCTGTCAGCCGGGGGAAAGAGGAAGACGCCGGGAGAGCGGAGGCAGCCGGGCACCCAGGGCTCTGGCGAACTTCGGAGGCGAGTGGGACCCGCGCCCGGGCCACCGCCTCCCCCGCCCGCGGCCCCCGGACCGTTACTTTGAAAAGGAGTCGCCGGGCCTGGCGCCCGGCGCGCCGGAGGGACCCAGCGCCGGCCCAGCTGCGCCCCAGCCCGAGCCCGGCCGCGCGCTCTCGGCCCGGGAAACTTTCTCAGGGGTCTGGGGGTCGCATGAGGAGGGGGAGGCCGCGCAAACTTCTGCTCAAGTGACTTTCCCCATTTCCCCCGGGCCGGAGGTGCGGGCGCCCTCCTTCCGTCTCCCGCTTCCAGGCGTGCGGCGGGGATCTGGCCCCCGCCGCGGTGGGGGCGGGGGGTGGGTAGAGGGTAATTTGTAATCATTAAAAAAAAAAAAAAAAAATCAAAGTTAGCCGGTGCTCACACTGTGTGAAAGTTGCGGGCGTCCGGGGCCGCGGAGACCTGCCATTTTGTGTTCACTGGCCTCCTGCGCCCCCGGAGCCCGGCGAGGCCCAGGCGGGGGCGCGGCAGGCCGGGATGCGGGGTCCGCGCCGCCGCCGATCACCGGCTGCAGCGCCCGCAAGTGCAGGCGGTGCCCGCAGCACCCGCCGGGCCCAGCCCCGGCCCCGGGGCCCAGCCGGGGGGGCCAAGGGTAGAAACCCAGAAAGAATTAAGTAACAGGTTACGAGGGAACCGGCAGCTGGGCTGAGAAATGAGGCCAGGCGGAGGGGTGCGGGGTGGGGGTCTGGAAGGTGGGGAGCGGAGGGCCCAGCGTGCCTGCGCCGAGTGCGGTTTGGGGGAACAGACCCCCGCAGACCAGATGTATGAACTGGGGGCGGGGGGCAGTGATCCGCGCTGATAGACCTTTCTTGTTTGCGTCAAGACGTTATTATTATTATTTTTTGAAGATGAGGAATTGAGGAAAACAGTCGTAGGCGGGACCGGGATGTATTTTAGGCAAAAAAAAGCGGGGAGGGGGGGCCGTTTTTCTTTCATGACGAGTAGGAAAGTGTCCAGATCTGGACGCGCCCATCTGTTGCAGTTTCGCAAATAATTTAAAATACAGACATCTCCATATAGACGGATGTATGTGAAGCGAAAGGTGGAAACCCAAACACCAGCGAGTTCGCGAAAAGAAGGGGTGCGGGGCGGGGAGCGAGCCGTTCCCCCAGCCCCCAACTCCCCGGAGTCAACTCCAGAAGGGCTCTCTTTGGGGACAGGTGGAAAGTTGTGCCCCCTCCCTTTCCACGTCTGCGTTGTGAGGTCCCTCCGGTCCGCCTCTTGGAGAGGCTGGACGCCCCCGTGGCTGGGGGCTGGCGGGCCGAGGGGCGAGCCGGCGGGTCTCGGCCCCGCGCGGCGGCTGCAGCCGGCCGGGTTTTGTTCGCCGGATATTGTTATGTCTAACGACTGCTCACAGGAGACGTGGTTTGTCAGCTGCCTTCGTTTTCACTTCAGCGAAAACACGGCGGCTGCGCGGCAAGCTGGCCGGAGGGGCTGGGCGCCTAGGCTGCGGGGGCCGGAGGGGCGCGGGGCGCGCGCGGGCGGCGGGCAGGGGCGCAGGGCGCCGGCGGGAGAGGCGAGAGCGCGCGGGCGGCCTCGGGCTCCGGTGCCTTCCCGGCCGCCTGGCCGCCGCCGCCGTGCAGTTTAGCGGCGATCCGACAGGGGCCGCGTTTGCTGAGCGCATCGGGCATCCCGCGGGCGGCCGAGCGCGGCTGGTGCAGCCGCGGGCGGGGGCGGGGGCCGCGGGCGGGAGGCTGCGGGAAGCTGGCTGGGCCGGAGGGCTCGCCACCCTTGTCTTCCGTGTCCCCAGGGAGCCGGGCAGCCCCTGGAGCCCTGGCCTCGGCGCCCCCGTCTCCAGCCAGGGCTTAGGTGAACTTGGGGTGGGGTGAGCGCGCGCGCGCGCACGGGGGTGAGCGCGGTCGCGGGGGCGAGCGTGGCGGTGGGTGGGGGTGCCGGGAGTGCGCGGTCCGCTCTCCAGTTTGATACCAGCTACCGGATCCTTACTTTCAGACCGGCTTTGCTCGCGGCCGGGTTGGGAGGGGGCGATCTTTCCATCACTCACATCTTTGTTCATTGTTCGGAGTGGAAGGCAGCGACTTCAAGAGACGGGAGAGGAGAGGGGGTGGGAAGAGAGGGAAAGAGGGGGCAAAAGAGGGAGGAAGAGCGGCGGGGGCGCAGCCCCCCGCGGGGTCGGAGCGGACCGTGGACGGGGGACCGCGCGGAGGGTCTCCGGGAAAGTGGACGTTGCCGCTTTAATGAACTTCACGATGCCAGGCGGCCGGACCCCGCGCCGCCGCCCCGCGCCCCGCGAGGCTGCGGGCCGGGCTGCTCCCGAACTCGAACTCGCGCGGCGGCCGCCTCAGCTCCAGCGCGCGCCTCCCCGGCCGGAGCCATTTGCATAATTGGATTTTTTTTTTTTTTTTTTTTGGCCTTCTTCCTCCTCTTCGAAACTTGTTGGAAAACCGCGAGGACCTGCACGTTCGGAAGCGGGTGCCAAGTAAGTGCCCAGCCGTGGCCTCTGCGAGCCCGGGGTCAGCGCGCGAAGCCCAGGGGCGAGGCGCGGGGAGCGGTGCGCGGCCGGGTGGGCCTCGGGGCCGTTCCCTGGCGGGGGACCCCAGCCTCGGGCTCCCGGCCCCGGCTGGCAGCTCCTGCAACTTTTTCCCTCTGTCTTCAGACTTTTCGGGGCAGGTGAGGCGTTGGGGCCGTGTGTACCTGTAGCAGCCGGGGAGGCATCTTCCTGCGCCGTGCAGTTGGGCACCTGGTCCGGGGGGCGGCCGGTCCCCCGCGCGCGGATGGGGCGAGCTGGGAGCCCCGGAGCAGCTGCCGCCTCGCTGCCGCCGCTGGTCGCGGAGATGCAGCTCCTCACCAAATTCTCCCCCATTATTGCGAGGCTTCCGCCTCTGGCTGTGTGTGTGTGTGAGTGTGTGTGTGTGTGTGTGTGTGTGTGTGTGGTCGGCTGTGCATGAGAAAGAAAGCAAAGCAGCCCAAACAAGAGCAGGAAAGGCTTCTCGGCCGCTTCCCGGTCCCCCAGCCTCGTGTGTTTCTGGCGCCCCGGCCAGCGCGTTGCTTGTTTGCCCAAGACGGGGTCACAGGGAGACGGCAGTTCGGCTGCTGATGCCATAAATCCTAGCGCGGAATTGTAGCTGCCCCCCGAAAGTGCCCGCGCTGGCCTGTCCGGGGAGGTGGTTTCAGGGTACCTCAGATTTTACTCAAAAACCCATAATACATTATGATGATTGTTTGTGGCGTTCAGACCCGAAAGTCAATTTGCTTGGGAGAAAACTGTGTCCCCACGTCCGTTTCTCTGGGAACCTGCTGGAGGCTGGACCTTGGACCCGGCCCGGCAGGGGCCGGGGACTCTTTTTCAGTCGGGGGGTCGCAGGGGGGCGCCCCCGCCCACAGCCCTCCGGCCTCTGCCTGGGGAGCGCGTGCCTGGGGCTGCTGGCTGACAACTGCTTTAGTTATGATGTCATTCTGATAGCAGAGAGCAAATGTCTCCTCCTGATTCCACCATTAACCGCCTGGCTGATCAGCCTGGGGACGGTGGCTGCGTGAGGGCGCCTTTGCCACACGCGGCCCCCGGAGCTCCCGGAGGTCGCTGCCTCGGGCTGAGGGCCCTGGAGCCGCCGGGAGGCGCCCCCCTGGGCCCCTGCCTGTGAACTCTGCGAGGCCTCCCGCCAGACACGACATGGATGCCACGTCCTTGGAGGAAGGGACACTGTTTGCCCAAAGTTTGGAAAAACTTTGAGGAGACCCCGAGTTGCACAACACCTTTCATCCGGGCAAACTCCAACGTGGCCTCGACCGGGCCGTAGCCCCGCAGGGCTGGGCCCCGGGGCGTCTCGGGGCTGTTGTGTGGGACACGGGACTGTGACATCTCCCTGCTGCCCCTGCGTCCCTTCACGGTGACTGGGTCTCAGGATCGCGGCCGGGGAGCCGGCTTTAGGGTGGCTTTTTCAGTACCGAGCAGTGATTGAAGGTGTCTTTTGATTTACCGTTCAGAGGACGTTTGCATAAGTGTGATGACTGAGAACGTCACCCCTGGGCCTATGGAACTAGTTGGTACCTCACGTGTCATCGGCCGGGAACGTCTCTAAAACGCGTTCACCCTCCACGGGGGCTCGGGAGGCAGGCCCGGGAGACGCACGTGGTAATTATGGGAAACCTGGAGAAAGTGCTTTCCGCGCCGTTGCTTTCTCCTGGACCGCTGCTCCGAAAAGCCATCTTTTCTCCGCCCGGAGCGCTGGACTGCTGGGCAGGCTCACGCAGCAAGTTCACGGCCGGCCCGGGCCGTCTTCACCGGGGACTTGGGGCAGGTGGGGAGCGGTGTCTTGCTGCTCTGGCCCAACCTGGAAGCCAAAAACCCCGCATGGGAAAGGGCCGGGGTGTGGCCACAGGGTGCATCCCACTCTCCTCCGCAGCCTCTGTGCTCAGATGCGGGGTCATCGCTGCCCTGCCCCCCCAAAGCTGATGGGGTTCGTTGCCTCCTCTGCCTCAGGTCGCCAAAGACCATCAGCTCAGACGGATACAACCTCCAACCCCCTCCAACGAGCGCCAGGCCCCTTTGGAGCAAGGAAGCCAGCCTTCCCCAAACACGGTGCCTTTCTCTCCGAAGTTGGCTGTGAATGGCACAGGTGTTTGTAAAGTGCCTGGGATGGAGGGAAGCAATGGCAGCGGCGATGCTCGTGAGACTATAGATGAACTTGTTTTTCCTTGTGGAAGAGGATCGTAAAAGGAGGAAGCCCATAGATTTATTTTTCCAGTTTGAATGAGGACAATTATAGCTTTTTAACATCTCTGGATTTAGCGTGTTCGCAGCCTTTTAAAGAAGCCGAAATATCAGCTCGCATTTTCTCTCGTCACGATTTCCAGGGGGGCTGGATGCTAGCTGAGGCGCAGCAGCGGGGGCTCCGCAGGTCAGCGTGGGTCCCTGCGGAGGACAGAAGCCCCAGCCCCTCTGCCAGGACCCGGAGCTGGTGGTGTTCAGCCTGCTCTGTCCCCCGTGCGACCTTAGGTCTGGGTTGGAAGCGCCCTGGTGGCAGGTGGCCTGAGGGGGGTTGAGGGGCCTAAAAGTGAGGTACAAGTTCCCTGACATCGGAGAGATGTGTCTGTGGGTGGGGGCCCAAGCTGGGACCCGCACCTGCCCTGCGGGCAGGACGTGAGCTCCCTCGGGGACACACTGTGGTCCAGGTGCCGAGGGACTGGGGTGAAGTGGTCCCAGGACAAGGGGGGCTGCAGGGCTCAGCGGATGGGCGGGGCTCGCAGTGCGTGTTACCTGGCTGTGTGGCATCTGGTTCCGCCTGGCTGGGAGAGGGGCCTTCGGTGGAGGCAGGGACGGTGGCTCCGGGTGAGACGGTCCTGCGGGCCCCCTTGGAGTGGGGAGTGGCCCTGCTCAGCCTGGAGTCATGTGCAGGCAGATGGAGCAAAGCCAGGGAGCGTCCCGGCCGGGGGCTCAGCTGTGGCAACGCTGGGTGTGCGTGTGTGTGTGTGTGCGCGCACACGAGTGCCCAGGCCCGTGCGTGTGTATGCCCTGGGGGGCGTTACCTGCTCTGTGACGGTGCCCCTTCCACGTGATTGCACCGTTGGGCAGCTCCGTGAGTCTGTAAGTGCCCGTGTGCGGTGGGCGTCAGGCCAGAATAGCTGGAGACTGAGAAAGCAGAGGGGGACACACCTGCTCCCACGCAGGACCCTGGGGCAGGTGGCCTCCTTCCCTGGCTCCCGTCTGTGCTCCTTCCCGAAGGAGCAGGCGGGCCGGGCGCTCCCTCGAGCCGCCACTCGGGAAGCCACCTGGCTGGGTCCCGCCCTGCCCGGACGGAGGGGGCCTTCCCATCCAGGTGTGGCCATGCCGGCTCTGCTGACCGCCGCCCCGGGGCTTCCCTGTTGGGGGTCAGGGCTGGTCTGGGCTCGCTCTGTGGGCTGCTTGAGGGTGCGCACCCACTTTCACTTTTATCAACCTTTCTCTCGTGCTGGGGGTTTTGCTGCTACAAAGGGCGTTGAGTACGTGGCTTTTCCCGGCCTTTGCATCTGCCGAGCGGTTTCTCTAGACGGGGTTTCACAGCAGTGACACTCGGATGTGGCCCCTGGTCGCAGAGTCTGTCCTGTGTGTGGCGGGACTTTGCAGCTTCTCCGGTCTCTCCCCTGGAGGGGCCAGCAGCACCCACCCCCAGCTGTGAGGATCAGTCGTGTCCTGACATTTCCATATGTCCCCGGGGGGACATCAGCCTCCTTCCCACAGCCCCCTCGGGGCCTGGCCTTGTCCACGGGGCCTGAGGGCGAGGGGAGGCCCAGCCGTGGGCAGTGCGCAGCCCTGGGCACAGATGAGCTGCTGGACCTCGGACACCTGGAGCTCTGGCCCTGCTCTGACGGGGGCAGACCCGTGGGGTCTGTGAGGAGGGAGAACCCCCAGTGGGAGAGCACAGGGGCCCCCACGGTTTCTACCTCAGGTGCACCCTGAACACGCCCTGGGGTGGGGGTGTGCCTGCCCCCCTCCCGGGATGTGGAACCGGAAGTGGGCAGCCAGGGCTCCTAGTGCGGCTGAGTGTCCAGAGGGCAGTGGAATGGGGCGCATCTGTGGTAAACGTGGGTGCAAAGTGCTCCCCTCCTTTCATCCCTGAAATTCCAGGAAGGAACCTCAGGGATGAAGGGCTGTTTGGGGGGTCCAGGGTGGGTGCCCACCTGGCTGCCTCCTGACACGGGGCTTGGGGCCGAGTGCACAGGTGGAGGGGGTCCTGGGTGCCGGAGCGAGCCCTCTGGGGGGGACAGGGCCTCCCGGTGTGTCCGCAGGTGCTGGGGAGGGGCGCAGAGGGGGAGACGCAGGAGAACGAGCTGCCGTTAACCTGAAAACTCCCCGTCAGGTGTCACCGCGCTGCATTTGGCGGGGGTCTTTGATGACCGAGGTGGGCTGTCCTCCCGGCAGGCCCTGAATCCTGCCTACCTTGTTTTCTTTCTTTAAAAAGAATATGCGATTCATTTATTTTCAGAGAGCGGGTTTGGGAGGGAGAAAGAGAGGGAGAGACACATCCATGTGGGGTTGCCTCTCCCGCACCCCCAACAGGGGACCTGGCCCGTGACCCAGGCAGGTGCCCGGACTGGGCATCGAACCGGCGACCCTTTGGTTTGCAGGCCGGTGCTCCATCCATGGAGCTGCACCAGCCAGGGCTTGGCGCCTTATTTTATTTAGTCTTTTAACAACCGGTGAAGGTTCTGCGCGAGAACGTCCACTCATGGGCGAGTGGAGGGCCATGCTGGCCTGTTGTGGCCACGCAGCCCCGGGATGGCTGCCGCCTACAGGAAGCCCACCGACACCGCTTCCCTTGCTCCCCTGCTCCCTGCCCCGATCCTGCGCTCGGAGAGGAGGGGACAACACCTTCTGTCCCCATCGCATCACCTGGAAGTTCCCAATGTCAACGGGAACTTGCTACTTGGAGAGCATGTGCATTGTCGTACATTTGTTTCCAAGAGGGGAAAATACTTGGAAAGTGTATCAGCTAAATCGTATCAACTACGGAGGGGCAAACAGATCACAGACCACTGAGATGTGACACACGGAATCCTGGGTCCCTTCGCAAAGCTTGATTATTTAACGCTATCTTTCAAAATATCTAGGTACACGCATTCCTGGTGGGCACGCGCGCTTCTAAAATTCTCCTTGACATTTTTATTCTTGATGGAAATCTGTGAACGTCCCCTGATGGAGGGTTGGCCCGGGGTGGGGTGGCAGTCCCGGCCTCGGCCTGAGGAGAGGGCAGAGGTGGGGAGAGTTGTGGGGAGCAGAGCGGCCACCCCTGGTCGGGTTTAATATGAAAAGCAGAAGCCGCCCAGGTGGCGGTGGGCCACCAGAGCCCCCCTGCTGTCACCGAGTCCTGCGGGCCCCTCTGGCCCGGGGCTCTGAGCCCTGGGGGAGCCCCAGGCCTGCCCTCCGGGTGCTGCGATCCTTAAGCACAAAAGCCAGACACCGTCCGCTTCTTTCCTGGGGTGATGGATCCCAGTCATCTCTACCTTCCGTGTTCCCTGCGGTGTCTCACAGGCCCACCCTCCGCTGATTTCCTCCCTGGAAGTAGGTTGAAGAGCCTTGTGGGGCGGGGAGGCCGGGCATTGGAACTTGCGTCCCCTTGGAAAATTCCCATCTTCCCATCTTGCAAAGACACGGCTGCTTCTGGCCTCCAGAAGGGTGCCGGTCGGGGTCACGCCCGGCACGGGTTGCCTTTGCGCCGCTGCTGCTGCCTCCCCACGGGGGACGGTGGCTTTCTGAGTGGGACAGTGGCTGGTGGCCTGGTGTTTCCTGGACGAAGCTTCTGTGCTGTGACGCGTGGTGGCCTGGCCTGGCCTGGGAGGGGGTGACTGCCGTGTCCTGGGCCATGCTTAGTCCTTTTGATGGCCACCGGGGAGGTTGGAGTGTGCACCAGACACCAGCGCGGTGACCGGTGTCAAAGCGCTGCCTTCGACCCCCTGCCCTTTTATCCTGAGCCCAGCTCTGGCCTGCTGTCCCCCTCGCACCTCTGAGGCTGACCGGCTCCCCGGGCACGGGTGACGAGCATGCAGGTCCCTGTCCCTCTGTGGGAGGCACCAGGCCCCATGAGGGTCTTGGGAACAGCAGGGTGCTGTCCAGAGAACTTCCCCTTCCTTTGCCTGATAGCATCACTCATATAAACGGTGCGTGTGCTCTCCAAATACCACCTTTGGTAAAATAATCTGTTCACGGATAGGAGGGGTGAGGGGTTTGTAGCTGCTTTGCTCCTTGGGGTAGATGGTGGAGTTGCAGTTGGTCCCTTGGACTCCGTTCCAGGGGTGCTGGCCTCCTGCAAGGTCACCGCGAAGCAGCCACCGGCTGGGGCGGTGGGGCCAGTCCCCGAGGTCTCTCGGGTTAGAGGGCTAGGCCGGATTCAGTGCAGAAATCGAACACGACACGTGCGTGCTTGCCCGGGTCCATCCTGGGGGCAGGCTGGCCTCGAGGTCACCGGACCGGGGAGCGGAGGGGACCCTCCTCTCAGTGATTATGCGTCAGCCCACTGTGAGCCCTTAGATCAGCGCCGGGGACCCCGCATTCCCGCTCACCGGGTCCCTGCTCCGGAGGAGGAGAGACCAGAGGGGGAACGCTCTGTGTGCGTTTCATTTTCTAATTAAATTTTTGCAAGGGTTACATCGTACATGCATTGCTTGATTTATCAATATCTATACATTCTGTTTTTTTTGTTGTTGCATAATTTAACTTTTAGGGATGTTCCCTCCCTCTTCCCATGATTGAGATGCTGATGCCACTGAGCTGGAAATGTCACGATTGTAAATGAGGAAGAACTAGCAGCCTCCCGCGTTTCCTTTCTGAGCTGTGCCACCCCGCGGCGCGCGGCTGGGACTCGCCAGACGGGGCAGGGCCGGTCCCCGCGCCCACCCCCACGCTGCCTGGGAGCAGAGCGTTTCTATCCCCCGGCCTCAGTGTTCTCATCTGTAGAATTGGAACAATTCCCCCTCCCTCCTGAGTCAGGGGGATGAATCGAGACCATGACCACGGAACCAGCCCAGAGGCAGCGCTGCAACAGTGTGGCCAGCTGTGGGCTCACGGGGGTCAGACATTTCGTTCGACACGTATGGAGCGAACACCCACCAGCAGGGGCTCCGGCCCTCAGAGCCCTGGGAGAAGGGCTCACCTTCCTTGTTTCCCTGGCTGGTGTTGGGGGAGGGCCCCCCGGGGGGCCAAAGAGCGCGCAAGCACGGTTCCCGTGGGCTTCGGGAAGCGTGTGCTGACGGGTCAGTGGAACTTCTGTGTGTGGGCACAGGCGCCCGCGGGGCTCATGGCTTCACGAGGCCAACAGTCTCCTTTGACACCCGTCAAGTGTCACCTTTTCAGGACACACACGTATGCACGTGCACACGTATGCACACACACAGACACAGTGCACACACGCAGGCACAAATAGGCACACGCGCGCAGCCCGCCGGTTGCTGGAATCCTGGTGGGAACGTGGGGGGCCCCGCCCTGCTCCTCGTCCTTCCCCTGACCCCGCGCGGAAGACCCCTCGGGGCCCCGTCACGCACTTGTCCATTTATTTCATCTTGGCAGCGGGTCCTGAGGGCCCCTGGTCCCCCCCTGACCCATGACCTTCGCGCTGGGAGCCGTGGCTGTTGCCCTCGGGTGGGACAGCCCTGCACTTCGTCCCCTGGGGGAGGGTGGGGTTCTGGGCGGGCTCCCCCTGGCTGGAGGGGACCCCAGATCCACCACCAGAGGAGGAAGCCAGCTGCCCTCTGACGGGTCGTGCCCCAGGGATGTTGGGTGGGAAACAAGGTCCCAGCTTGCAGGGGGCCAGGGCAGTGGACACGGTGGACCTCCAGCACTGAGAGTTGGGGGCAGGCAGCTTTGGGTGTCGACATGCCCTAGCACTTTATCACGCGGTTTGGTCCTGGGAACTCTTGATGGAGAAAAGGAGGCATGTCCACGGGGTGTGACTTGCCCGGGGTCCCACAGCGGGCAGGTGGGTGGACGGATGGACAGCGGCAGTGCTGGGCTCTGCCTGGGTGCAGCGCGTGCCTGGGATGGCACGGGACGGGCTCCTGGCCCCGCCTGGACCTGCAGGAGCCCAGCCGGCAGCTGGGCCCCCGCCCTGTTTCCGGGAGGTCGGGCAGGGGAGGGCAGCAGATCTCGGGAAGCTGGGGTCCTGCCCGCTGCTCACACCTGTCACGGACACAATAGCGATCATTTCCACGGTGACAGCAGAGGCCTGGGGGGCCCCCCTCTCCACCAGGGGGTCGGTGGACATCTCAGCGGCCTGCCAGGCGAAGAGCGTGGGGAAGGACTCCAGGAGGCGGCAGGACCCTCACGGTTCCAGGAGGGAGGCCGGGGAGGCCGGGGCTGGGCGAGCACCTCTCCCAGGGGCCAGCGCCATCTTCTTTATCGGAGGCTCCGGGTTGGGGTGCCCCTGGCTCTGCCGGGTCACCGCCTGCCTAGTCCTGCTGCTGAGGTGCCCGGTGGCCATGGCCTCTGCCCTCCACCCACTCTTCCGCCTCCGCACCATCCCTCCGCTCCTTCTGCAGATGCCCCCGCACACGGCCTGGGCCAGGCCGCAGAGAAGCAAGAAGACGCCGTAGCTGCAAAGGCTGCCTCCTAGTTTCCATGCGTCTGGGGAGTGGGCATGTGCCGTGCGCCCCCTCCACCCCGGGCCACACCCGGCTACCGGGACCTGTCACCCTGGTCACGGCTCTACCTGCTCAGGCCGTGGGTGTCCGAGGAGAAGGGGACACCTGGAGCCTTGCCGGAGTTTCCTGCAGCTCCACTTTATGTCCGACAGGAGTTTCACAGTCCTTCCGGCTTTCCTACCCCACCCTTACCACGTGTGGCACCTTGTCAGGCAGCGGGCAGAGGGCCGGTGACAGGGAAACTGCCCACCTCAAGTTTGACCAGGAGTCAGGAGCCCTGGCTTTTGTGGCAGGTTCCCTTCACCCCACTCATTCTCTTCCTGGGGCTCACGGGCACCTTCCCCTTCAGGAAAGAGGCGGCTGTGTGTCACCCGCGGGTCCCACGGGGACTGTCTCACGTGGCACTTGGGGTTCACTTCTTACATGATTACAATGATAACTCTGACCCTAAAGTTAATTTTTTGCCAGAACAAACGAAGCATGCCCTGGCTCTGAGGGGACTGGACTTTCCCCCTCTTTGGTTGGTTTTAAATGATGCAGTAAATTTTACTAAATAATTGAACATTCCAGGTGGTCTGCCTACATCTTGTCATTCATGCCATTGGAACGGAACCTCTGTGGAGAATGTCAAAGTGTAAATGACTCGCTAGACAAGTTATGGGAACAATAAGGCACCGGCCTGCGAACCCAAAGGTCGCTGGTTCGATTCCCACCCAGGGCACAGAACCAGGTTGCAAGCCGGGTCTCCAGCCAGGTCCGTAGCTGGACGCAGGTGAGAGGCAACCACGCATGGATGTCTCTCTCCCTTTCCCTCTCTGAAAATAAAAAATAAATTTTAAAAATCTTAAAAAAGGAAAGAAAAGTGACGGGAACAAATGCACAACTCTTGTTCCACTTTCAGGAAAGTTGCCTCAAGCCTAGGGTGAGTGAAGGGCACTAGAAAGAACGATTCTTTAGAAGCATAAAAGGAACAGGCCTGGGGAGACGGGAGTCCCCGCTTTTTCCGTTGGTTTCTTGGACCGAATGTCCGCTACCATCCACAGTCCCCCTAACATTTTCAAGGAATTGGTGTCAGCGTGAAGCTACCCATGCTCATTTCTGGCCGTCAGTTGGAATAATATTTTTCCCCAAGCATATAACTATAGATCTAAATTTGTCCGTGTTTGATGAAATTGGAACCAACAATGCTTCCTTCCGTCTATGGTAAAAGTCATCCGGGAAGCATTTGGTATGTTATTTTCGTCTCTGTCACAACTTTTCAGGGGCTCGTTTCTATATTAATTTTGAAGAGTGACACGAGATTCCTCTTCCCGTATAAATAGCAAGTAACGTAATGACAACAAATGCTAATGCTAATGGAAAAACTGCCTTTTCCTCCCGCGTGGCGGGGAGCGCCCACCGTAGGTGAGGTTAACTAAAACCAGCGTTTCGGTGGGCGCGATTATGCCTGGCTCCAGAATTTGGGGGGAACTTCTCTTTCCCAGCCTACGTCCGCGGTGTCAACAAATCGTAACGCTGATGTCTAACCCCACCCCAGGGCGTAGCAGGCGGTGCGAGTTGTCTTTGGAGGAATAAGATTTTTGATGCTGCCTTGTGTAGGTTTTGACTCCGTGAACAATGAGCAAGTTTCACCCCTGTGTGCAGAGGGGGCGCAGGCCAAACTCCCGTGCAGCACAGCCGTATACGGCTTTCCATGAAATGTGTGCATGTGTGTGCATGTGTGTGCATGTGTGTACATGCGTGTGCATGCATGTGCCCCTGGGTGCCTATACCATTGTTCGGTTTCATCTTCTGCGCCCACACGCTCTCCTGCTCCCAAAGGCCATCATCATCGATGTTCGTTAATCTCACCCGCCGTTTCACCCACTTCCTCTTCCTGCAGAAGAATCTCGAGTTTCTGCTTTTCTGCGCAGCGATCGTTGGTGATTGAGGTCAATGCTCGCACTTATTCAGGCCGCTATCGATGGGGCCACGTGATGGGCTGATTGATCAGCGCAGGACTGAGGGTTTTCCGTTGTGAGGTCCCGCCCGCCTCGCCCAGCCTGGGTGCCGCGTTCTCCCCCGCGTTTCCCCACACGCTCCCCCCGCCCCCCCGGTGCGGGGCTGGCCCCTCGGCCTCCCGTGGGCGAAGGAGGGTCTCTGTCCCCGCGGCCTGCCCCCCTTTGCTCCTCGGGGAGCAGGAAACCCTGGGTGCAGAGGCGCGGATAATAGCCCGCAGTGTGCGTTATTGACGCGGCTTTAATTGTCCTATTGACAACTCACTTGAACTTGGAGAAGCGCGCTAATATTTATCATCCTGTGAACCTGTGTGCATTTTCTTGACTGAAGCCGTAATTACAGGAGAATCTCCACCCCGAGATGCATGCCCCCTGCCACCTCGACTTCCCTCTGCCGGGGCCGCGGCGGCTGTCCGGGTGCCCAGGAAGATGCCCCCAGCTCTCCGCTCAGACCCCACCAGCCCCCAGGTCCTCTGACGCTGGTCCCCGTGGGCACCATCCTGCTCACTGCACCTCGGTCAGCCCTGGCCAGCGGGGCCGAGGCGCGACCTGCCTGAGCGGCGGCTGGGAGGGCCTTGGGGTGCCCGAGGTTTCTGCTCTGTGGGAGGGGCAGCTGTCTCGCCCCCTCTGGGGTGTGCCGGGGAGCACGGGCGGAGGCTCTGCCACAGACCGTCCTGGACGCGCGGCTGCTGGGCTGGCTCGGGGAGGGTGCTGGAGGTTCAGGTTCACGGTGCAGTGCTGTCCCCACTCCCGACAGAGTCCCCTCAGCCTCGGGGCTCCGGTCCCACGGGCCTTGTCCTGGGCTCCTCGGACCTGCTGGTCACACCCGAGGCCTCACAGCCTCTTGGGCGCCGCCTCTCGCTGCAGCGCCGCCTGTCTGGGCGCCGGGCCTGCTGTCCCCACCCCTCGGCTCCTGTGCTGTCCTGCAGGGTTTACCTTCTCGACTCTGCGGCTGTTAGCTCGCATCCCCCCGCCCCGAGGCCGCCCCCCCAGGCTGCCCCCCTTCAGGACGCAGGCTGGTTGCGGCGGCAGTTATGACATATGCGTTTTGAAGGGGATGCTACGTTCCTAGCGCACAAGACCGACTGGGGTTCGTCCTTGACCCTCTGGGACATCCGTGTGTCACGGAGCAGAGTGTCCCTCCACGCGTCCACTGTTAGACGGGGGCCTGGGGCGGGGTCTGCTCCTCCTCCTCTAGAGGAAGTCCGAGGGAGGGTGGCCGTGGTAGAAGGTGCGCCTGTGGGAGCAGCGCGGCTCCGTCCTCCGAGGGTCCGTGGAGGTGTTTCCTGTGTTGTGGACTCGCAGGTGTCTCTTCTGAAGCCCCCCGCCCCCCCATGCTGGGCCGCGCCATCAGCCCCCCATGCTGGCCCGCGCCTTCGCGGCCTCTCCCTTCACATCAGCACGTTGGGCACGCAGCCTCCTTGCGGGGCTCCGTCGCTGCCTAGAGCAGCTGTGGGGGCCTGATTAACCCAGGCGTCTTGATGGGGGGCCCGGGCAGAGGAGCCGCGGGGCCGGGCAGGACGCCCTGATTGGCGCCGGGTTCGTCTGTGATGAGCGAGGTGGAGCCGCCCCACTGGCTTCCAAGAGACACTTGAATCACGCAGGATGATTGCGGAGGGAGAGGGCGCCCCTGGGCCACACCCGTCGCCCGGCGGCTGCCATGCTGGGGTGCCTGACGAGGCGTGTGGCGCTGGGACGCTTTCCCAGGGGCCTTGCGGACGCCCATCGTCCTGGTCCCCGGGAGTCCAGGGAGCCACAGGGCCGGGCCCCCTGCTCCAGGGCAGGTGTCCCCTTCCTCTCCCTTCCGAGCGTCAGGGGGTCCCTGGCTCCTCCCAAGCCCACCCCACCCCATGGCGCGCGGCGCCTCCAAACCGGCGAGAGAAGGAGCCCCTTCCTTAACACACGACTGGGTCTTCCAAATGGGTCTTTTGAAAAGATTTAGAATAATTTCCCAGCGATATGTTCGTGATTTATAGACCCCTTGGGCGAGGAAGTATTTGCTGCCTCCCTTTTTTTTTTCTCTCCTCCCAATTCAAGGGGGAAAATGCCTGCTAATTACTTTTACAAAACGAACCGCCAGCACCTGGACCCCGGGCGGCTGGAAAGCGCTGTCCCCACAGCCAGAGGTTGGGCCCCTGGGGCCCCCAATGCAGGTGCGTTCCCGGGTCGGGGAGATGAAACCCTTCGCGGGTGCGGCTCCTGGGAGCCGACCTGGCCTCTGATAGGGGGGAGCTCACCCCCCAGCGGAGGGCGGGGACCTGGCGTGCCCGCTTCCCCCCGGGATGTTGGCGTCACTGACCCCTGTCTGCCTTCCAGCCTCTTCCCTGGTGTCCCCGTCCCCAGCTTCCTGGGTGACACTGTGCCGCAGCTCCTGGGCCACACAAGGGCCAATGAGGTGCCTATTCAGGGGTCCCCGCTGCGTGACCCCCTCTGAGCTGCTGGTGTCCAATCAGAGTGGAGGGCAAGACAGAGGCACAGGTCTGGGTTCCGTTCTCTCCGGGCGGGTGCCCTGGGGGACGGGTGACCCCAGCTGCCCTCTTGCCTGCGCGCGGGGGACGGTGTGACGGAGCGTCGCTCTGCAGCTCCGGCAGAGAAGGAAGTTCGGAAGGAGCATTGAAGGTCCTGCTCTGCGCCCACCCGAGAGTCCTGTTCGCAGGTGTTGCCGCTGTTCCCGGACCCCAGGCCGGTCCTGGGGGGCCCCGTTCTGCCGTGACCATTGATCGGAGGAGACCGGAGAAATGCTTGCGTGTCAGCGGATGTTGCGTGTGGCCTCCTGGTTGTGTCCAGGTTGCCCGTAACTTTGCCAACTCCCGGAGCTTTCCTGGCCGCAGCGGCAGAGGGGACTCCAAATGCTCCCCTTCTGGAGAACCTGCCCCTCTGCCGGACAGGTGACCGCGGCTGCACGCTTCACTCTGGGCAACAGAAAAGTCCCCTCCACCCTTCACGCGGCCTCCATGCTCTGGCCCCACTCTCCCGCGTGGCGGCTGGGTCGTCGTGTTGGGCTTCCCCTCCTCAGAAAGCCGTCAGAGATGACAGAGAGTCACCCCAGTTCACCCACAGCATCCGCTGTGACCTTGAGGACAAGGAACCCTGAACGAGAGCCAACGACGAACCCACAGAAGCTGCCATGGCTGGATGGCTGACGAGTCTTCAAGTTGCCGGAAAGGGAGGTGGGGGGGTGTCCCCGAAAGGTTCCACTGCAGCAAGCACGTGTGACCCAAGGGACCCCTGGCGTTTCACAAACCCCTCTGCCCACCTGCCTTAGAAAGGGTCTTTCTGACTCCCGGACGGGGCGAGCGGGGCAGGGGCCATCAGAGCCATCGTGAGAGCCGCCATCAGGGCTGCCAGGTGGGCGTGACTGTCGCCGGCAGGACATGCCCAGTTGTGGTTCGGCTCTGAGAGGACATCACTCCGCAGGCCCTGGGGTGGATGGACGCCTGGTCCTTTTGTCTTTTTGGTGCCACCCACACAGATTCTGCATGAAATAAAGGACCCGATTTTCTGCCCTCTGTGGGCTGAGCCTCTCCAGGCCCCGGTCCTGCCTCCCCGACAGACGGATCAGCATCGACGCTTGTGATTTTCATGTGGGTTTCACCTTAAAGGATATTCTGGGTCTCAGGCTTAGAAAAGTGCACTAGGCTGATCTCAGGGCTCCTGCCTTTGGGTTTGGGGGATGCACCCCACCCCAAGGTTTCCTGAGGAAGAGGACCCGTGTGGGTTGAATACTCTTCTCCCTTCAACTGCTCAGCCAGCAGGGCCTGGCCCCGAGGGTCCCTTCAGGCAAGAGCAGGACCACCCAGGCCGGGATGCTGCACCTGGTCTTAGTTTCCAGACCTGGAGCCTGGGGGTCACAGTCTAGGGGACGTATGTGCCCAAAGCCCCGCCCTCAGCCCTTCCCGTGCCCCTGTGCTGGGCCCTGGGACAGAGGGGGAGCTCCTGGCCGCCCTGTGCCTCCCTGGGCGGTGGAGGAGGCCAGGGGACAGCTCGGGAGGTCACCGGTGTCCGGGGCCTTTGGCTGGAGGGGCTGGAGCCCAGGGACACGGAAAACTTAGCTACGATCCCTGCCCCCGGCAGGACGTCCTTTGAACAGTTTCCACTCGCGGCAAAGACGAGCGTTTTCTGAATCTGCCCTCTTGCCAAGTAGCTGAGATGTAAGAACACGTTTTCTATTGATTTTTAAAAGCCATTCAGGACCCGGCTGGTAATGATAGGTGTGACCCGCGCCGTGGTCCCCGCGGTCGCCGGAGCGCGGAGCCCTGTTGGGCGACTCTGATGTGTGGGCCGCGCGCTCTTTGAAGACGACTTCTAACGCCGGCGCCCGAGTCCCTAATTCACGATTCCGTCTCTTCCTGCGGTGTTTACATTCCGCGCGGCGGAGCCTGGCCGTGGACGGGAGTGCGGCGAACGCTGGTTCAGAAAGGGCCTCCTCACGTGGGCTTCCTTCAAAGCTGCTGCATCGACAGGGGCGCAGACGGACCCGATGGGGGGTGCGGAGGTCTGTCGCATCGCGGTGACCGTCCAGGCTGAGCGAGGGTCAGGGGCCCTCGAGTAGCAAGGGCTGGGGTGACTTTGAGGTGTGGGGGCAAGTCTCCCAGGAACCTGCCTGCAGAGAGCTTTCCGGAGCTTTACTGGGGGTCCTGAAGGAGTTTGGGGGAGTAGCCAGGAGGTCTGTGTGTCACTCGCTGTCCCTCGCTGGCCACTGACATGGCTGCGGGGTCCCTCCCCTCTGCGCCTGCCCCCTGGGACCTGGAGCTACACCGCGGGAGGAAGGGCGGACTGACTTTTCATTCTCCCACCCGTGATGGTTTTGATGCTTTTCATTTCTGGGGGGGCCCGTTTCACATGGCAAATACGTAGCACCCCAATCTCATTTCCTGTATTGCCTCTGCATTTCGGGACAGCCTTCAAGGCTCCCGTGGTCTGTCCATCGCGTCCCCGGGACTTGCGGGTGGGTAGCGGCCTCTCTGGTGGGCCCACCGACCCCAAGCTCAGCCACGTGGATGCTGAGGTTCTCTACAGTCGGTGGGGAGCCCCCGAGGGTCCCCTGGGGGGTGGGGTGGAAGGACAGAGTTCCAGCCCTGGAGGACGACGGGGAACCACCTGTCATGCAGTTGGCGTCACCCATGACCTTCCCCCCCTCGCTAGCTGGACAGTGGGAAGGGTCCGGGTGTGGGGGGAGGTGGCCACCTCAGTGGGGGCTGTGAGCGTGTTTCCCACTCACCTGTGGTCAGTGAGCTGGAGGGCGTGGGCCTCCCCTGCCGTGGCTGCCAGCGTGGACGGGAAGAGGGGCCCTCGCCGCCCGACGCTGGGCTGAGGTGCCGCGGGCGGAGGAGACCGAGACAGGGCCACGCTGTGTCCGATCCAGATACGGCAGCTGGGCCTTTTCCAACGCGTCTTACTGACCATCCCTGGGGTGCGGGGCGGGGGCAGAATCCGAGCTGTGGGGACCCTCAGGGCCCAGAATTATTTCAGAAAGTTGCTGTGACTCTTGAAACAGCCATTGAACGTCCACTCCAATGACTTTGTGGCACTTGCAGGCAGGACGATGGTGATGGTGACGATGGTGATGGTGACGATGGTGATGGTGAGCCACAGGCAGCTGGAAAGGCCGGTGCCCCTCGGCCCCAGACTTCGGCCGGGACGGCTCACCCCCGCCGGGCGGCCTCCTCCATCCGCCTTCTCGTCCGGGGCGGACGGGCGCCCTCGCTGCTCTCCCAGGGGCCGTGAGAATGATAAATACTGTTAATATTCAGAAGGAAGCATTGATTTAAAAAATGTGCCTTTGATTCACTAATCTCTGACATTGAGACATTTTTTGAAGTCTGTTGCTATAATTAGAATTCTATAAGCCATTTCATGTCTCTATCAAAATTTTAAGAGACATAGAAAACCTAAGGTTTTTTCGGGCTGACGATTCGTCATACCCAGGCAGGTCCCCCCGCCGCCCGGGCTGCAGGGTGGAGTGGCATTTCGGGGCCGGGGACGCGATGGGTCAGGGGGCAGAGGCTGCAGCAGCCTGGCCCCCCGATACCCCCCCTCCCCCCGCCACGGCACGGCAGAGCTGGGGTTTCAAAGCTGATATGGATGGTCATTCACCTGGTTTTGATTTATTCTTTGCAGCTGCGATGCGGGTCTGGATGACCCGGCCAGGGGACCGTGTGACGTCCCCACCTGGGTGCATCCTGGCCGGGCAGGTGGCAGGGAGGGGGAGCAGGGGCTCCTGGTTTACTGGCAGGTGGGGCTCCGGTGGGCCCTGGCTGCGCTTTGGGGGGATCATCAGGGACTTGTGGCCCATGAGTCCCACGTAAGTGCCCGCCCGTTGGCCCAGGAGGGGACCCATGGCGTCAATAATAAAAGCCCCGTCGGGTTCATGAGTCAGAAAAGACTCTCACCCCCCACCCGACATTCAGTGTCTGTTTTCCTCCCTCAAGCAGACGCCGCTGTTCCTGTTCTTTAAAAAAAGAATCCGTGTGGAAAGAGACTGATTTAGCTCCATGGGGCTGGGGGGCGGGGGCACGTGTCCGCCTCGCGCGGCGGCGATTTTCATGGAGATGAGTTCACTCGCGCCGGCTCCAACTTGTTCCTCGCCCCGTGTTAAACGCCCGGTGAAAAGAAAGATTACGTCTATCTGGTTACAGCATTCCTGATAGACGCTCCGTGTCACCGGGCCATTGTCTCCTGGGGCCTGCGGGGAGTTCACATACCCACTATCTCTCCCCCGAGCGCCGCACGCAGCGCTTTGAAGTTTTTATAATCCATCTGTCATCTTCCGGCGAGGAGGGCGCTTGCTCCGTACCACTCAATTACCGCGTCCTCCCGTGGACGGGAGGCAGGGCTCGGGGGGGCGGGGGGAGGCTGGCAGACGCGCTGAATTCCCCGGATTCACGTGGACGCGCGATGCCAGGCCGGGCGCTGGCGTGTCTTTCGTGCAGACGTGTTGGGGTGCGTTGGGTGTTGGGTGGAGGGCCTTTGATTGTTTTTGTTTTCCCCTCTCTCTCTCCACCTCTCTTCCAGAGGGTTATTCTGAGATGGGCTTGTTCTTGGTTGAAAAATTGGGGGAAAAAAAAAAATCACGCAGCCCTCCGCTGGAAGAGGGGCGGAAAGTGCCCCGTTCGCCCCGGAGGCACCGGAGCGGGGCGCCCACGGGGCGACGCAAAGTGGCCGGAGGCTGCGGTGCCTCTGGGGACAGGGGGTGTCCCCTGGGCGTGGGAGGTGACGGGGACGGGAGGTGGCCTGCTCCTCACGCAGAGACGACTTCTTCCTCGTCTGAACGGGGAGCCTGCGCTGGAAATGCTCCACCCACGTCAGCCCCGGGGGGAGAAGCCGCTGAGATGGGTCGTTTTGGGCAGAGGAGACTGGCTGGTGCGGCCGGGCCGTGTTTGCTTCCCACTCGCCCCGTCACGGGTGGTTAAATTCGTTGTCTTAGGTGAAATGAGTTTGACGATCCTGGCTTAGCCTCTAGCGGGTATTAATTCACATTATGAAATATCCCAGCGTCATTGAGCACCGTGCGGCATACTTTGCATTGCGGCTCAGGATAGGGGCAAGGATAGGGCTTCTTTTTTTCCCCACTCAGAAGAGGATGGCGCCCCATCGTGGGTTCCGGGGGGGCTGGTTCGAGGGGTTACTGTTACGAATTTGCTGGGAGACTTGGGTGAGAGGTTGGAGGGGTGAGAACAAGAACTAGCCTGGCACTGAACCCTAACGGGGGACGTGCAGGGTGGGACTCTGGCTGAGATGGGCCAGGATGCCACGAGAAACATGTCCACGCTGTTGCCCCAGAAACACACGTGTGAACCTGGAGAACATGCTGCGGTCAGGCCCGCCCGTGGGCGGACCCCGTGGGCGGACCCCGTGCGCCCCCGCTGTGCGTCCACCGGACCTGTTCCCCTTGGTGAAACAGGAAGGCTTCCCCAGCAAAGCGAGATACTTGTGCGGTCATTAATTTAGTGAAACTTCTTAAATCCAATCTTTGGTTCGAACTCCTAATGGGAGGATGGGGTCGCTCGATGTCCTTAATTGAAATCTGGACACGATAAAAAAAAAAAAAAAAAAATGTCTCTCTGCCACTTCAATACGGCCGTCTGGAACTGCCGGGGCAGGCTCTGAACCAATTTTCTTCTCATTACTTCTGATTTTGGAGTCAATACAAATTTCATCAGCGACCGTAGGCTGCGGACGCCTGTCTGCGTGGACCCGGACGCAGGAGAGGGGCTCGCAGTTCCACGAGGGGTGGGAGCCTGGGCTGTGGGGTCAGGACGCGGAGGTTGGAGGGGCTGTGGCCAACAGCCGCCCCGTGGCCGCCTGGCGGGGTGATTGGGCTCAAGCGGAGAAGGGGGGCCCCGGGAAGGTGGCCGGAGGCCTGGGGCGGAGCCGGTGCCGGCCGCCAGCTGGGGTGGCCGTGGTCTCCTCCCCCTTCTGGAGAAGCGGCCCCCCAGCCCCCCGTCTTACCCGTGTCTGCAGCCCATGCTCCTTTTCCTTCGCTCCCAACCCTGCAGCCCCCAGCATTTACAGCCCCACAGAAAGTTCATTGTGGGGCAGAGGGGAGGGGAGCCCCAACTTTGCAGGCACGAGGGGAGGTCAGAGAAGCAGGCTCGTGTGTGGAGACAGAGGCCCGGGCTGCCTGCCTGTCCGGGCCGTGGACTTGCGTCGCTGCGAACCCCGGGACCGGCCCATCTGTCATGAGGTATTACCTTAATTGGACATTTGTTACCAGGCCCGTTTGCTATTTATGTTAAAAGCAATTCGCAGAAATGCCCTTTCTTCCTGATTTGGTATTGGCAATAGTGACGTATGTTTAATCACATTTCCATGAGTAATTATCTCATTCACATGATTAGCCGTATAAAACAGGAGCGTAGAGTAGGGCCCTGGCGCGGTCCCGCCTGGGCGGTGGCCTGGGAGGACCAGGGCTGGGGGCCCTCGTCTTCCTCCTCGGGGTGCTGGGTCTGTTACCTGCAGCCGAGGTCTCTGCGGCTGTGCTCAGGGGACAGTGGCCGCTGGGACTGTCCTCACGCCGCGCGGGCGTCCTCCGGTGAGCCGGGCTGTCCACGCGTCGGGGCCGTCCTTCCAGAAGATTCCCCGGAGACGGAGGTCACCTTTTTTCTTCATGTTGAAAAATATTCATTTATCAGTATTGGTGGCACTGTAAACAAGTGATAAAGTGACAACATTTACAACAGTAAAACTGACAGCATTTACTTTAATTTTCTGTCATTTTGGTAATTATATCAATCAAGACCCAAAACTAAAATGATATTTTAGCATGCAGTAAGAAATGAGGAATTCAGATCTTAAAAGACCATTACAATTAGCTTTGAAATGTTCGCCATTTTACCGTAATTGTTTCATATAGCTTATATGTCTTCATTTACAGCCGAATATTCTGTTGATCTTTTATAAACAAAGTAGCACCCATCTGCTCCTTGAGACACTCCTGGCGCCTATTCATTGCAAAAATAATACATGTCCTAATGACTTCCACATATTTTGAAATCTCCCTTTTGAAATTGGTCTTGGCAGATTATTTGCAGGTACTTGAGTTGCATCTGTTTGCAATTTTGCAAATGCGGAAGACTTTAATGTTGCGCGCTGCAAGAGGGCTATTTTAATCCTCAGATAACATTGGCTGTCATCAAAAGCCACATTTATCTTCTCGAAGGTGGGGCACATGTGTAACGTTAGAAGACCGAGAAAGGTCAAGGCCAAGGCTGAGGTCTGAATCGGTCCCTTCCGCAGGACCCTGCCCGGCGTGGCTTTTCATTTGCGCTGTAGCTGAGGACCCATTGCCAAGAGGATGTGTGGCCGATAAAAGATCAGGAAGAGAGTCGGTCTGGAATAATTGTGAACCCCGGCTCTCGGGCTCATTACCACCATGTGGCTAGCAGCTGCCCAGCTTTAGGTGGACGGTTGGTAATGAAGGGCTGAACCTCATGGCGCAGGAGAGGGTGCGGGGCCCACTGCGGCGGCTGGCCGGCCTCCCGAGAGGGGCTGGCGCGTTGGGGAGGAAGGTGGTCACCGGGGGCCGGTGTGTGGTCACCATCTGTTATCAGCAGGGAGGAGGGGCTCCCCCGAAGGGTCATAGCGGGGGCTTGTTTCTCCTTTGTTCCAACTCTGGAGCCCAGAGAACCGACATTAGGTGACTGTCCTGTCCAGCAGGCTGAGCGGAGCGCTGAGGCCAGCGGGTCCGGCCCCTCTCGGACCTGACCCGGCGGCCCCGGCCGGTTCTGCTGCTGAGAGAGGCCCCACCCCTCCCACTCCCGGCGCTGCTCCGTCTTCCCTCGGGGCTCCGCGTGTGTAGGCGCGCGGGCGACAGTAGCTTGGTGGTCATTTTGGCCACGCGTGTCGCATCCGTGGGTGAGGACTTGAGCCACGCTGGGGGCTGTGTGGACATCGTCCACCGTGGCTGCACACAGGACCAACGTGGCGGTGTCCCCCTCAGCCCACAAACCGACTCTCTTCCAGGCCACTTCCTGCGACTCAGGTGACGGAAGGGCTTGACCACCCAGTGGACGCGCCGTCCTGCGGAGGCTGTGGAGCTCCCGGAGAGGCAGGCGCCCCCGGGCCCTCAGGTGGTCAGCCTGAGCCTTCCTGACAACACCTGTTTGACGTCGAGTTAAAAATACCTCCGGGCACGAGAGGGACCGTGTGTGGGACCGTGTGTGGGACCGTGTGTCCCCAGTCTGGGCTAGGCCAGCTGGACAGGTGAATGGTTTACGAAAGAAGGCTTACAGGTCACGAGTTGTTTAATGTGAGTCCCTTACAGGAACTTAACAATGTGTATTTGTTTACGATGACACTGGAATGAGTGCACCCTGATGCCATAGGTTTCTGGGAGAATCTTGCAGCAAGTCACGCTCCCCGTCTTTATTTTCCATGTCGGGGGGCCGTGGGGCGCAGGAAGCAGGAAGCAGCACTGGTGTCTTTGCTTGTCCTGCGTCACTTCCGCTCTGATGCTGTCACGCATGGGCGATTCCACTTTCCACGAAAGTATTCACCTCACGGAAGGGGCGCCCAGCCCGCGCGCGGTGACCCCGGGTGGCGATGGTCTGAGCAGGCGCCTGGGCCCGTTCAGAATGCAGAGTCCCAGGGGTTCCCATGAACCCTCCTGCCATCTGAGAGCCACTGTCCTGGGCACGTCGCCTGGGAAGGACGTTTCCATCCTGGACAGGACCCCGTCCTCACAGGTCCACAGCGAATCTGCTGGAACTCTGCCCATACCCTTTCCCCAGAGACTGCACCCCGAGCCTCTAGGTCCAGGGGTGCTTAGGTATTTAATTTCCCCCTTGGCCGGTCCGGGGGTTTACCTCGTGGGGTTTCTCTTGGTCACCTGATAGGGACCTGCAGGGGTGACCCGGTGTCTCACTAATTCTCAGTGGGGGTCTGGGGAGCCCAGCCCACTGCCCCTTACAGGGTGGCGAGTGGCGTCGGCCCTAGGCCTCCCTTGTCCTGCCCGGCGTGGGGACCCAGGACCCTTGCCACGTCCAGGGGACGCTGGTTTCCTGAGGTCGCTCATGACTCTGCTGACACGGTTGGTGGGGGAGGGAACACCGCTGCTCAGGGCAGACCTGCTGCTGCTGACGCCCGTGGGGCAGCCCTGCAGAGGGGTCACGGCCGGGTGGCAGAGCCCCAGGCTGTCTCCATGGCCACGCGGGCGCTGGCGTTGCTCAAGCTGAGCTCTCTGGGCAAAGGGTGCAGGCCTGCTGGTGAGTCCAGGGTGGACTCAGAAGGAAGTGTGTTGACCGCTCCCTGTGGCTCCTGGGACTAGTCCTCCAGGTTGGACGGTGGCAGGGTGAGGGCTTTTTGTGAGGAAACGAGATCCCAGGCCCGACCCACACGGCCATGCTCGGGTGGGGTGTCCAGAAGGGGGGACATGCCCTTCACCCTGCGAACTGGTCCTGCTCCCTGAGACCCAGCCCGTACCCTCCACCTCAGGCCCCAGGCCGGGCAGGGCCTCTGGGGGACCCTCTGTCAACTCCTGTCACGCCCCCAGGGTGTTTTACATGACACATGGGTTTTACACGTTCCCAGGCGGGTATTTTGAGATCTATTAGGAACACGTAACCAGCACACCCTCGCCGTGATTTCATCGTGGAAGGTGAGCCTAAGTGTAAGAAAGTGAGTTGGTTTAAAGCTCAAGTTGAGTCCTTAACGGTCCAGGTGGCACTGGACGTGGCAGAAACTCCGAAGGCGCTGGGCGGTGACAGGTGTGGGGGGTCTGAGGGTGACAGCGGGGAGGGCCCCCTGCTTGGGTTCCCGGCAGGGGCGCAGGCCCCTCCTGGGTGCGGGTCCTTCCCTCCGGCCCCCGGGTTCCTGCTGCTGCGGGTGCGTGTCCGAGTATCCTTGGTGACGCAGTTACTGGGGACAGTTACTGGCCCCGTGGGAGGCTGGCAGGTCAGAGGCAGCGACAGCAGGTCAGCTGCAGCCCTTTCGGAACCGCGGGTCCCGTTTAGGGGGCAGCAGGGGTGTTTTGTGGGAGAAAACACTACCGACGTGCAAAAGGCAAACGAGAACGTGGGGTACAGGAGACAGGGCTGAGCAGCCACCTTCCCTCCCACGGCGGCCGTGGGGGACGTCCACGTCACCACCCCGCCAAGGTTGCCCCAAAGTCACATGACAGACCCCCATGCGGAGCAACTTCGGGCTGGCGTGCAGCCCCCGCATGGCCTCTGTGGACTCCGCAGCCGCCCCGGGCCCCCCGGCCACGTGCTGCAAGGCGCCTGTGTGTAGTGCTGCTCGGGCTGCGGGGTGCAGCCTGCCAGTGACCCACAAGCCCCCGGCTGCAGGTGTGGACGAGCAGGCGGCCAGGGCTGTGCCGTCTCCGGGTCTCAGTCGCCGGGGCCTTGGAGGGGCCGGGAGGCCGGTGGAGAGTGGAGCGCGATGGTCCCCTCCCTGCTGTGGTGGGGTGTGGGGGGACCCGGGCCCTTCGGGACTGCTGGGCCGACACTCAGCCTCCTCCTGCGCGTCCGGGTGGCGGCCTGGGGTGGGAAGGCTGTGCTGGGGGGCTCGGGAAGGTGAGAGGTGGTTTCTGCTGCAAGGAGCTTCCGACCCCAAGGGACCGACCTGTGCCCAGCAGGCAGCCAGGCCACCCTGCAGGTGTGAGGGCTCAGGGAGGGGCACTGGTGTCCCCGGCGGCTGTGGACGGGCAGGCGGGGTGCAGATGGGGTGGGGCCTATGGCAGCACCTTCGTGGGACCCGGATGCAGCGCAGGGCAGGGCCCAGTGAAGACCCACTCGGTCAGCTGAGCATGGGGAGAGCCGGCTAGTGCTGAGGCCCAAGGTGGGGTCCAGAGAGTGTTTTGGGGTCCCTGTCCTGTCTCTGAGCCACAGCCAGTGCCACCCCTGTGGATGGGGACCCACGAGGACTGGCAGGGACGCCCCTCATTCCGTGAGCTGCGTGAGGCGTGGGTGTGCGTCTTCACACACAGGTAACACAGGTCTGTGTTACCGCAGACCTGCCTCTGCGCTCAAGCCGACCTCTGAGGCCTTGCTGGGGCCTTTCTAGAAAGGAACTCCAGATGGGCTGGGCTACACTTCATGTGCATATGTGCACATGCACATGGACTCCCACATGCACATGCACATGCACATGCACATGCACTCATGTATACACTTTACACTCACACATGCAACACACACACATGTCCATGTGCATGCACATATAGTTGTGGATGCACACACACTGTGCATTCACATGCAGCGTACACACATGTGCACCCTAGCACATGCACACGTAATTTGCACTCATAATGCGCACACATACATATGAACAAAAATGCACGTGTATACACATTGCACTCACACATATAACACGTGCATGCACACATGTCCATGTTCACGCACACACACTCACACATGCACTTTGCACTCACACATACACACATGTACACACATACTAGCACATGCACACCCACTTTACACACGCACGACACATATGCATACATGTGAGCCCGTATGCATATGTACACACATTGCACTCACATATATAACACACGTACATGCACACGTGCACACATACATGTGTACCCACACACACTCACTTCAGACTCCGAGAAACTACAAGAGAAGGTGGGAAGACCTAACCGCCCAGAAACTCAGGAAGGAAACTTCCAGTCCCGACTTCCCAGGTGGGAAGCCTGGTGGACTTGAAAGGTTAGCCATGAATCGGCACCATCAGATCTTCCTTTGGTCCAACTTTAATTCAGACGAGGCGGCTCCGTGTGGACCCCTGACACAGCAAGGCCACCCACCATGTGGCGAGCCAGCCCCTGGGGCCGGCGGGCGGAAGTGCTCTTACCCGGGGCTAATCGGCCCAGAGGGGCTGCCCCCGGTCCCCACCAGGGCTCTGTCACTCAGACGTGCTGGGGACCCGAAATTGAGGACGCAGACAGGCAGGCGGGGGGAAGCTGGGAGGCAGGGCCGGGGGAGGGGCCCTCAGCGCCCCTGGCTTCCCAGCCCCTCCGAGTGGGCATGCGCCCCCCCCGTATGTGCCCAGTTATTGTTCAGGACCAGCCAGGGACAAAATGGAAGCTTTCGGGTTCTGAAATATTTATAAGGGACTTTGGATTTTGTATATGTTAAGGGAATGGTAATTTGCGATGACATTAAAAAAAAAAAGCCACGGCTCTTTTAAAACCTTCCGCCATGGGGGGAATGGGTGGGTGGGTGGGGGGACAGAGGGGAGCAAAAAGGGGATGGATGTAATACAACAACAATAAAATTTAAAAAAAAAAAAAAAAAAAAAAAAAAAAAAAAACCTTCCGCCAGGCCACTCGGTCACTCCTGAGACAGACGGGCACCCCGCCCCCCCAGCCTGGTGGGCACGCCTCCCAGGGAAGTTGAACAAAAGAGGCGCTCTGGTCACTGTCCCAGCGGCCCCAGCGCAGCTGACGGTCCGCGGCTATTTCTATTTTAAACCTTGATTTTTGCCAAGTTTGTCTTTTGACTGTCCTCATTCTAATGAGGCTTCGTTGCGGGACCCGCTCCCAGCTCCAGGGAAAGATAAACCGGGGGGACTGGAGAAAAAGTTCTGCTCTGTGAATAGGCGTGCGTGTGCGTGCATGTGCGTGCGTGTGCGAGGGAGCGAGGCAGACATGCTGGCTGGCCACCGAACTGCCTTTCCTCGCTTCCAAAGCCGCCGCATTTCCTGCGGGGCCTGTGTTCCCCGTGCTGCTGTGCTTGGCTTGGGACGTGCTTTCTCATTGGCTGCGCTGTCTGGCTGCTTCCTCCTCCCACTGGTGCCCTTGACCGGGGGTCCCTCAGAGCCAGGGTCTGGCCCCTCGCCGCGCAGCCCTCACCTGCCCCAATGCCCGGCCCTGTGCCTTTTCCACTCTGGTGGACGTCACAGTCAGCTCAGAGGACACCTTGCCCCTTCTGTCCCACCTGTGGCAGGTGAGGGCGACGGGGTCCCCAGGCCTCTTTCCCTCCAGCACGGCATCTGCCACGTGGTCCTGATTGGACACACCTGCACACGCCTGGTCTGTCCTGGCGGGTGACAAGCCCCGGAGGGCACGGAGCAGGGCGGGTGCTGGGGCCCTGGGGGAGGGGCTGGACTGCTCAGATGTGTATTTCTTTCTTTCTTTTTTTAAATTTAGTTTTACTGTTGTTGTAGATGTGTATTAAGGACTCCTGAGGCCCCTGGTTGGGGGGCTCACCATCTGCATGTCAGGAGACGGGCTGGGGTGAGAAATACAAGCCGCCCTTCAGCGCCTCGCGCCTGCCTGGTGTCACGGCGTCCCCTGGCCCCCCGTCCTGGCAGGTGCAGGGGCCCAGAGCAGGTCTGGCACTCGGGCGGGCAGCGTGTTCTCAGAAGCTCACGGTTTCTTCCTTGGAGGCCACTCTGTCACCTGGTCCTGCGGGGTGGTGCCTCACCCCCCTCCTTGTCACCATCAGACTGATTGGCACCACATGGCTTGGCATCAGGAGGCCCGGGATGCGCCCCTGCGGCTGGGCCCAGGGGTGGCTTCCCCACGGGAATGCTTGGCATGTGTTTAATTATTCATTGGCACTCTCCCTGTCTCCCCGCTCCTTGATTGTTTTGTCTTTCCCTAAAAATATTTATTTGAAATTCCATGATCAAAGAGTGAAAAAAAAAAACAACAACAAAAAAAACCCAACACAAAGCAGGATATTAAAATTAAAAAAAATTTTTTTTTCGAAGAGGTTGGAATGTCAGGATCATTTTTATGAGATAAGTTTACCAGATGAAGCCGCAAATTATTTGCGTCAACTTCCTAGGCCCAGCATGCGACTCCCGGCTGCCTTTCTGGGGAGTGATCTTGGCTGGCATGGATTTAAAACACCTTCCACTTCAGGCAGGGGAAACGCATTGTAATTAAAATTAACGGATTTTTCTTGATCATATTTTAGCGCGCGCCGCACTCACATCTGTGTTCGGAATGGATAAAGCAAGGACGGTGGTAGAATAATCCACTTTTGTCTGAGGATGGAGCCCGTGATGGAGGGGCGAATCTGCAGAAAGCTATTTGGAAATGCTGCCTCTCTTGTCAGGTTTTATTATGCAGGAAGGTGTCATGTTTGTTGCGAAGCTGAGTGCAGATGGCAGAGTGGAAGAAATGGATCACTAATTTTAACAATGATTAATGAACAGAGATAGAAAATGAATTACATTGGACTATCGGAGGCAAGAAATATTTTTGTGAAAATTTTGACTCATCTGCTCGGCTGTTCCCTGCAAATTACTTTCAGAAATTCTATATGTTGTCAACAGTTGACTGCATTTTCCATTACTGTCTATTTCTGTTCTTAAGTACTTTTGTGTTATTAGAGATACATAATTTCAAAATACCAATACATTTCTGATTACTTAGAGAAAATATATGTAGCCGTGCGGCTGTTCCATAGACGGGAGCCATAAAAGTCCTGTTTTATAATCATCTTTCATTCTTCCTCATTTTATCACTACATTAGGGATATTTGATAAAAAGAAAGGAGGTAGGTGGGGACTCGTCCGGCCCCAGCAGAATACAGAACACGTCAGCGCAGGTACCCACGACGACAGGGGTGGTCTCCCGGGGCCGCCGGCCCTCGGGCTCCGTGCTCTCTGCCTCGCGTGGGTGGCCAGGACCCGCGCTCCCTGGCGTCGGGCCCGGGGACCGTGGCCCACGCTGGCCCGTCCGCCGCTGCTGGAGCCCCAGACCTCTAGGACGCTCGTCCTTCAGGCTCCAGAACTCATTGTGGGGCCCGCAGTTGTCGGGGGGACTTTCTGTCAGCCTGTCCTGCCTGCCTGCCCCGCTGGAGCTGGCGGGCCATGAGCCTCCACGGTGCTTCTGGAGCTTCCTGTGTGCGTGCGTGTGCGCCCGTGTGCCCTGGGGACGGGTGGGACGTGGCCGGTTGGGCCCCGACGCTGCCCTTGGCGGGAGGCACACCTGAGGGGTTGCTCCAAGGAGGTGGACGGTGAGGAGTGTCTCTTCCCTGCCCCCCTCTCTCCTGTTGCTCCTTTTTGGGGGTTGGTTGGCATATTGACCCTCTTGAGTACGTTGACCTCATGGCGCCTCATCTTCCTGAGACCCTCTGATGTCCTGGGATTTGGATCCCGTGTGGCCACTGGCAGGCACCTGGCTTCACCCTTCAGGAGCCACTTTAGTGGTGGCGAGAGTCAGTGTCACATGTAGAGCTTCAGGAACTGACCCCTTCAGGGCAGCCTGGTCACAGCTTAGCCGTGTCTGGGTAGCCTGTGGATGCAGCCCACCCCTGGCCCACCTGTCGGCCCACCCCTGGCCCACCTGTCGGCCCACCCCTGGCCCACCTGTCGGCCCACCCCTGGGCCCACCTGTCAGCCCACCCCTGGCCCACCTCTCAGCCCACCCCTGGCCCACCTGTCGGCCCACCCCTGGCCCACCTGTCGGCCCACCCGGACTGCAGACTTGGCAGTTGTGCTGCCTCAGAACCTCACGGCACAGCCCCTCCCGGGCCAGCAGCTCCGCCGGGGGCTCGGGTCTGACCCTGCCCGCCTCCCCATGCCTGCGGCTGCCCGGGCCCTGGCTGCCGCCCGAGAGCTGCCTGGTGCCTGAACAAATGGACAATCTGTAAGGACTTCCTTTCCCTGCAAACGAGCTGTGTAAGTTTCCAACTTGACTGTTTTATTGATGCTCTTGACCTGCGAGAACGAGCCGGCTGTTTGAAAAGCGCCAAGTACCTCCCATGACTGGCGTTGACTTAAATCGCAGGGTAAAGGGGGCCCTGCTCGTCCCCGTGGGAGGAGGTCGTGCGGGGGCTCCCCCACCTCGCTGGCCTCGGGGTCCCCCAGAGGTGGTCCGAGTGCCTTCCCCTCTTCTTGCGTTTAGGCGGCAAAGGAACCGCAGCGAACACGTAAGCCCGGGAAGGGGTCTGCGTCGGGCCGTGTGCGTGGTGGGGACAGGGGTCCCCGTCCTGGGCCCACTGAAAGGCGTGAGACGTAGAGGGGTGGGCTCAGGCGGGGGAGGGAACCCCACAGGCCACAGGTGAAGGAAGAGGTCAGGAGGACTGAGAGGGGAGTTGCAGGTGGCCCTTGAGAGGTCAGGGACCCCGTGGTGAGAGCTGTTCCCACACTACGGAGGTGGAAGTGGGGCGCACAGCTGCTCCAGGTGACCGGCAGGCCCTGGAGACTCAGGCGTGTGTTCCTGACCCCCAGAAACGGGGTGGAGCCCCAACTCCCTCCCTCCTTCTGGCAGGAGCACCCGGTTATTTACCGTGAGCAGGCTCCAGTCCTCGGGAGTCCTGGTGGGGGGGCCCCGGCCCCTGCTCCGGCCGTGCAGGGCGGCTCTGGGTGCACCTCGCGCTGCCATCAGCCCCGGCTTTGCTGGGATTTCCTTCCTCGTGACCTGACCTCACTGCAGCCAGAGCTGGTGGTAAAATAACGTTAAACATTATCCTAAAATATCCATTTCAACGGGAGGATTCGTTCACCTGCAGATGGGAACACCCACCCCACCAACGCACACTCGCTTGGCCACTGGGGTTGCCTCTCGGCGGGATGTATGTCTGAGGGTTCGGGGCCACCCTTGGGACCCGCCGCCAACCCCTCTCCAGACTGCACTCCGGCCGTGTCCCCTCACCTGCCACCTGGGAAGGGGGCACCTACGTCAGGCTGAGCGGAGCCGCCGGAACAGAATGGCCCATCGCGGGAGCCGGAAGCCATTGGAGGTGCCTGCCACCCACTTACTTCAGGTAAATCGCTGATTGACCTTCTTGGGGCTCCGATACTTCCCTAATCAGAACCTGAAATCTGTATAACAACACTTCATTTACTTGATAGACAAAAGAACAATTGTACTTGAAGTAATGTGATTTCTAAATAGACGCCGCCTGTCAAAAATAAACGTGTGAGAAGTAAAATGTAGCTCAAGGAGACAATTAGCCAGCAGAGGTGACACCGTAAACAGGTGCACCCATTATTCCCAGAGCGCGTGGCGGTGCACGCGCGTCTTTTAGAGTGATGGAGGGTCACGTGACGGCTTGGTGAATTATCTATCGGGATCATCTGACTGATGAGCTGCCGCAGCAGATCATTTAAAAATGCATCTCACAAATTATATGGTAGCTGGGAAAAGGCAGGTTTTTTTTTTTTTTTTTTAAAAGAACAATGCTGTTCTGAAACTGCACCAGCATCCGTAATTTTTCCCTTTGAAAGGACGGAGACCATTGCATGACGCCGGGTAGACCGTCGGTCAAGGTTGTGCAAATTCATGACCGTGTTTGCTAATGTATAAGACACTTTCCATTCGGGTTTCAGTGACACTGGGTTTTTTTGTTTGTTTTTTGTTTTGTTTTTTAATAATGTGTTGTTTCTGGAACACCTGCCGTCCCTGCTACCTGTGGGCAGAGTGGAGAGAGGACCCTCTTTCCAAGAATGTTGATAGAAATCTTGACTGACGTGGAAAGGCTGGGGCTGAGAGGGGAAGGACATTTTTCTTTTCCTTCCTGTGAATTGTGAGGGTTGAATTTTCTGCCCCCAGAGCTTGACCACGAGACAAGCCAGGGGTCCCCCATGGGCCCGGCTTTTGGGGCCTGTCGCCCCCTTTGCCCCCTGCCCTGGGCCCCGTCACAGAGTCCATCTTCGGGGCGTCTATTATTTGCGACCTCGCCTGTGTTTTCCTTGTTGTAAATAGCACGAAGGAAGCCTGCAGGACCGCCGTTCCTATATCTTCCTGTCCCTGTCAAATTACAGGGAAAGACAGGGTGGCCTCCAAATCAGTGTGCCCTGGGGTTTTCTTGGTTTTCTCTGAACACCCAGTCGCTGGAGCTAAAGTTGATATGGACGGAGCGGGGCCAGCGCTGGGCCAGCAGCCCCGGTCCCTCGCCCACGTGGTTCCCGGCCTCTGTCCCGGCGGCAGACGGGGCCAGGGTGGGACTGCGGGTCGGGCCAGCCTGAGGGCTCCCTCCCTCGCTCCTGCGCCGTGAACGAGGTGACAAGTGGGTGGCTGGGCCCGGGCAGCCCAGACTCCGCTCCAGCGCCGGTCAGTTCATTGGTGAGTTCAACCAACACAGGACAACACGCACACATGCGATGCGCACAGGCACATGTACACGCACCGCAATACAACACATGTACAGGTACTCTTGAACACACACATACACACATACCTGCACACACATGTACACACGATCACACGTACACACACACGCAGCCACGTGCCTGGAAGGAACCAGGAACTGAGGTCTCCAGCTGCTGGGGTCTGGGCCTGGTGCCCAGGCGCCTCTCTGGGGGACGCTGGGACGTGTTCGTGTTGAGGACCCGGACTCCGTGCGCCGGGGCAGCTTCCCGCCTGGAGAAGGGGCTGCGCAGGCCGGGGCCGCGGGCGCAAGGCTTCCCGCCTGCGGGTCTTTCCCGGGCTCTGCTTGCGGTGTGCAGGGCGCAGACCGTGCAGGAGCCCCGTGTACCCCAACCCTGCCGTCACGTCAGCACTCTGTGCTGCGGCCGGTGCACCGACACGGACACGTTCCTGTGGACTGAAGTCCCCACTTGCTGCAGGCGTCACTTTCTGTGTTGTCCGCCCCGGGGGTTCAGGCACCTGATGGCAGGCCCCCCCCTGTCCACGCAGAGCGCTCCCCACTCTGAGAGCCGCTCCCCCCACCCCCCAGCCCGGCCACTGCGGTCTCTCCTGGTCTCAAGTTCTGCCTCATCCGCGGCGTCACAGGGCTGGGTCACCTGAGTCTCTGGGACTGGCTGTCGCTAGCGACAGGCGTTTAGGCTCTGCCACGTTGTTTGTGTTGTGATTTTTTCCTGTTGAGTAATATTCCCTCGTGTGGATGCACCTCTGACGAAAAACTGCCTCCCTCACGGGAGGACGGCCTGCTGGCCCGCGTGTGACGGTTCTCCTTGGGCCTGGCCTGTGTTCTCTTTCTCCGATGGCTTTCCCTCTGTAACACCTGTGGGGGGCCAGCACCCCAACCAGCGGCCAGGCAGCTGCTCTTTACACACACAGACACACAGATGCACACAGGGAGAGATACACAGGTACACACACATAAACATACGCAGATGCACACACAGATATACACAAATACACAGATGCACACATGCAGATACACAGACACACATATAGATACATGAATACATACACATATAGTACACACATACAGTTACACAGATAGATACACACACAAGTACATACACACACACAGATACAGAGATATGCACAGATACACACATGCACACAGATACACAGGTACACACACAGATACACATAGAGCCACACATACACATGTGCACACACAGAAAAACAGAAAAATACATGAAAAGAGCAACAGCAATCCCACCAGCTGATAGAATTATGGATTGTTGTTATTTTCTCCTTTGTAATATCTTATATGTTCCACGTTTGCTACAAATGAGCACATGCTATTTGATTACCCAGGTTTATACATCTAAAACTAAATCTAAAACTAAATGAAATAAACCCCCAAAGCAAAGGAGACCCCCCACAATCGGGGAGTTAGAACTCAGATAACTTTCATTTTGGCTTCAGCACATATCCACGGAACCAACATTCCAAGTGACATTAATGATAATAGATTTTCTCCAAAACCTGCTGCAGAAAATAAGAGAATTTTTATCACGGCCACATGTCAGAACAGCCTGGTATCTGGTTCGGCACCTCCACCGAATGCATATAAGGCAAGCCATCAACGTCAGCCGTGGGTGCAATTTGGAATCTTTTAAAGCACCATAAAATCATACCAGGAAACAGGTGACATAGATTTTAGGGTGATATTTTGTTGAATTCGGTGTCTCCAAAATATGATTTCAACATGTGGAACGTGGGGAGGACAGGAGTGCGACCGTTGACACTCCTGGTGTGAGAAGAGTCCTTCACGGCGCCACAGCTCACCCCGCCCGGGGGGCACCGTCCGTGCGCCCGCAGCCGCCGTGGTTGGCGACTTCCGTCCTGCCCGCAGCAGCCCGGCCCGACGCAGCCCTGCCGGCGGCTGGTGCGGGAGACACGCCGAACAGACACCTGGCGCTGAGCGCCGACGCCTCAGCGCTTCTCCCGGGCAAGCAGCTGGGGACGTCCCCCGGGGTCTGGGGGGCTCTGACGTAGCCCCCGTACGGGCTGTGTTTCGGCTCAGGTGGTGATGCAGTCTGTCAGAAGGCACTTACGGTTTTCTGGAATTTTCTTCTCCTGCGTCACTCCGTCCTTGTGCTCTCGGTTCGCTGCCATAGGCGCCTCAGCCGGGGGGGGGGTCCGCATCCCGTGAAGGGTCAGACCGGGGGCCAGGCTGAGCCCAGGCCTCGGAGGAAGCAGCTCTCGGGTGGCGCTGGGCGCCCAGCCTGGCCCCCACCCCGCCCCGCCCCGCGCCGTGGGCAACAGCAGCTGCTGGGCGCTGGCCCTGTGGGTCGCGGGGCTTGGACTTCCGGTCTGTGCTTCTCACCCTGAGAGCCCCGCCCTGCACGGTGGGCTCATCAGGACCTGCCACTGTGGGTGAGGCCTGGGGGTCCATGAGCGCAGTGGTGCCACGGTCTCCGCGTGTGCTCCTGAGGACAGTGGCGGGGCGGTGGCGTCCGTGGCACGGGCCGTGGAATCAGACCCTGCCTCCCACACCCGACGAGCTCAGCCTTGGGCCAGTCAGTTCACAGCTTGTGCCTCAGTTTCCCAGATAAATGAACATGATAACAGTACCTGCCTCACTGGTTTGTCGTCAGGGTGCAGTGAGACTGCAGGTCAGTACACGGAACTCGGTGGGGACGTGCTGAGTGCTCTCCACCCTGACTACGTTCAGGAATGGTAGGTCCGTGCATGTCTGTGGCATCTTCATGGATGTGTCTGGGGTATGCACAGGTGTGTATGTGGTATGTTCACAGACATGCATGACTGTGGTGTGTGCACAGATGTGACTGTGCTCTGTGTACACGGATGTGTGTGTCTGTTGTGTACATGGACACATGTATCACGCGTGCACAGATGTGCGTGCCTGTGGTGTGTGCATGGACACAGCTTTGCTGTGTGTGCACAAATGTGTGTGTCTAGCATGTGCACAGACACACATGGGTTGTGTGTGCACAGATGTGCGTGCCTGTGGTGTGTGCATGGACACAGCTGTGCTGCGTGTGCACACATGCACATGTTTGTAGTGTGTGCACAGACACACGTGTTGTATGTGCATAGATATGCATGCCTGTGGTGTGTGCATGGACACAGCTGTGCCATGCGCACATATGCATGTCGGTGGCGTGTGCATGGACACAGCTGTGCTGCGTATGCACACATGTGCATGTCTAGCGTGTGCATGGACACACATGTGTGTGCACAGATGTGCGTGTCGGTGGTGTGGGCATGCGGATCTGTTCCGGCTGCTGCCCAGACCACACTCTTCCATGGCTCCAGCTCTCCTGTCGCCGGCCGGCCACGGACCTGACCCGCCACAGCCACCAGCACGGGGAGGGCGCCTCCCCTTTCTGTTCACTTTCCCTCTCCTCTTCTTCTCAGAGCTGTTTTGACTATGAATTAATTGTAGGTTGGGGGACTTGCTAGCGAAAATCAAAGCCAAGAAACTTCAAAAGGACAGGAGCAGGGGCCACCGGGGAAGCTCGGCCGGGCTCCGGAGCTGCGGGGGGCGGGGGGCTTCCGTGTTTCTTCAAAGGGGACACCAAATGTTTCTGATCGTCTCTTAAAAGCTCACACGCCAAACTTGGGCAATCTGGGGGAGCGACGGGGTCCCCGCAACAGCTAGCATGCCCTTCCGCCTGCAGCAGGGGCCGGAGGGCCGGGCTGAACTTGGGCTTCCTTGGGAAGAGTTAATCATCAATCTGGATCCGTAACAAAGGAGATGCGGCGTTATTATGCTGGGAAAGTTTTTTTCTTAACTGTCAGTGAAGCAGTACTAATTATTACTCCAGTGTAAATGAGGTCATTTCCTATTAAGAGAACAAAATGCTTAGCCGCGCCTTGCCAATTCATACCAACTATTTTTCACACATACTCAGCTTTTTCGTGTTTAAAAAAAAATATTTTTTTTTTTGTGATAAAATCCATTCATTTGTATTAGAAAAGTGTAAACCATCGCCATAATAGTTGTCCGTGATTGCCCAGATGAGCTTTTGTAATGTGTGGGTTGTTTGAATACCATGTGTGAGCTATGCAACAATTAGGCAGCTGAATGGATCTTTACAACAATCAGATACTTTTATCTCCCTGAAAAAAAAAAAAAGAAAAAAAACACATTCCTTGGATGTGTCCCGTGAAACCGTAAATTCCGGGGCGCAGTGCACGCACGTCAGGAGGACTTTCGGAAAGACGTTGAGGAAGGACAAAAAGACATCCAAATATCTTGTCTTCGTGGTTTCCTTTTTTTTTCCCCCTTTTTCTCAGGCAAGCGAAAAGATTTAAGGAATATTGTAGCAAACAAAGGGTAATTGTTTCGCCCAGATGTTGCTTTTGCACAACAAGCAGGTTACAATGTTCCCACAGAGCTGATGAGCCCAATCAGGGAAATGATTAAAAATTGATTTTGTCCCTGTAATTACAGTATGTAAACTACTTAGCTTGGATTGCAAAGGAAGTGATTTTCTAATTACGTATATACTCTGGTGTCTAATGATTGGTTTTTTGAAGTAATGAAGAGAGCGCACTAACGACTCCTTGGTGTTCTGGTGTTTAAGAAAGACCATCTTTAGAGTAAGCAGCAACAGACAAAGAGTTTAAATTGAATTTTCAACACTGTTAATGTGCTCGTGGACTGGCTTATTAAAGACACAGGGACGTAATTTGATTGGCTCCGCGCGGCGTGGCTGTTTTTCACCCTCAAGCATGTAAGCAGACACGCCCGGGGGCGGCCGTGGGTGGGGGGAGCCCCCCGTGCGCACGCCTGTCACCCCCACACCTGGCCTGGGCGGTCAGACCGCAGCCCCTCGCCCCGGCGTCCTCAGTGGCGTGACGCAGCCGCGTGACTCGGTTGCCCTGAGCGCCAGCCTGCGGCAGATGGCTGCCCCCGTCCCCTAGGAAAGGGGGCGCCAGGCCCCTCAGGGCTCTGGGAAGGCCCGAGGGCTGGTCCGGGGCAGAGGGAGCGGGTAGGGGGGTGGGACGCAAGCCTGACTGTGGTTTCGAGGCAAGGGCAGGAGTAGGGTCCCCCGGTTGTGTCATCTCCCCGGGGTCTGGCCAGGGTGATGGGGCAGAGGACAGAGCCTGGAGCAAGAGCTCCGGGGTGGCTGGGTGAGTGCGCAGAGGAGGGACAGTGGCTCCGGGGAAACCCACTCGCCCCTCCCCTGGGCTCCCCCGGAACACACTGGCTCCCTGCTGCCCAGGGCCTCTGCACTTGGGTCTGCTCTTCGGTCAGAGGTCCTCCTCCGACTGCCGCACCTGAGTCTCTGTCGCTGCCGCCCACCCTTTCCCCGGCTGTATCTGTGTTTCCTTCCTTCCTTCCTCCCCCCACGTCCTCCCTGCTTCCTCCCACCCACCCAGCACTGACTGGGCCCCAGGCCCCTGCCTGACGCTGGGGACCCGCAGGTGGAGGCCCAGCCCTTCCCCAGGCTGGGAGGGGGTGCAGGGCTGCCCTCAGCAAGTGGCACCCCTTGTACTCAGGTGACCGCCAGGGGTGCCGCAGACTGCGGGGAGGCAGCCATGGGCCCAGAGCAAGGGCCTGGCATTGCACCTGGGTCCTTGCAGAGGCTGTGACGTTGCTGGGGGCCACCTCTGCTCACCTCTGGGCGTCCTAGTGGCCCTGCCTGCAGCTCAAGGCGGGAGGCTGGGCGCCTGCCCTGGGAGGACCTCTCCACTCGGCCATTTCACGTCCGTCCCCACGTGGTTCAGGAGTGTGGAGGTGACCCTGTCCCCTTGCGGGGCCCACGTGACCTCCCTCTCTATCCCCAGGGTTGCTGCAGGGTGGGTCCACTGCAGCTGGGGTGGCCACCACTGCCCAGACCCCCGACGTCAGTTCTTGTCTGTCCTCCATGCCCTGCTGTGCTCCCCAAAGCCCCCTTCAGGCCTGCGGTCCTGCCCTGCCTTGCCTCCCCCTCCCCCGGAGGGGCCTGGTGGTCCCTGGGGTGGGGAGCGCCCTCGGTCCCTCTTCCTCCCCGTCCCCACGTTGCAGCCACTGCGTGCTTCCTCCCAGGTGCCCCGGCCTCCCCCACACCAGGGTCCCTGACCACTGCCCACCCCTGGTCCCCATCTCGGTGCCTGGAGTGGCTCCTGGGCCCCCCTGCCCTGCGCCCACCGGCCACATGCCTCTGGGTGGTTTCTGTCCCTCCAGTCTTCACACAGTAGGTCATTCCTGTGTCCCCTGGTGGACCTGCTGGCCCCCTGCCCCCTGCCACAGGGCCCGGCGCACAGTAGGGATGACTGATGGAACCCACAGTTCTCCTAAACTCCCTCCCTCTCAGGGGCCAGGGTTGAGGACGCTGGCAGGTGGGCCTCACCCGGGCCTTAAAGGGGGAGCAGGGTTATGGGTGTGAGAGGGGTTCGGGCACTGGGACCCCTGTGGAGGGAATGCTGCTGGTGGGGCGGCTGCGACCACCCACTCATGCGGGCTCTTGGCTGCCTTGGCCAGGGGCCCTGCCCCGTCCTCTGACCCGCTGGTACCGGCACCAGCCTGGGCCACTCTCCTGGTCGGCTCCTCCCTGGCCCCTCGCGGGTCCCGGTGGGGCAGGGCCCGGAGGCGCCGGCTCTGGCCACCTCAGGGTGCTCTGTGCTGAGGCCCTGGGCTCCCTGCCCACCCAGCGGGCGCGCTCACCTTGCCCAGCAGGGCCGGCCTCCTGCGCGTAAAGGCAGCGGGGCGGGAGGGCCCGTGACGGGCTGCAGGGACAGTAAGGTTCTCCACACGGTGGGAAAGCAGGTTCGGGGCTTCCCCAGACCAGGTTCCGCGTCTGCGCGTCATGGGAATGGCGGGGCTTCTACGTGAACGTTCCCTGGCTGGAAAAAACCCCCCACCTCCTGCCGCCGGCCCCCCAAACTTCAGGAGTCTGTGCAGAGTCCCCAGGCTGGGACAGAACCCGGGACACCCAGCTCTGAGCACGTGTGTGTCACGCGCTACATTTCGATGGTCGATTCAGAGAAAACAAAATGCAGAAGCTAATCGGATGGGCGGAGGGTCTGTGAGTCCTGCCTTGGTTCCAGGTGGCTGAGGTGCCCCTTTGGCCGGACAGGCAGGTAGCGACCGGCCTAGGAAGAGCGGTCCCTGTTGCCATGGGGGGCCCTCACCAGCTCCGCTGCGGTGGCCGGCATCTGCCTTGCGGTGGCGGAGGGTGGCCAGCCAGGGGTTTGGTGTCCGGTGTCTGGGGCCGTGGCTGCCATCACGGGCTCTCTGAACGCGTCTTCGGGTTTCCCTTTGCAGACCCATCCCGGAACCCCTCCCGGAATTCTGCTTCTATAAGGAATGCCACAACGTACGACATCAGTCAGTGACAAAGGGCCTCTGAGGAGGGGACTGGTGCGTGTCCCGGGAAAGCCCGTCTGGAACTGGGCAGAACAGTGTAGGGTCTGGTGGCTGTGGGCCGGTGGGGGGCTGGCCCTGCAGGCTGGGGTGGCCGGGGTCCCCCGCCGATGGCCCAGCCACTGCGGCCCCTGTGGGCGGCATGCCAGCGTCCGTCGGGGCCCTTGCTGCCCAGTGTGGCCTTCCTGGTCTTGGTTCTGGGAAGGGGACCTGGATGCCACACAAGACCCCTGAGCTGGGCCACTTGGAGGTTCCTGGCGGGAGCTGTGGGCCCGTTGAAATGTGGTGTCCGATGAGGGGCTTCTTAAACAGGGAACACAGAACCCGAGAAGACCCCCTTAACCCCCGGCCTTTTAAGATCCCAAAGGGCGAGCCGGGGCGGGGGGGGACGGACTTCTCCGATCTTACTCCTGCTGTCCCTCCAGCGAAGAGCTGGCCAGCGCCCCTCCCCCGCTGGTTCCGCAGGTGGCACTTTCCCATGAAAAGAACCTGAGCAAATACGCTTTATGGCAGCGGAAGGCGCACAGTTCCCCCTCCGTAAACAGCTCCATGAACTGGGGCTGGGGGGCTACTCAGTATTTTTGGGCTCAGGGGCGCCCGGCGCGCCTGCCCCGCGGAAGTCCGGGCGTCCACCCCGAGAATGTCTAACGGGCCTTGTTTTTGCAGTTCCTGCCCAGGGCAGCTTCCGGAACATCCTCCCGCCGGGACGGGGCGCCGCGGCCGTGAGACTCGCCCGGTAAGGAGAGCCATCTCGTCGCTGGTTGGCGTCTCGGTGGGAGTTGGGGGCGGGGAGCCAGGCCGCCCTCCCGGGTGGGGCCCCTTCTCCCCGCTGTGCCCCGCCCTCACGGACTGCGGGGCCAGGGCTGTGGGGTCCGGCCCAGGGCTCCGCGTGGGATGGTTCTGTGGTGTGAACACATCGGCCGTGGCCTCTTGCTCTCAGGCACGACATCCCTAAGTGGCTGCCCACCAGCCCACACTGATCCAGAGCTGGCGGGCTGGGGGGCAGCTGCCCAGAGCCAGGGGCCCCTGCCCTCGCTTCCTGGGGTCCATTTCCTCTCTGCTCCCCACGTCACTGCGGGGCCACCGGCCCCGGCTTGGAGGAAACCTGTCCCCGACCAGCTTGCGTCTGTCACCTCGATCAGACTCAAGATCACGGAATCTGCAATGGAGTCTTTCCCAGGCCTTTGGCTGATAAAACTTACACGAAGGGCCGGCATCTGCTCTGCCCCCCCGGGAGCTCACCCCCCGTCTAATTAGCCAGCTCGCCTTCTCCTGACCCTGGGCCTCGGGGTCACGCGTGAACCAGGGGGCGGCGGGCAGGTCTGCGCGTCCCGAAATTAATTTTATATTGTGCCGAATGTATATTTTCTTTCATGGCCGCTGCGTCGCGTGGCAAAAGTGCTTACTTCTGATTTTGTGGATATTATTGACCATGGATTACTCTTATTTGGGTTTTTACACAACAGTTATATTAGAAATTTGCTGTTTTATTCTTACCTTCTTAGTAAAAATCCTTTTATCACACAATGGGTAATTTATATCCATTACCAGGCTTTTCAATCCTTTTCAGTGGGCTGTCAGCGCCGTTGGCACCGTAATGATTAATGTGATCTAATAATAGTGTGCCATTCTATTACCTTAGTCAAACATGCACCAACATCCTATTCGGATCTACCAAATTCATAGCTTCCTATAATATTTTTGTTGAAAGACAGGATTACTATTTTTCAAAGCCGATTTCCCCCCTTTAACATATTTAATGAAATTCGCGAGGCTGTGCCCTGGCGACGCGGACTGGTGCCCGGCCCCGCGGGGGGGCCGTGGGGGGGGGGCTGGGCACGGGGACGCGGGGCTGGCGCGTCTGCTGGGCCTCGAAGGAAAAGAACTCGCCCGGTTTCCGGTCCCTCCTGACGTGTAATAAGGAAGGTGTGTTTCAGATCGAAAGGCAGAGGCGTGAGCAGTGGGCCTCGAAGGCTCCCTGCTTCTCTGCCCTGTTTCATCCTGGCTTCTGTCACCTGCCCCGGTCAGCTGGGGACCAGGAGGAGCTGCGGAACCAGTGGAGGGAGCTCAGCCCCCTCTCTGGACAGGGGGCCCCGTGACCGGGCTTTGTCTGGCCAGCGTGGGCTCAGCCCCCCGGACTCCCAGGGTCTCCCAGCCTCCCCACCACGGACGCGTCGGTGGGGCCGTCCTGGCCACTGGGGACATTTCACTGACCCCTGGCCTCTACTCACGAGAGGCGCCAGCGTGGCCCGTCCCCGAAATGACCGCGTGTCCCCTGGGGGCATAGCCGCCCCTGGAAAGCGCAGGTCTAGTTCATGGGAGCAAAGCAGATATTTGGGGGTGTGGGGGAGCTCCAGCATTGAGGGGCTCCGGGGACCCCTGCTTTGGGAGAGAGGATGTGTGGGTGACGGCGACAGCCTGTCCTTCCCCAGCAAAGCGCAGCCTCTTCTTCTTTCTGCCCCGGCCCCTGCGTCTGTCACTGCCGGTGAGGGCCTGAATCTTATCTTCTCCCACTTAAATCCCATTATAATCACCTCGTGATTGATAACATTCCACCTTTTCAAAGGCTTTAAAGTCTGTGTCAACCAAGGATGACATTATTGTCGTGCAGGCGAGATGTGTTCCAACAATTACACACTCGACTCCGAATGGGGAGGGTCGCCCTCTCCTCCGGGTGCCCCCGTGGCCCCAGGAGCCCTCGCAGGAGGACACGCGTGATGCGAAGAGCCAGGCCCTGCCCCGGGACCCCGCGGCTCTGAAGGCGCACGTTGGGGCTCGGGGCTCGTTCAGGCCGGAGGGCCGGGAGGGGGAGCAGCGGGGGGGAAAGAGAGGGAGATCCTGGTTTTTGATTCTGAACAAAGATCATTCCTACACGTTGGCTCGAAATAGGCAATCAACTGAAATCAGGGGAAGTATTTTGAGGGCAAAATTTATATGGAACTACTTGAATCCTGATACGTGTGCACCCACAGAGATCCCTCTGTTTAAATCCGGGGGAGAGCGGATGAAAAATAAAGCTTTCGTCCTAAAAATAGTGCCTGTAGTGTTTGCTCTCCGATGGCCCCGCGGGTCGGGTGCCCTCACGTAGCATCTCCGTGGAAGACACCGCGGCGCGTGCTGCCGGGCGACCCCGGGTGGCAGCAGGGAGGTGGCTGTGCGCGCCGGCCGTCAGGAGGGTCCGGGCACATTGCAGCGGTGGGCGCGCCGAGGGCTTCGGGGACTTTCT
>PVIW01002812.1:54074-88813 GCA_004026585.1 Noctilio leporinus
GAGCCTCTGTCTGAAGCCCTAACGGAACCTTTGAATAGTAGGGCCAGTGGTCCAAATGGAATCTCACTTTTGATCATTTCTTCACTCTTACCCTTCTCCCAATCATTTTTTTTTTTTTTACATCAAGATGGTCAGTTATAGAACTACATGTTCATCAATCTCTTCTTTCTCATCCAGCTTTTAAAATAGAAAAATAATGTACCTAAGACTGTGCCGGGCAGCCTCTTTAAGTGAAACCACTGAGGTGACGTGTTGTGAGAATATCTTGACATGTCCCCACAGAGGCCCGAGGCTGAGGACGGGGCAGGAGGCCTCCTTCCAGGTGGGCCAGGGCTCTGCAGGGCTCAGCGGCTTCCCGTGCAGGTGACAGGTGGCCTGTCCCCTGGGCAAAACTGCAATTTGTAGTGTGTCCCACGGTCTTTTAGATGCTCCACGTGTCCTCTTCGGACCGGCCATGCTTGATGTCTTTGGGATGGGCCACAGGGGGTGTGGTTGGGGGCTTCCCTGTTTGTCTGTTGGAGAACATCCCAGCGATGAGGATAGAAAGTCACCCTGGCTCTGACTTGCACATTTTGCGTGGTGGCCGCGTAGCAGTTGCAGTGAGAAGCAATGAGGCAGCAAGGAAGAAAGACTTGCGTTGGGACAGACTCTGGATCCTGATTTCCTGGGCTGGAAACCTGGCTTCTTGACTCATGACCGTGCGCCAAGGTCACGGCTACACCCCGGCCTTCTCACCTGTGCGCGGGAATGACAGCGGTGACATTGGTGACAGCGGTGACAGCGTGGGAGCTCACACGATCCATGCGCCCAAAACAACGTCTGGGTCAAAGAGGGCGCTGACCACGTGTGTGTTGCTGTCATTATTGGTGTTCTCGTTTTCTCTGCGTCATCTTCTTTTTCCCTTTCTCCCGCTTTATTCAAGAGGAAGGGGAAGAAAGGCCATTTTCAGATCATTAGACGTTTCCCCTCAGACGCATAGCAGGGCTGGGGACCCCACGACACGGCCAGGCGGGCAGCCTGCCCAGCGCCCCGGGGACCGTGGTCAGCGGGTTCGGAGGTGTCGGGAGTGGGGTGAGGGTCCTGAGCGGCCCCCCCACCCTTGTCCTTTGTGAAGGCGCGTTGGCGACAGCCCGCTGGGGCTTGGGGCTGCGTGGAGCGTGTGTTCTCCGGCTGGGCGCCACGTGGCCGCTGGGGCGCGGACGCCCGGCTCCTGCAAGGATGATGGAGCCACGTCACAGCCCAGTGCGATATTTTTAGCATCCCGTGAAGTGTCATGTTTTGCTCTGGGTTTATTATGTATGCAAATACGTAGCGGATAAATTACATGGGTCATTGTACCCTCGCAGCCACCGCCAGTCAGCGCCAGCATGTAATTACACCCCCCCTTGAAGTCGCTGAACTTCGCCGACACTGGCGGTGACCACTCGGAGGAGGCGGTGGCCACTGTCCGGGCCGCACCCTCGGGGCAGCCCGGCGCCCCGGCGGGCCCGCACACGCGTGTGAGGTGAGGGCGGCGTCCCTACCCAGCGCCGTGAGGGTGGAAGGGGTGGGTGTCGGGGCCTGGGGGCCTCTGCGTGTCTGTGCCCAGACGGCCCCCAAGTGGGTGTTTGGCAAAGACCTGAATGAACGGACCTGAGACTCTTCCTCCGTCCCAGACCCTCTTTCCAGTGTTCCCTTCCCTGGGGGTTGTGGGGGGGCCCTGTGCTGCTCTGTGCCTGGCGCGGGGGTGGGCGAACCTGCGGGGTGGCGTCTTTTTTCATTTTGAAACTTAAAAATACGTAGAAGTTTTAGGCGCACTCACGCTGTCCTGTATCCGTCACCCCCGCACTTTGCTCCTCGCCAGGGCTCTGTTGTCTGTCTGGTCTTCCCGGGTGGGGGCTCTGGCCCCAGCACACACGGGGGCCCCACCCCAGGCAGCTGCGACCTGCTTCCTGTCTTAATTAATTCGAGGAATCTAGGGGCCTCACATGAGTGGAATCACACAGGATTTGTCCTTTGGTGACTGGCTTAGTATAATGTCCTTAAGGTCGATCCCTGGCGCAGCGTGTGACAGGATTTCTTTCCTTCCTAAGGCTGCGGCGTGACAGCCCACGTGGGTGCCCGTATGTGCGTGTGTTGTTCGTACCGCGCTGCGTCCGTCCGTCTGTCCTCGGCGGTGCTGGCTGGGTTTCCACCGTGAGCGATGCTGCTGGGAGCAGGGGGTGGGCAGGTATTTCCGCAAGACCCGCTGTTAAGACTTCGGTTCCGCCCCCAGCGTGGACCCCTGGGCTGCACGGCGGCTCTGTGTTGGGCTTTCTGGGGGGGCAGCCGTGGTGCGTTCCGCAGGGTGCCCCAAGTTACACGCCCAGCAGCACCCAGGGCGCCGGTCTCCCCACAGCTTCTCCAGCACCCGTTTCCCGTTTCTGGTTCTTCCTCGTTCTTCCCCTTCTCCCCAGTAGCCGCGCACACGGGTGCGAGGTGGAACCTGCCTCTGCAGGGCCTGCAAGCAGAAATGGCCGTCACGTTTCTCAAGGGCAGGAGAGTGGAAGACAGGGCTGCCCAACGCGTGCTAATTGGGGCTGTGCCCCCCACCCCCCGCCTCCCCAGGGTGTTGATTCCAGGACCCCGTGGGCACCGGCGCGCGAATGCCCGTTTCACGTTTGCACGGGGCCCGCAAAGACCCCCCACCTGCCTCGGACCTTCCCCGCATCACCCGTCGGCCTGACGCAGCCTCGCGCGGTGGTAGAGGGAATGGGGTCCGTGCGTGCCCCCCAGACGCAGCCGTGGGCCGTGTGAGCCCCGGGGTGTTGTTGGCCCTCGCCGGCTCCTGCCTCCACTCATTCTGTGCACAGGAGCGTGTGAGCCTGTGGGTCGGGATGAGACCACGGTCGGTGTTGCGTTGCAGGGGAGGCGGCCCCGGCTTTGGATTTGGTGCTTCCTCCTGGCAAAGGTGCCACAAGGCCTCAAACCAGGGGCCTGCGCGCAGTAGGTGACTGTGCCTGCGCGTAAGCAGGAGACTCGCGTGACCCCGTGCGCGCGTTTCGGAAATGGGACGCCTGTGGCTTTCCCCCGTTCCAAGGTGAAGCCTGGGTCTCGGCCTGCAGGGGGTGGGGGGCCCTCGGGGCCTGCGGTGGGCGTTTCATGGGCACCCCGCCCTCCGCTCCCGGGGGGCCCTGCAGGCTGGCGGGTGTTGGGTGGTGCGGGGGTCACTGGAGTCGAGCGTGGCAGCTGTTTGTGCCTCTGGACTGTTTACCGAGTGCCAGGCACTGGCCTCGGTCCGTCCCATGACCTCATCACATTCTTGCCGCAACCGCATGAAACGGCTCTGTGTTTGTCCCGCTCTGTGTGCGTCCCGTGTGTGAGGAGCTGCTCCCCGGTGAAGACAGCGGGGGAACACGGCTTCCTGTGGGTGGCAGGGGAGAGGGGGTCGCTGCTGGGGCGGACCCTGGGGCGCGGCGGCCACCGCAGGCCCCGTAGGTGTTTTGGGAAGAGCCCAGCTCCGCTGTGCGTGCCCAGGTGGTGGACGGGGCCGGGGACCGGCTCAGAGCACCTGCCCCTCAGCAGAGGTCCCCGTGGCTGTGCTTCCTGGGCAAAGCCCCAGCTGGTCAAGGCCTCCTGGGGCCAGGCAGGGCGCTTGCTCTTGGTGAGGCCCCCTAACTGTGCGCAGGTGCTGGGAAGCAGCCAGGGATGGGTGGTCCCTCCGGGCCCAGGTCCTGCTTCCGAGGCTGCTTGTGGCCGTAGAGGGCTGGCCCGGCGGGCTCAGCCTGCCCTCTGTCCCCGGGCTGGGCCCCTCCTGTTCCCCCCTGTGTTTGTGTCACAGGTTGGGGGGTCGGCAGGCATCCCAAGAGCGCATGGCCCTTTGTGGGGAGTAGGGCTGCCCCCTTCAGCCCTCCTTCGCGCACCTGTCTGTCCCGAGGGTACACCTTGGGGTAAAGGTGACCTGGGCGAGTGGCAGCTGCGAGAAGACAGGGCATCTCAGCTCCCTGAGCAGAAGACCACGAGGGGGTGGGCGGCTGAGCTCAGGGTGGGCAAGACCTTCCCTGTGGCCAGTGCTCTGCCGCCCGGTCTGAGGCCCTCCCGGGGGTGTGCACACTTGCCCTGAGCTCTGCAGCCCCGGTGCACCCCTGCTGGGGGCTGGGACGGGCGGCGGAGCCCGGATTGCAGGGAGGAGGCTGCTCCGTGCAGGAGCGGTGGCGTGCACTGGGGGGCTGCCCTCCCCCGCAGCCTCTGCCCCGGCCACGAGGACTCCCGGGGACTCTAGGGCCAGGTGGCAGGGGCCTGCTGGCCTTGACGTCTGTGTCCTTCAGGAGCTGTCCCTGTAGACCTCATGCTTCCCAGCAACCCCTGGGGTCCTGGTGCCCCTTTCCCTGTGGAATAGTGGGACGGTCTGGGACAGCCACTGGGAGCCTAAGGTGTGTGTGTCACTGTGCATCGACCCAAGCCTGGCTCTCAGTGCCTCTGACCAGGCACGTCCAGGATGTCCCCTGGGGTGTCCCATGCTGCGCGCAGCCCTGGTCCCCGCCACCTGTCAGCAGGGCAGAGGAACTGGGGGGCCCAGGGCTGGGCCAGCCTGGGTGTGCGCTTGGAACTTCCTGCCCCGCTCGGGGCCTTTCAGGGGGCGGCCTCACCTGCCTCGGGTGGGCTGTGTCCGCCCCCCGCCCTCCATGTCTCCCACGCAGCCCTCCCGCGGGCTGTTTGAATATTTCCTGATGCCGGTGGCTCTGGGTGGTGACCTTGGTATTGTCAACTACAGAAGAAAGGTTTTCGGATTCTTTCATCCTGTGTCCCTCCAAGGAAACGGGTAACCTGAGCGAGCGGGGACGGGGAGCGTATCCTAGTGGTGGTCTCGGAGCTCCTGGGGGCACCGATCCCCGGGCAGCGTGTCTGGGCGGGGGCCTGGGGGTCTCCTTGTCTCACGGCCCCTTTGTCCGCACAGGTGCTCAGGATCAAATGACCCCGCGCCCCCCTCCCAGTGGGTGGACATCGCCCCAGCCTGGCCGGATTCTGGGCTGGGTTCAAGTAGCTTCTTTCATGCGGCTCGGCTGAAGGACTTGGGGTCAAACGGTTTGAGTTTCTGGACATCAATTTTCCCGGCGATAAAATGAGAAAGTAGGTCCCTCTGCTTCCTGAGAGTCCCTTCAACAGTGAAGCTCAAGTGCGTTCAAAATGAGCCGCCTTTTTTGCCTGGAAAAGGGCACTTCCGCCCGCCGGGGGCCCGGGAGGGGCACGCAGGGTGCGCTCCGCGGGTGTCCGCTTTGTGTCGGGAGGCCGAGGTCGCGGACCGCGTCCCCAAGGTCACCTCCGCGGGAGAACCGCGCGTGTTGACCGAGATCGCCGGTGCGGCCGGCCCGGGGACGCCGGCAGGGTCGTCCCCTGTGGGCCGCGGGGCACCTTGAAATTCCCAATCGCGACCACTGTGGGGATTGGCAGCAGCTCATTTAAATAAGCAACATCTGGACATTCTTATTTTTAGGGCTTTCTCATGTGTTGGAAATCCGGGGCCTTTATGAATCTTGCATGAACATTCTTTTACATCCACGTTGGCGATCAGGACACAAAGAAATGGCCGGAGAACGCTGCCCGGTGCGTCGCGGATGCTGGTGTCCGTGTTTGAAGCGACCGATTCGTTGGAGGGGAGACACCCAGGTTGCCGGGCGCGCAGGGGGGGTGACCCGCCCGCCCTCGGGGGGCCCGCAGGGCTGGACAGTTGAAAACCTTCATCGGAAGGAGGTTTCGATTTGACGTGTCGTAACACGCGTTTTAAAATGGTAAGATCCTGGACCGGTGAGGCCAGGATGCAGCCCTCACTGTTTCTTCAAATAGCCCGATTTAGAGATGCAGCGTGAGCTGGTCTGGTAAAAATAGACCCTCGGCCGCCGTCTGGTATAAGGTAACGCGTTAATTTTTATGAGCGCGTTAGGAAGAGCTACACCTCAGTCAAGAGTTCGGATAAACATCGTCTCCCTTCATTAGTCCATTACCACCAGGGTACACACGTGCCGTTTTTATTACCTGGAAAATGAAAAACGTCAAAAAAAGGAAATGGCTGGGTTTTTTTTTTTTTTTTTTTTATATCAAGAAAGCCCTTTTTGAAAAATCATAAAATGTCTCATCTAATTCACCACCGAACGCTAATGAGCTTCCCAAGCCACCTCCTTGCGCGGTTTAGGGAAAAGGTCGTCAGTTTCCAGGACTTTCGGACAAGAGGCAGCGCGGGTTGGCCCTGGGCGCCGGGAAGGGCGCCCGCGATCAGAAGCGTTATTACTCGCTGTCTGCTGCGAGCATGGAACCCTTGGGAAGCCCCCCACCCGTGACCCTAACTCTCGCGCTGCAGGGGCCGCATGTGGGTGGGAGCGGGGCCTGTCTCCCCCGAGGCCCATCCTGCGGGGGCCACGCCGGGTCACTTCCCCAGGTCTCTGGAGCCCGCCCCACGACCCGGCCCCTCGCGCCCGGTGGGCGAGACCCTCCTGGAGCCGCCGGCCACTGCGGCTGGGCTCCCCCAGGGCCGCGAGGGAGCAGCCCTGCTGAGGCTCCTCTGGTCGTGCCGGCGCGGCGGCCACCGGCCTTGTTACCGAGAAGAATTGCCCGGTGGGTGGGGGGATCGGCCGACGGCGGACGCGGGTCATGAAGCTGGAAGTGATATGACCGACAAGAGGCCATTTCCCCCCACTGAGGGCGGTCGTTTGCCGCTCTAAACTGCACATTGCAGCCAGTATATGTTTTATTAAACCATTTGGGGAACCTGGGAGCCATTTCACTCAAACGTCCTGCTTGATGGAGCTCAGGGCCGAGTCGGAGCGGCTCACGGAGGGGCCGGGAGTGACTGCGGAAATGCCCGCGCGCCGGCCGGACACGCTCACCGGGAGCCCGGCCAGGCTGTGCCCAGGGTTGTGTTCACGCGTGTGCATGCATGCATGCCAGCTGTGTGCATGTGTACACACGTGTGCCGGCGTGCACACCAGCTGTGTGCATGTGTACACACGCGTGTCAGCATGCATGCCAGCTGTGTGCACGTGTACACGCATGTGTCGGCATGCACACCAGCTGTGTGCATGTGTACACACGCGTGTCAGCATGCACACCAGCTGTGTGCATGTGTACACGCGTGTGCTGGCATGTGGGTGTGTGTGCAGGCTCTAGCCCAGCCCTGCCACCACCTGGCCTGGGACCTGGGTCACGCATCTTCACCGCGAGGGCCTGTTCCTGCCTCTGCCAGCGAGGGTGTCGGGTCCGTCATCGGCGGCAGGCCTCCTGCAGCTCAGGGTTTCCCTGAGGGGCCGGGTTGTCGGGGTCCACCTCCGGGGGTGGACGCTGCTCAGGGCCCATTGTTGCCTGGGAGGGCCGCCTTCCTCGCTGCCCTGCCCGAGCAGGTGCCCGGCTATGATGCCGTGATGGGATGGCCACCCCGGTGCTCAGGCTAAAGTGGGCAGCCCCTCCTGGTGGTGCTTCTGTAAGGGAGGAAGCCGAGGGGGTGCTCCGTGCTGGGCTCAGATTCCAGGGTCCCAGGAGCACCCGGTGGCGCAGCCCTGTGACCCTGCCTGGGAAACGGGGCGGCAGGGACGGACACCCACTGTCACGTCCCCGCCCCGTACGCCTGCGGGTGCTGTCCTCACCGCCCGGGCTGGCCAGTACAGGAAGGTGGGAGGCCACTCGTCCTTTCTCCTCGAAGGCACCGGGCAGAAGGGAACCGGGCCATTTCGGCTTCCTGGGCCCTCACGGGTGGTCTTCCGTAGGTGGCCTTAATCCTGCAAAGTTATATAACCAAATCTCCTGTCTAATTGGTAACTATATTTAGGAGGTAGAGAAATATGCGAGCTATTCCTTTCGATTAAATTTTTTATTATGCACTCTGCATTTGGATTGACAACTATTAATATTAAAGAGCTTGGCCAAATTGAAATTTGTATTGCGGGAGAGACTTAAATATAATGTACGATGCCGACAGGGAAGGAGAGCTGGACAGAGAGCGGCCGGTCCCGCCAGGTGCCGCGTGCGCCGCGGGGGCCACGGCTGGGGCAGCTTCCACGGGGCGGCTGTGGCCGGTGTCCCTGCGCCTGGTGGCAGGTTGGGGCAAAGCGTCGGAGCTGTTCCAACACAGCGTGTTGGTGTCCCCGGCTCAATGGTGACAAACATGGGGCCCCGTTTCCTCAGGGGCCCCAGGGAGGTTGTGCAGCTGTCCCCAGGTCCCCGGGAGGGGACAGGTCTGTCTGTCCCGTAACACGGAGGACCAAGGCCATGGCCGTGCGGCTGTTCCAGTTCCAACTCCGTGGCGGCCGGGGCCCAGGCAGACTGGGTGGTGTGTCTATGGGGCCTCCTGGGTGTCCCTTGCTGCTGGGTCAGGAGACTGATGAGGCGGTTGCTGACATCTGTCCTCGGCATGTTTGTTCGTCGAAAGCTCTGCAGGATAATTTCAAATCAAACCCAAGAGAGCAGCTCACAGAGGGGTGGCAGCCCCGGCCTGGTGGGCAGGGAGCGGGGCGGCCCCTCCGTGGGCCCGGCCCAAAGCTGCACCTTCCTCTTCCTGGGCCTCGGTTTCCCAGGTGGGGCCTTCCACCCAGCAGGGTGTTTGGGGACCCCTAGGAGGAAAGGGTGCCCCTCTGTTGCTTAGAGGCCCCTGGGCGGTGACTTTCACCCCTTTGCCCCCGCAGAGTGGAGCCTGGGCCAGGCACACAGTAGGTCCGCGCCCCACCTTCACCGGCTCAACCTGACAGAGGGTCTCGTCCGTTCTTTCTCCTGAACCTTAACGTTGGGTTCGTTTATTGTGCTCACGAGAGCATCATCCTCCCGTTTCCTTGTTTCCCTACGGAATCCGTGTGCCCACTGCTTCACCCCATTGTCAGGTCTCACCCCAGACACCTTGTTCCCCAAGGTCAGCGCACGGCAGCCAGCCGACCCCCAGTGCCGGGGGCGCCGGGGAGACGCGGGGAAGGAGGTGCTTGTTTGCGAGGCTCACACCCCGGGTCCAACTTTCCCTCCTGGCTTGTCCTTTTAAAAATGTACGTATTTATTTATGTTAAAAGACTTTATTTATTATTTTTAGGGAGAGGGGAAGGGAGAGAGGCAGAGAGGGAGAGAGACATCCATGTATGGTTGCCTTTCACCTGCCTCCAGCTATGGACCTGGCTGGAGACCTGGTTCTGTGCCCTGGCTGGGGATCGAACCAGCGACCTTTGGGTTCGCAGGCCGGCGCCTTATCCCCTGCGCCACCAGCCAGGGGTAAATTATTTTTTAATTTTTAAGATGCACTAATCTGAGAGAGAGAGAAAGAGAAACATCGATCTGTTGTCCCACTTGCTGACGCACCTTTGGTTGATCCCACACGTGTTCTGACCCGGGACCGAACCTGCAACCGTGATGCATCGGGACGGCGCTCGAACCCACTGAGCTGCCCTGCCAGGGCTCCGCTCGCGTCCTGAATAGACACCTTGGTGTCCCCAGGGCCTTGTCCACTCCCAGTTCAAAACCTGAGCCACCTCCCCACAGCGAGAGCATTCCCTTCCCGCTGCCGTTTCATTTCAGTGAAGAAGGGAAAACCCACAAACATCGAAACGGTACGCATGTTCTGGGCGTGTGGCGCTTGGCAGGTCGGACATTTGCACAGACCCCGCGCGGGGCACCCGTGACTGAAACGGGGGCTGCTCTCAGCCTAAAGGTTCCCCAACCCCACAGGGAGGCCCGGCCCGCGAGCGTGACGCGGGAAGTGGCAACGGTGGGCTCTTCCGGAAAAGCCCGTCCCAGGAAAGTGCCCGTTCCAAGTGCGGAGAGACCTGTCGCCCCGCGAGGTGTTTTATGGGGACTTTCTCTCCGCAGCTGTGTTTGCGGCAGAACCTCACTTTCTGGATGGAGCGCGGCATGAAATATGGATGTGCTTTTGACAATTTAGTACTTTTAATAAAGGATTTGTGAGCAAAAAGCTAAGTACGAGGACCACAAAACACACGGATAAAAATATAGCTCTAATCGCACATCACGGGCCCGGAAAATTCATTACGGCGAGCACATCCGTAATTGAGAGAAGTTGAGAGGCGCCACAGGAAAATAATATATGTGCTGGGAATCCTGAAGGCGTGAATCCTTTTAGCTGGGATCAGGGCTCCTCCGTCCTCCGGGCGCGGTGTTTTATGACGCCGGAGGCTGTACTTAGCAGGACGGGATTTACTGCTGTGGGAGCCACGGGGCAGCGTGAATCCGAGTTTGGGTTTCTGGGAGCGGAGGTGACAGTGAGTCCCCTCATAGATATTTACGGTTTTGGAAGACGCTTGGATGGGAAATGCAATTTACGCGCCTTACCTTTCTTGTTTTATTTTTGGACCCGTCTGCGAAGGACCGTCTTTGTTTTTTAAAAGGCAGGAAAACACACAAAGTCGCCGCGGCGCGGAGCCCGGGGCACGGCTGTCATGTTCGGGGGATGCTGTGCGTTGGGACAGGAAGTGAGACCCGGACCAGGGCCGCACCTCGGGGTGTCGGCCTTCCGTGCGGGGTGCTGTCATGCGTCAAGCTTCCGTTTGGGGTCTCGGAACCTCACGCCTTTCTTCTTCCCCCTCGGTCACCTCAGCCAAGTCTCCCTGTCCCGGCCTCCTGACCCCTTGTTGCGCCGTCACCCCAGGGGTGGCAGCTCGGGTCTCTGGGTTCCCCCTCCTGTCACCGCACGGGCAGAACCTGATTGCGTGTTGCAGCATCTCAGCCTGACCCACCAGCACCGCCACCGCTGCCCAGGTTGCCCGCCTGTGGCCGCTCCGTGCAGACGGGTGACACGTCCCTCTCCGCCGGGCTAGCTCCCCTCACCTCCCGGGTGCCTTTCTGTGGCTTCAACACCGTGACTGGCACAGGGGTGTGAGCTTTGTTTTATGGGACTAGGTCACTCTTTTCTAGATACGGAAACCTGCCGAGTAGACCCATCATTTTGCAAAGGCCTGGGTTAACGGGGGCTCCGGCTGCCGGAGGGCGGCGTCTGGGGGGCCAGGAGGGGCCTCCCCAGGACTCGCCCGCGTCCCTGTGCTCCCGGGAGGCAGGGCCCAGCCCAGCGCAGAATCCCGGAGCCACCTGTTGGGTTTCCCCCGCCAGCTTGGGGTGCAAAGGGTCCCGGTCCCCTAACCCCACCCTCAGCGTGGGCTGAGAGCAACTTGCCTGCTAGGGTGTGATTCTGGGGGGGATTTGGCCATCTCCCCGTGTAATCTCGGGAATTTCTTTTTCCTATAAACCACTCATTCCTGGAACAAAGAGGATTATCGGTCATAAGTCCTGCCGACGGAAATGGGGAGGGAGGAGGTTGACGGGGAGATTTTTGAAAGGGCTTAGGGGCTGGCACTGTGCACCCCGGCAGAGGTGCCCCCGAGTGGGGGACCACCCTGGTTCTCCAGCCTCAAGGCAGGGAGGGGGTTCAGGGACCTCCCCGGCCCCATGGGTCCTCATCCGTTAGTGAGAACTGGTTCCTGCAGCCCAGGGTCCGGGAGAGCCTGTCCTTAGCCCGGCTCAGACCTGGCCAGCGGTCCCCCCAGGTGCCTCTCACCCGCCGGCTGCGCGGCGCTGCCCGGGCGCTCCTGGGTGGCCTGTGGCGATGAGGCCTGCTTGGGGAGCTTGCACCTGGGATGCCCTCCAGGCCACCTGTCCGCTGCGGCCACCGACCGTCGCCAGCACCCTCCCGGCCCGAGGTGCCGCGCACCTGTGAGCCCCAGGACAGGGTTTCCCTCGCTGGCTCGGGGAGGAAGTTCTAGACACGACAGGGAGGAGCCCGTGGGGCCCAGAAGGAGCCCTGCGAAGACATCAGAACAAGCAGGAAGCACGTGAACGCGCCGTGGCGGTGGACGGCGCGTGGCCAGCGGGGGCGGCCGCCTTCGGGAAGGGCCGCGGGGCCGGGCGAGGGGCCCGAGCGGGGCGCGGGGCGGGTGCCCAGTCAGCCGCACCCCGTCTCTCGACGGCCGCGTTAGTATGTAGGTCACATTACTGTACTGTCTGGTTATTGGCCGTCGCCTTAGATAACTGTTTGTGGAGTATTAAATGGTTTTGCTGCCTCAGCACCCTTTTTAACTGGTATTTTTCACACAGGGCTGCAGCTGAAAAGACGCGGAGCTGCAGCAAAAATCAATTTATCTTCCCCTCCTCGCCCGGTGCACGGAGTCCTTGTTTCTCCGTGTGATTAATTGATAGGCTTTGTGTTGGAAATCATTTGAAACCCTGCTGTCCAACTCGGGGGGCCTTACCAACTTGCGTAAGAACACGGCGTCACGGGTGGGGGGGCCCTCCTGGCGACCCAGCACCTCGGCGGGACCCAGAAGGGAAAATGAGGTCAAAAGGCGGCGGGCTCTGAAGTTCGGGAAGGGTGGGCCGGCGTCCCCTGGCCCCTCCGCCCGCCTCCGCCTCCCTGCCCAGGGCCTGGACGGGCTTTTCTCAGCGTGTTTGGGGACGTCAGGTTTTCCCTCGCTTGGCCTTGGACGAGTGAGCGTCTTGGGTGGGGCTGGGGGGTCGCGGGGCTGCTCTGCCAACGGGAAAGGGGGGCGGCGTGGGCCGGGTCGGGTGGCCTCCGAGCCCTGGGAGGCCGGCCAGCAGGAAAGTGGGCCCGGGTGGGCCTCGCTGAGCGGCCGGACGCTCGGACAGGCGCGGGTGTCCGCGTTTCCCTCGGAGCCGTTGCAACCGTCTGCGCTTGGAGCGAAGCAGGGGCGGACGAAGGGACCCCTGGTAGCCGCGGGGCGGGGCTGCTGCTCCCCCCCTGCACCCTCAGGTTGCTCTGACCTCGCGGTTTATCTGCAAACATCCTGGTGTTTGCTCCCCGGTCGCCTGCAGCCGGGCTGTCTTGCCCCTTCCGGGAGCGCACGCGGAGGGTGACGGCCGTCCCCTGCCGGAGGACACGTTCCCACCTTCTTTGTGCCGAGCAAGCCAGGCTCGCTGACGTGATGATGGGTCGGCCGTCCCACGCAGCCGCGCGCACGGCCTTGATCGGCAGGGGCACCCGCGCAGGACCCGCTCGCTCCTTCGTGCCTCCGATGGCCTCTTGGTGTTTATTTGCGGGGCGTTGGCGGTGGCAGGAATTGCACTTCAGGGGAGAAGCGGGCAGAGAGGAGGGGAAACTTGTTCCGGGGAAGCAGGTCCGTGCGTCTCCCCCGGAGCCTTTGCAGCTGTTTGGGGAGCCAGGGCCGCGGCCGGCGCGGACCGTCGCCTGTGCGCGACCAAGTGTGGACAACTGGAGCTGGGTGCAGCCCTGTGCCGGGCGGCCGGGGTTCAAGTGCCGGGACAATGGCCCGAGGGGAGGCCCCCAGTCTGGCGGGCAGTGGCGGGTTCCTGCGGCCGAGGCCTGCGGCAGCCACACCCCGGGGGCCCTGGCCCTGCCCTCGGGGTTTTGTCAACACTGGCCCTGCCCTGGGCTGGTCATCGGTCCCCAGACGTGACCTCACTTCCTGGGCCTGCCGGCAGCAGCCTCGGGGACCCCTCTCTAAAGGGCGGCAGTCACCACCCTGGCCACCGTTGGCATCAAGGGACAAGGGCCTGGCTGGTGCTTCCTGATCTGAGTCACCTTGCTGACGCCCTTGGGGGCGGGTGGCCCAGGGTATGTGAGCTGCACGGGTGCCCCTCCCCCTGAGGGCCTGATCGCGGACCCCAAAGGTCTGAGAGGGAGAGAGGGGGCTCCCTTTCTTCACCCCCGTGTGCCGCTCAAAGGGGCAACCCGAAACCGTAGCATATGTAGGTACATACGTGTGAAGTCAAACTAGCTTCTAACTTTCTCCCCTGGACTGTAGTCAACGTTCCCCTCGGGATCAGATTTTTCAAATATATTCTTTCTGCTGCTGGTTGCCTACTCTGTCCTTGTGCCCTAAGCAGGGGACCCCCCGATGATGGACTCCCCTTTCAGAGCTGGGTCTTTAGCCAAGGTGGTGACCTTCTGTCACATGTTTCACACTTCCTCTGAGGCGTCTTTACGCCAGTTTCTGTCTCTCTGTCTGACTCTCCCGATCTTAGTCCAGCCCGGGGGGTGTTGGAAGAGCTCTTTACGTTTTCCTGAGAACGGGAAGTTAGATAGATGCATAACCATTAAAATAAAAACTTTAGTGTGAGCTGCAGGGGGCCGGGCGTTCCCGCAGAGGAGGGTGACTTTGACCCTTGGCTTTGGAGGGGTTTGGGGCGCTGAGTGGTGTGTCAGCCTTCGGAACGCAGAGCAGGGACGCGGCGTTTCTCCGCACACCTTGGTTCTCTCGGCCCTTGGGGGGCCATTTCGCTTCTGGGGTCGCCAGCGACCGGTGGAAAACATGGGCGGAAAGGACGTCACTGATGTAAACATCCACCTTCCTCTGGGGGGACACGGGCCCCCACAGGGCCACCTGGGGAGGGCGGCCACTCGAGGTGGCTTCGGGCATTGCGCTCACTTGAAAACGTTTTTGTTGAATTTATTGGGGTGACGTTGGCTCATGAAACTACACAGGTTTCGGGTGTGTGGTTTCGTAACGCAGCATCTGCGTTGTGCTGTGTGGTCACCACCCCAAGTCAGCCTTCTTCTGTCACCATTTATCCCCCTTTACCCTCTGCTACCTCCCTCGCCCCCTTCTCCCTGGTCATCACCACGCTGTGGTCTGGGTCTGTGAGGGTTTATGTATTTATTTTGCCTAATCCCTTCACCTAGTTCACCCAGCCCCCCAGCACCCCTCCCCTGTCTGTCCTCTGCGTTGGAGTTGTTTCTATTTTGTTGGTTTGCTTGTTTTGTTCATGAAACACCATATAAAAGTAAGATCCTATTGTACTAATCTTTCCTGACCGGCGTATTTCCCTCAACATAATGCTCTCCAGGTCCACCCATGTTGTTGCAAATGGCGAGGTTTCCTTCCTTTTCTTGTCCGAGTTGTACCCCACTGTGTGAATGTCCCACAGCTGCTGATGGGCACTTGGGCTGCGTCCATGGCTTGGCTACTGTAAATAACACTGAGATGAACATGGGGTGCTACTTATGTTCTTTCTAATTAGTGCTTTGGGTTCCTTGGGATATGTTCTCAGAAGTGGGAATGCTGGGTCATAAGGCAGTTCTAGTTTTAATTTTTGGAGGAAACATTACTGTTTTCACAGCTGCACCAGCCTGCATTCCCACCAACAGTGCACCAGGGTTCCCTTTCTCCACATCCTCGCCAGCACCTGTTTGTTGATTTTTTGACGGTACCGTTCTGACAGGTGTGAGGTGGTATCTCATGGTGGTTTTAATTTGCACCTCGCTGACGATCAGTGACCGTCAGCATTTCTTTTACATGTCCATTGACCACCTGTGTGCCCTCTTTGGAGAGGTATGTCTTCAAGTGTTTGCCTATTTTTATTATTATTTTTTAAATTCCTTATTTTTTAGAGAGAAGGGCATGGAGGGAGGAAGAAAGGGAGAGAAACATCCATGTATGGTTGCCTTTCACCTGCCTCCAGCCACAGACCTAGCTGGAGACCTGGCTTGCAACCTGGTTCTGTGCCCTGGCTGGGAATCGAACCAGCAACCTTTGGGTTAGCAGGCTGGCGCCTTATCCACTGAGCCACAAGCCAGGGACTGTTTTTTTTTTTTTAAATTTTTTTCTTTGCCTATTTTTAAATTGAATGATTGGTTTTATAGCGATGAGTTTTAGAAATACTTTATACAATTTTGGATATTAACCCATTATCATATGTATCATTGGTGACTACGTTCTCCGATTCAGTGGGTTGACTTTCCATTTTGTTGATAGTTTCCTTTGCTGTGTAAGAAGGTGGTCTAGTTTCTTTTTTTTTTGCACGTATCTGTCCAATTTTCCCAATACCATTTATTGAATAGACTATCTTTATCCCATTGTATTTCTTGCCTCCTTTGTCAAATATTAATTGACAATAAAAGCATGGGTTTATTTCTGGGGCTTTCTGTACTGTTCCATTAATCTGCATTAATGTTTATGCCGATACCAGGCTGTTTAGATTACGATAGTAGTATAGTTTGTAGTATGTAGCATGATGCCTCCAACTTGGTTCTTCTTTCTCAAGATTGCTGAGGCTACTTAGGGTCTTTTGTGCTTCCATATAAATTTTTGGAGTATTTCTTCTAGTTCTATGAAATGCACTATTGCTATTTTGATAGGAGTTGTGTTAAATCTATAGATGGCTTTGGGTAGTATGAACATTGTAATGCTCTTAATTCTTCCGATCCATGAACATGGTATATGTTTCCACGTATATGTAGTATTTTCTTCAGTGTCTTATAAATTTTTGAATACAGGCCTTTTACATCCTTGGCTAAATTTATTCTTAGGTATTCTAGTTCTTTGATGCAATTGTAAGTGGGATTGTTTTCTTAATTTCTCTTTCTGATAGTTTATTATTGGTGTATAAAAATGCAACTGAGTTTGGATATTTGTTTTGCATCCTGCTACTTTACTGAATTTGTTGATCAGATCCAGTACTTTTTTTGTGGAGCTTTTATGGTTTTATATGTATAGTATCATGTCATCAGGAAATAATGACTTTTATTTATTCCTTTCCAATTTGGATGCCTTTTAAATTTTTAAAAATATTTTATTTATTATTTTTCAGAGAGAAGGGAAGGGAGAGAGGCAGAGAGGGAGAGAGACATCCATGTATGGTTGCCTTTTACCTGCCTCCAGCTACAGACCTGACTGGAGACCTGGCTTGCAACCTGGTCATGTGCCCTGGCTGGGAATCGAACCAGCGACCTTCGGGTTCGCAGGCCGGTGCCTTAACCACTGTGCTACCAGCCAGGGTCTTGGATGCCTTTTATTTCCTCTTGTCTGACTGCTGTGCTGAGACTTCCATGACTGTGTTGAGTAAGAGGTGAAAGCTGACATCCCTATTTTATTCTTGATCTTAAGGGAAATGCTCTTAGTTTTTGCCCTTTGAGTGTGATGTTGGCTGTGGGTTTTCTATATGTGGCCTTTATTATGTTGAGGTATGTTCCTTCTATTCCCACTTTGCTGAGAGTTTTTTAATCATAAATCGGTGTTGGATTTCATCACATGCTTTTTCTGCGTCCATTGGTATGATCGTGTGCCTTCTAGGTTTCACTTTGTTTATGTGGTGGGTCATGTTTATTGATATGCAGACATTGTACCAGCCTTGCACCCCAGAATAAACCCCACTTGACCGTGGCGTATGGCCTTTATAATACATTGCTTTGCTACTATTTAGTCGAAGATTTTAGCATATGTGTGAATCTAGGATATTGGCCTATAATTTTCTTTCTTTGTAGTATCTTTATTTAGTTTCGTAATTAGGATAATGCTGGCCTCATAAAATAAGCTGGGAGTCTTCCCTCCTCTTGAACGTTTTAGACCCATTTGAGAAGGAAAGGTATCCGCTCTTCTTTGGATGTTGGTGAAATTCCCCTGTGAAGCCATCCAGTTCAGGACTTTGGTTTGCTGGGAATTTTTTGATTACTGCTTCAATGTCATTCGCTGAAATAAATCTATTGCGGTCATTTTTTCAACGAGAGACGCGCCCTCACTCGGGGCCCTGGACCGTAGGCGAGGTCTCTCCCCGCGCCCAGCTCAGTTCAAGGGGAGCTTCCGGTGGCTGCGGGGGCCCGTGTGGGGGTCTCAGAGAGCACGAGGGTGGGGACACGAGGGTGGGGACATGCAGGCTGGCTGGCGCTGGTGTTCGTTTTGCCCGAGGTAACAGGAAGGGGGTGAGCACGGAGTCTGACCAGTCAGCGGGCTGACGAGAGCCTTGGCAGCCAGGTTGGCATCCCGAGAAGTGCGGCTTGTGTCTGAATGTCACAAAGCTCCGTGAGGGCCCAGGTGGTGGGGGCGCCTCGAAGCTACGCTACGCGGCCCCCTCTGACCTGCGGGCTGCGGTGCGGGGCAGGCGGGAATTCTGCGCACGTGTGTGCATGCCTGTGCATGTTTTCACGGGTCCACCCCATGTGTTTGCATGTGCACCCAGGCGCACCCCACACGTTTTTCTATGTGCACTCATGCCCACGCCATGTGTTTGCCTGTGTGCACATACATGTGCATTGTATGTGTTCACGTGTGCATGTGCACAGGTGTTTGCCTGTCTGTGAGTGCATGGGCATGTATGTGCCTGTGTGCACGTGTGTGTACGTGGCCTCTGAGGGTGCCGAGCTGGGAACATCCCCTGTGTGTGAACCCCCAGCCCTGTCCCTGGAGCCCCGTTCACCTGGCCCCCGAGGTCCCTTTTTGAGGTCAGCTCCCCGCACGCGCCGGGGCAGCTCCGTTTTCAGATGCAGGTCCGCCCCGGCTCTTCCTGCACCTTGGGGGCCCTCCCAGCTTTTGTGACCCAAATGGCACTGGTTTTAACAGGCCAACCCGTGCTCACTGCCCGCTGCTTTGGCTGGACGGGCTGGAACGGGCTTCAGCCCGTGACTAGATGACACGTCGGAGACCCTGGGGACTCATCCCTTCCCTGTCGGGGGCGTTTTCCGGAGCGCAGGCGAACCCGCTGGAGGCGTTTCTTCCGGTGTGGCCGGTGCACCCGGGCCGGCTCCACAGTCCCGGGCTGCCGGCAGGCAGGTGAGCGTCCCGGGCGGGAACGCCCATGGGAGCCCCTCCGCTGCGGCCACCGCCGTGTCACCACCACCGTGTCAGGGACCTGCCGGCGCGACGTCCCGCCTTCGTGTATTATCTGCGACTAATGTGACGGTCTTTTAACTTTTTAAAACAAATAATTTAGTTGTAAAGCCTCAGACTGATTTTTTTTTTCGTGAAATAGTTGTAGCGAGCTAATTTATTTTTCAACTTTAAAACATCAGCACTTTATAGATCCGAATTCCACAATGCGGGCATGATTGCTACGTACAATTTGCAAAATTGTGATTAGGCAGCCCTTGCTTTGAGTGAGTTCTCCCTAATTCACAAAGGGTTCCCAGAATAGTCTGCACAAAATCCAGTTTGCAAATTGCAGGGCAGAGTTTTAGAGGGCAGTTAAAAGAATGAAGTCCTAAGGGTTTTATCTATATTTATATCTCTTGTTAAACCAAACTCTTATGTAAATGTTACAATCTGTAAATAACTGGCAGGGCTGCCTCCTTAAAGGCAAGATTGCATCTCCATTTCTGAGATTTAGCAAAATTATTAAATGGCAGAATTGACTAAGAGGCAAGTATATTTGGAACGAGCTAATAAACATTAGTCAATACCATCAGCTGCGCTTGTGTGGGTCTTCGGGGGTTTGAAAGTGTGGGGACCTTTCAGCTCACAGTTGAAGTTGTCACTAATTAAAATGAAATAAAATTGCTAGAGGCCCTGCCCTTAGCGCTGCTGGGGAGAGGAAAGACACGGACCTGGCTTTGTAGGCCCCTCATTTTTATAGGCGTGATGCTTCCGGACCCCTCGCAGGCCCGGAGAGGGGCTGGGCTGCCCGTCCTTCTCTGCCGCAGGCCGGGAGACGGGGGGGCTGGCTCCTGTCGGGGCTGCTGGCAGTCCCCACGCTTTGACATCTGTTCCTTTCCAAACACCTCACCAGCCTGGATGGAATGGAGCTCGGTGCTCAAGGCTGACTTGAAGGGGAAAAGAAGGACAGTTAAAAATACCACCGGGCCCCGGCTGGGCGGCTCTGTTGGTTGGAGCGTTGTCCGTCGGTCGGGGTGCGGACGAGGGGCAACCGGTGGGTGTTTTCTGTTTTCCCGTTGGTCTCTCTCTCTCTCTCTGAAAGCGATGAAAAAACGTCCTTGGCTGAGAACTAAAAAAAAAAAGAAAGAAAATCAACATGACAGCCGCCGCCGGTCCCTGAAGTTCCCTGTGTTTGGAGACAGTTTATTTTCCCTTGAATCTATTTAGATAACTTATAGAAAATTTCACCGTGTTTAATCTTCGCGTTCACGTGAATCTGCAGCTTTTGGGTTTAAGTACAAGTGGAGGGGGCTCCTTCCGGCTGGGAGCCCCAGTCTCCGGGCTTTGTTCCCAGGGCGGGTTCCGGGCTTTCTCAGAGGGGTCACGGGGCGGCCTCTCCGGGCAAACTGCTCTTTCTCCGCTCCCAGGGTCTCCTTCAACCCGGCCCCAGACAAGCGCCCGTGCCTGAGGGTCAGGGCCCCACCAGCAGGAGGGGGTGGGGCGGGGGGAGCAGAAGTCTGGGCTGCGCTGGGGTCTCTGAAGCCCTCCAGGCCTCGCAGGTGGGGTGTTGGGGGAACGGGGGCCGGGGAAGAAGCAGGGCTCCCCTCCCCAATGTGGGACCCCCGCACAACCCCCAGACTCACGCTTCCCCTCCACGGCGTTCAGGCCTGTCCTGCAGGTGTCCCTGGCAGAACGGGGGCCCCTCCGTCACTTGGTCCATGGCACGGAAGGCCCGCTGAGCCCCGGACAGGCTGCGGACGCGGGCGACAGGTGTGTCCTCAGCGGTCCCTGCAGTGAGTGCCTGGCACGCGTCGCCCGCTGGTCGCACAGCCCCGAGCGAAGGCGGAAGTGGCCCTGTTCCCCGGCTGTCACTCCAGTGACCCAGACACGGCCCTGGGGCGGGGGCCACCACACACACCCCACCCCCGCAGCCCCTGTGCCCTTCGGAGCCCCCTATCCTCAGACCGGGCTTCCAAGGGCCTGCAGGGCGGGGTGGGGGGCTAACATGGAGCCCCACCCTGGTTGAGTTCTTCGCCTCACGTGGCTCCAGGGACCCTTCTACGAGGGTTAGGGTTACACAGGGTCCGGATAGGCGGGGTCTGACAGGGCCTCCCCCCACGGATCGGAAAATAAGAAGCAAAGGCAGGAGCCTGGGCCCTGGACACTCAGCCCCGTCCCGGGTCCTGGGCCAGCCCCCCGCAGCCTTCCCGGCCCCCCAGGCCGGCCCAGGGCGCCTTGCCCATCTGCCCAAGCTGCCAGGTCCTAATGTGGCCGCGGCCTCCTCACCTGGGGAGCTTTGTCAGAAGACCCCGGTGGACCTGCGCGTCTGACGGTTGTGGGGGGACGGACCCCCACCCGCAGGGAGGCGCCTGTGCCCCGCCCCGTCCCCCGCCCCCAGCTGGCCCCGCCCAGAGTGCACCCCCAGCAATCCACCCCCCTCCAGCCACGCCTCCCCCCTCCCACGGGCATCTGGATCTTTCCTGAGCTGCTAATTCACCCACAATCAATAGTTTTATTCTCTTCAAGAAATGAGAATATTTCTGAGTGAGCACAGACAGGGAAGAGCTCTGAGTGTGTCCTTTCATTTTCGACGTGTTCTGGATTTAGAAGTGCTGAATAATTCATTCCTGCTTAAAAAATAAACATACTCTATCAGGGCTCGGCTGGGGTTGGGGGCTCCACAAGGAGTCCACGCTGGGGTCCCGGGGTCCCGGGGTCAGGCCGCAGGGGAGGGCGCTGTCCGGGGCCGGCTCCCTTTCCCTGCCTGGGCGGCCAGAGCGCCTTGGCCGCCCTTGGTGGCGGCAGCTGGTGTGCACGGCCTCCACCTTCACGGCAGGGGTCTCTGCCCTGGGCTCACCCCTCACCCCGTCGCGTCACTGCCAGGCACCCCGCCTGCTGCCGGTTCACCCACTCCTGCCCGTCCTTCAAGCTGCCTGGTCCCCTTTCCCACCCACGGGCTCTTCCTCACCCGCCCACGGGTTCCCTCACCTGCCTCAGTGATTTTCTGTCTTTGCGTCCATCCATTTGTCCGTCTGTCTGTCCATGAGTCCATGAGTCGCAGGCACGTCTGCGGGGAGCTTCCAGCAAGGACTTCGCGGGCAGCGGGGCAGCCCACTCCCTCCCTCAACGAAGTCCGGCCCCTGAGCTTTCCCCGCAGACCCCCAACGCGCGCTGAGGACCCACAGTCCCCGACCCGCTCGTAGACATTTTCCTGCACGTGGGGAAGGGACCCAGGGCGGGGACCCATCTGCCCCAGGGCCTCTTGTCCCAGATCCAGCCTCACCGGAATGTTGTTGCTGGCGTCAGGGTTCACGTGTGCTGGTCCCCAGGCGGCGGCAGGGGACAAGTGGTGAGGGTACCTTGGTGTCGAAGTGAACAGGTACGGGTGTCCCTTCTCCATGCTTTGCCAGCTGGGGCTCCGGCCGCCGGCTGCCTAGAAGGGCAGGAGGCGGCCGGGCCTGGAGGCAGCTCGGGTGTGGCTCTCAGTGCAGACCCTCCCTGACGGTGACTCTCCCCTTGGCCTGGACGTGTCACCTGGGTGGTGGACTCTGGGAGGAGAGGCGGTGGGTGCGTGGCCACGCTGCTGAGCCTTCGGCTGTGTGTAGGGTTTTATTCGAGCTGTGTCTTCATCTGTAACGTGGGACCGGGGGTGCTTGAATCTGTCCTCCGTGTCCAGGGCCCCGGGGAGGCTCCGTGTGGGGTGCACTCAGCAGGGTGAGGCTGCAGACAGAACCAGTGTCCCCCCAGGCCGTGGGGCCCCTCGGGCTGGAATCCCATCCTCCCTGTCCAGAGTGTCACTTGCCCCTCCCCCCTTCTGCCACAGAGCACCCCAGTGACCGGGGTCGAGTGGACACACATGTCCAGAAGTGCCGGGCGGGGCCAAGTGGAGGCCAGTGTGTTGGCCCGTGTGGAAGTGCGGGCCTGGAACCGGGTCCTGGTGGAGGCCCAGCCCACATGCCACCTGTGAACGGCCTCTGGACGTGGCCCCTGTGCTGAGCTGCCCGCTGTCCCACTCACGGGCTGTGTGGCTGGGGGCGTGCCCTGTCCTCCGACTGTGGAGGAAGGGGCTGGCCTCTGGCTGTGACCCCACGCGCCCTGGGGGAGCCCCTCTGGGGCTTGCCTCCCTCTGCTGAATCCCAGCAGAAATGGAACGCAGGGTCGCATGAAGTCATGTGTGTATGTCGAGTTTTCACATGTGCAGTGTTCTTTATTTATAGCCAAAATCCCCTGGAGATTATACTTGAAAGAGATTTAATGGTGTAGGGGTGGGATGGCGACTTCTTGCCACGCGCTAGGAAGCCCGAGGCCCTGGGCATCGCGCCCTCTGGGAAGAGGCCCTGAGGAGGGGCTGGCGGGAGGGCTTGGGCCTCGGGGTGTCCCTGTGGAGGTGGGGCACAGTGTGGCCAGCAAGCCCGGGGCCGGGACCTGCTGGGGTGACGATCTGGGGGGCTGGCTGGGGAGGCTGAGCTCTGGGACGGCGGGTGTCCCCTTTGCTCCCCGCACGTCCTGCAGCTTCTTCTAGGAAATGGTCCCAAATTCAGCCACTGACCACCGGCCGGGAGGGAGGCCAGAGGTGGGAGCTGCCACCACGTGGGACAGTGGCCAGGGGACCGAGGGGACTGCCATCTCCGGCACGTCCGGAGGGGGTTCTGCTGCTCCATACCCCCTGGAACACCCACGTTTTTTCAAACTGGGACAATTTTATGAAACCTTTCTTTCCTTATGCCGGGAGCCTCCCGCCCACCGGCAGCCTTTGGTCCACGGTGGTTACCGCTGAAGTCAGCGCAGGGGACGTGTGTCCCCCAGACCTGGGGTCAGACCGTGATGTCTGACCCCACTGGGCTAGTGCCCAGGGCAGCCCAGCCCCTCCAGGGCTGACTGGGGGCCCAGGCTCCGCCTCCACGTGCGCTTACTCTGAGGGAAGTGGGGTGTTTTCCAGGCCTGCATTTGATTTGCTCTCATAATTATATCCACATCGGTCTTCCATTTGGAAGTTTGAATTGGAGCCACATGAGCCGGGCTCCGCATGTGAAAAGATCAGGGACAGAATCACGTGACATCTGGGCACCCTCATCTTGCCCACCCAGGGGCAGCTCTGTGGGGCTGCCCTGCACGGGGGGCACCTTTCCGGAGTTGAGGACCCTTCCTGTCCGTGTCTGACTGCCCCTCTGTGAGGTTCCTGGGCTTCTCGGACCTCACTGCACATCCAGCCCTGGGCCGTGCCTCTGACGGGTGGAATGAGGGACCCTCAGGGCTTGTCTGGGTCGGGGGCCGGTTGCCACTACCCTGAGACCTTCCCAGCTGAGGGCACGGAGACCCCGCCAGCCTGGCGCCTCGTGGTCAGTGACGCCAACGGGCAAGGTGGCTGGGCCCCTGAGCCCCGGGGCTGCTGGTGGGGGCAGGTGCCCGTCCCTCCCGCTCCCTGAGGTTAGCGTGGGGCCTGCGGTGGGTCCCGTGGAGGAGGGGCAGCCGTGCACGAGGCGTGCCTGGCGGGAGGGAGCTGCCCTCTGCGTGACCCGTCCAGCGAGCCCAGCCTGGATCTGTGCTCCGCACGCCGGCCACCCGGCCCCGCCCCGCCCCGCGCACGGGTCCCCAGGCGCAGCGATCCCACGCTGGGCTGTCCCGCGGCCTCGGCCCAGGGCCCACAGGCCATGCAACCATTTCATCACGCAGGCCGCTCCTCCTGCCCATGTGGGCGTCAGATGGCGCTCATCTGCGGGTGAGCCCGATGGGCCGGCGGTCCCGCGGGCCCGGCGGGTGCCGACAGGGGCAGTGCGCGTCTGCGCAGGTCCCCGCGTGGCCGTAGAGGTGGGCTTCCCTCGGGATCTCCCGGCCTCCCGGGAGGGCAGCGTGCTTTGCGTCCAGCCGGTGGCCTTTCAAAAGGACAGGCCGTCAACGGTTCTTACGGGACAATCCGGTGGCCCTGCGCCCCCTCCGGCACTGGCCTTGGCCGAGGGAAGCCGGCGCCAGAGCCCGGCGAGGAGGCGCGGACGTAGGGCCGTGCTCTGGGCCCGAGGAAAGTCCGATGTCCCCTCTGCCTTCCGGGGGGAGGGCACCGCATGGGCCAGCAGCAGCCCTGCAGGGGCACCTCAGCCTGCGAGGGTGGCGCGGGGTGGGGGTGCTGATGCGCCCCGTCCTGGCCTCACCCACACTGGGTGGCCGGCTGCGGAGGCTGCGGGGGCTGCGCTGGAATTTGGGGGGCGGGGGCGTGGCTGGGGGTGCAGAGGGACCCGTTTCAAGGCTGCTCCACCCCATGCGAGTTTCTGCGCAGAAACCTGGAGGCTGGGGGACTCCGGGCCACGGCCATCAGCTGGAAAGGAGGGTTCAGGGCGGTTTCGGGGAAACACCCCGGGCAAGACCCTGCCGTGGAGTCGGGGAGCCGTGCTCAGTGCTTGGGGGGGTCGGGGGGCCCCGTTTGCAGCTCCAGGGAAACCCACACCTTTTAGAAACGGGGCGTCACCGCGCGGCAGGCAGTCCGTTCGCCGGCGGAACTCCCGGCGGGGAGGGGAAGAGGGGGCGCCCACCCCGTACCTCCCTTCTGAGGGAAAAATCAAAATTGATTCGGGGATTATCGAACTCCGCTACTTGATTTTTGAAAGATATCGACTGGGCAGCCGGGGCTAACGCCGTGCAAAGTAACATGCTTCTGCGGGTATGTCGTGATCTCGTGACGGACGCCAGATGCCGGGGTGCCGGGCCCCTCGCGCTGGTGCACGGGCTGCGGGGGCTGCGGGTGGGGGTGGGCGAGGGACCCTGCGGCCACAGCCCCCAGCTCCAGCCCCCGCAGCGGTTTCCCCAGGTGGGTCACCATGGAGGGACGTGTCCACCTGCACTGTACCGTCATGCCCACATGTGACATGCGAACCGCCCCAAGTCGGACCGTGTGCACGTTGACAACCAACAGGTACATGCAAGTGGCCCTGGGAACAAGCAACTTACATACAACTGTCGGGGGTCCTGCGCCGGGGGCTGGCGGGTACACGCTCGGGTACCCCATTTTATTTTTGGGGGGCCAAGGTACTTTATTGATCACGAAAGCCACTGCCTTCGCCGTTCTCTGTGGTGGTCGGTGCGCGAATTTTACAAGAAACTCAGGTGTGCCTGTCTGGGCATGCGGCTCTGATGTGAGCAGCAGGTGCTTCAAAGGCAAGAAGCCCTTTCGCAGCCCCCGCGGTGGGGGGCTTGAGGCCTCCCAGGTTCGGAGCGAAAGGCAGCTGGTCCTGGCGCGAGCTGACCAGTGGCCTGTGGGCTCCTTCCAACCTGCGGCCCTCAGAGCGCAGCCCCGAGGCCTGGGCCATGGGGGTGGGGCGGGAAGCACGTGGCCGGGGCGCTCGCGGTGTTGGGGTTCACTGGTGCACGGGTGCGAGTGCTCGTTCCACTTGATCAGGCCGCGGCTGTAGCCGCAGCCACTGAACCCAGGGGCGCTGGCCCTGCCCTCCTGTGCGACCCGCCCCCAGTCCCCGCCCTCTGCCCATCAGCGCCGCGGTCACAGGCACCCCGACCTGTGGCGCCCGGGCCTGTCCTGCTCCTCCTGTCCCAGCTCAGAGGTCATACCCGTCCCCCTGCAGCTCCCTGGCCTCCTTCCCCTTCACTGGGGTGCTGACCCACTCCAGCCCCAGGGACCTTCCCTGTCCCCCTTCCAGCTTCCCTGGAAGGGGCCACACAGCCGGGATCACAGGCCTCACCGTGTTTCCTCGACCACAGGCACCGTGGCCTCGCTCGGGTCACGCCCTGAACTGGGGTCCTGCGGCTGCTCACGGTGCTGCTTTCCCAGGACCGTCCTTCCTGGCCCTTCACACCCACCTGTTCTCGTCCTCCGGGCCTGGGCGCCCACACCCCTGTGCGGAGCAGCCTTGCGCGCGTGTCTCGCTGGCGTATTTACTCTGACGTGCGATCATAGCCGGTAATTATCTCAACACCGCCTCTCATCGTCCCATAACACTAATGGGGTCCCAAGAGGGACCAGGCCGAGTGCATCTTGCTCTGAGCGCGTGGTGGAGTCCAGCACGGGGCCCTGACGCCTAGGAAGGACGCGGTGGGTGTTTAACCTTCCATGGTCCACGGGCTTGGCTGGGGGGAAGGCGGCTGTCCCCTCCCGAGGGCTGTGGACTCCGCGAGACCCCCGCAGAGGCCACCTCCGAGGGGCCCTGCCCATGAGGAGGGCGGGGAGACCCGGCGGCCCCACGTGCATCCAGACGGACGTGGCCCCGGACTCCAACGTGGCCCCTCTCCCTCATCTCCCCGCCTGGTGCTGTCCCTGTCTCGAGCCTCCTGCGTCTTCCCTGAAGACATGGCCACTGCTGTGCCCGCCTGGCCTCCGGGACAGTGTCCCCCGTCTGCCGGTGACACTTGTCCTGTCAGGAGCTTCCGCCTGACCTGACCCGGCCTCGCCGGCACCCCGAGCCGTGCCCCTCACGGGGACCCATGACGGCGCTGAGGAAGACCCCCGTCTCCTGGGTCCTGGGGCTGCCCACAGACAGGAGCCATGTCTGTCCCCGTGTCACGCTCCTGTCACCCTCTCGACACGTTTATTTAACCAATGGCGGCTGCCCCCCTTCGAGAATCATTGTGGGGCCTGAACGAGTGATTATTTTTGCTGATATTCCTTTTCTGCAAAGATGATTTAGAGGAAAAACACACACCACGCGCGGGGCGTGCGGTGAATCCTTAACGAGGAGCCGAACTTACCCCCCGTCACGCCCCGCCCGGACCCCCGCAGCTTGCGGAGGGAAGAGTCGGGCTGCTGGTCTGAGGGCGTCTGGGGCCACGCTGGGGGCAGACCCCCCGAGGTGACGGCTCTGCTCTGGGGCCTGGGCGCAGCCGGAGAGGAGGCTCGGGGTGCAGAACCTTCTCCTCCCGTTGTGGGGAGGCGCCTGGTTCTGCAGCCTGGGCGTTGACAATGGCTCCCCAGGGGCACCCAGGGCTGGGTGGTCCTTGGGGGGGACAGGGACTCGAGAAAGGCCGTGAACGGACCGGGCAGCCCTGGAGCCCGGCCTCCTCGACTGGAGTTCAGCCCAGTTCCGTGTGGCAGGGGAGTGGGCCCCCTGCTTGGGGACCAGGGCCCAGTGGGCTCCTCCGGGCTGAGACCCGGCTCAGGGTGTCCGCGTGACCGCGGGCCAGACGGCCCAGTCTTCCCAGTCGCGCGCAGGGGCTGCAGCACTGTCTTCCCCTGGGGGCCGGGGCCCGTCAGGGCTGCGGGGGGCTGTGGGGCCCAGCACAGTGTCGGGGCCCTGACACTCGTGGTCACTTCGGCGGCTTCAGCGCAGTGACCCGCATCTGAGGAGCCACAGGGCTGGGGCGCCAGGTGAGGAAGCCACGGGGGCCGGCGCGGCCTGGCAGAGGGTTTGGCTCACCGTTGGGGGCGGGGTGCAGCCTCGGGACCTGGTGATGGACCTCAGAATGGCCTGTGTGACCTGGGCCATGTCGCCTGAGCCTCCATGTCCTCGTGGCTGGAACAGGGGCCACGGGGAGCCAAGTAAAATCATAATGGCTTTCAGGGGCTCAGCAGCTCCTTGTGCCCTAACCGCGGGGGTGGCAGTGACACTGGCCCCTCCTGGCGCTGGTCCGGCCGGGCCCGGCTGTGGGGCTCTCGCTCACTCCGGGTCCGTGGGCTTCCGGAAGCCCGTCCCCTCCCGTCACTCTCGGCAGCCTGGCCCAGCCTGGCACCGGGCTGAGTCCACACTGCGAGTGCCGGTCACCTGAGCCGCGCAGGCGCTGGCCCCTTCCGGCACCTGGGGGTCCCCTGTGGAGAGGCCGTGCGCACCACTTCCCGCGTCGCCGCCCGTCCACCTCCTGCCAGGACAGAGTCCTCCTGCTGGAGCCCCGGACGGTGGCCTCGGAACCGTTCCTGCCTGTTCACGGGTCACCGGGGCTCACAGCTTGATCTCGTCACTGGGCCTGTCCAGCTGCTGCTGCCTGCAGCCCAACGTGGGGCTGTCCAGGAGCCACTAAGAACCACGGGTTCAGGGGGTGACACCTGCCCGGCTCCGACTGTTCCCCCCAACCCGGTCTCTCCTGCCCGCGCGCGTGGGACGGGCCCTGAAGGGTGGCTGGACCGGCCGGGGGCGGCTGAGGGGCGGCCGTGCTGGGCGGGGTGGTGCTCTGAGGGCTGTGCCCGTCCCTGAGGTTCGGCTCCAGGCTGAGTGAGGGCAGGGCCTGCGGGTGGGGACCAGGCCCCAGGAGGGTCTCCCGGCCGAGTCTGGCGCAGAAGGTCCTCCGCTGGGGGAGTAAGTGGGGTCCCCGTGCGCAGTGCTAACCGTGCGTCGCCGGCCCTGTGGGCTTGGCCGGCCTGCGCTGCCCACGAGATGGTCACGCGAACGTCACGCGAACCCTCGGGCCCAGCTGGAGGCACACGGGGTGGCCGAGGGGTGGGGCCCGTGTGGAGGAGGCCGCGGCGGCCGCACGTGCCCGGGAAGCACTGGACACCAGCCTGGAGGGGCCGGCGGAGGCCAGACGCCAGGGTGCCCTCTGGAGAGCTCAGCTGCGCCCCTCGATGTTACCTTGAGGTGGTGGCTTCTCCATGTTTAATTACGGATGAAATTGCCTTTGAGGACGCCGGCCGGTGGCGGCGTGCGGCTCGGCTGTGGGGGCCGTTTTCACAATAGCTGCGGCCCCCCAGCTGCACGAGCGACGGGTTCGAGCAAAGTGCAGGCTGACCCGGCCGTGTCTCTCGGGCTCTGCGTCCCAGCCGGGCCGGCGTCCCCTTTCCCGGCAGTTGGACGTGGGCCGCCTGAGGGGAGGCTGGCGGACCCCAGTGGGCAGCTGCGCAGCCCGTCGGCCCGGGGGGGCGCTGGACACGCCCGCTGCGCGCGGCCCACCGCGACGGGTGGCTGCGCCTAGTCTCCCGACGTCTAACCTCGGCCAGGGCGTGTGGGAGCCGCGGGACGGTGGGCTCCGGCCGGCCCTCCCTGGGCAGGACTCGTGCACCTACGTTGTCAGCCAGACCCACTCCTTCCGCCGGAGGAGCACCGGGGCTGGCCGACCCCAAGCCGGGCCGGTGCCACGTCCTCCCGTGGCACCCTGCTCCCCGGGGCCGGCGCGGTGGTGGCCGGGCTGTGTGCTCCTGGGCTGAGCTGGTCCCCGGGCCGGGGTTGGGGGTGCTGGGGGACCCTTGGGCTCTGCTCTGCTCCCTGCTTGACCTGGGGACTGAGCCCCGTTTCCCCTTTGCCTGTGGGAGCGAAGGGGTCATGAAGATTCACGGCAGCACGTGGAACTTAAAGCACGAGGAACCCGGCCAGGGTCTTGGCAACAGCTCAGCCAGTGACCAGCCCTCGACCGACAAGGGGGAGGGTGGCCGCGAGCCTCGGCGGCTAAGGGAGCGGAGCCAGACAGCGAGGACGGGACCCTCACGTTGCTGCGGCTTCCGTGCCTCAGTGTCCCCATCTGCAGGAGGGCAGCCATGAGGGACAAGGCCAGTGCTGGCTCTAGTGGTTTCCCACAGTGACCTTGGCAGTGTTGCTGTGTGACCTTGGGAGCCCCGGGTCCCCAGGGTCATGGCAGAGCTCAGGGCCCCCGTGGGCCCCGTCCCCCCCGCCCCAGGTGCCACGTCCTGCAGCTGAGCTGTGGCTGGTGGGGCCCCGCGTGTGCCGCCCCGTCCGCTGGCTGACAACCCTCTCCAGGCGATGCCGTCCCGTGTTCTGGAGCAGCGAGGACAGGGGTGAGCACCCAGATTTAAATGTGGAATGTGCCCAGAGTCGTGCCAGCCTCCAAGAGCCCACGGGGCTCGCCGGCTGGGTGCTGGCTGGGCGCACTGGCCGTGTGGCGGGGCCTGGAGCCCGGGCTCTGGGCTAGGCCGGCCTCTCCCTGGCTCGTCCAGCGGGGTCACAATGGGCCGTGTGGGCGCAGTGGAGCGGGCGGGGTGGTGTTCTTCCCACGGCCCCCTTGGGACACTCGGGTCTCGGGGCCGGCACCCCTGGACCTGCCACACCCCGGCCGGCCTTCCCAGGGACTCGGTGGGGTCCCTGTCCAAAACGGCCTCCGGCTCCGACCTGTGAAGCCGCTCATAGGGTGGGTGCCGCCACCTCGAGGTGCTGGTCGTCCTCCTGGTGGGGTGGGGTTGGCGAGGGGAGGCCTCTGCCCCTGGGCCAACAGCAGGAGCGGCCACAACCCGGGGCGCAGGGGAGGGAGACGGAGGCAGGGTGTTTGGGGGGGGGGTCACCGGAGCTGCTTCTGGAAGCAGGGACTCCCCTGGCACCTCCCCATGTCCTCCTTCTCCCCGGATGTGGGGGTGTGACCCCCCCTTCCACCTTGGAGTACCCCTGGTGGCCAACCGATGACCCTATGCGAGGAGGTCACCCCGGGAAGGCAGGGTGGGGGTCATCCCAGGTGGAGGATGGTTTTCCTGCCTGTTTGGGGGTCTTTCCACCTGCTCAGGCCCTCTGCACCCCTGGCTGGGGTTTGGAGCCGAAGGGAGAGGCGGTCCCTAAATGACCTCGGTCTCAGATGGGGAACTAGGCCGAAGGCCTTTCCTGCATATGCAGTTGGCTGCCTCCTTTTAAGGTGGCCGATCAAGGCCCCAAAGGAAAATCTGTGAGGAAGGCAGAGAACATCGGGGCTGAAGATGCACCGTCACCGGAGGGTCTCGGGCGATGGCCCTGTGGTGTCCCCGTCCCCCTCGGGGCTCAGGGAGGCCTCCTCCAGCAGCAGGGCGGGTGGCCCGGTCCCCATCCGGCCCTGTGCACTCTGGGTCCAGCCCATGTCAGGAAGAGTTGGAGGAAAAAAAAACGCCAGCGTTAGAGACATGGTCTTTGTTTCTGCAGCCTGTGACCCCAGCCATCTCTTTAGCAAGCCATGGTTCAGCGAGCTGGCACGGAGCAGCCGTTCTGCGGTGGAAAAATCATAAAGCAGATGGAAGCTTTACATTTTTGTTTAGTTTTTAAGAGCAGTTTTTATAACATCGCTTAAAACCATTCTGATGCCGCGCACTGTTTACACGCGGAGCTTTGTAGCGAAGATGTTTACAGTACGGAGAATGTCGCAAGCTATTTTATAGTTATGATATTTAGATAATTGGCAAGGAAAAAAAAATCGTTTGTTGAGATTCGGCGATGTTGGTAATCGCGAAGTAACTTACGAGTCTCAATAAATATGTCCAGCTCGGTGGACAGTACAAACTCAGTTAAAACAAAACAACACAAGAGGGAATATCTGTGTTGTGAAATCATTTCCTTTTCAGCATCCAAAGATGACAGGCCGGGCCCGGGACTCCCATCTGCGACGGACCCCACCCCGCCCGGCGCTGCCCCGCGGGGATGGGGAGCAACAGCCCCCCGCCGGTCTGCACGAGTTCACGGAGATCCCCCAGCCCCTCAACTCCGACTTCTGTGGCCCACGTTCTGGAAGCCCCCTCCATCGCTGCCCTTTTTTGTTTAACGTCAGAGAATGGACGCACCGCGAGGGTTGCAACTCCTCTTTATTTTTTTTTCTTTCCTTACACGGACCCAAAATGGCATTAATCAAAAACAATAACTCCTTTTAACTTTCCTAAGTGCTCTGGAGGCAAGTATGAAATAATCTGTGGGTGGGCCGCCAACGTGGGGAACGCACACATTTCACAATAAACATGTTTAAATGAAAGCCCTGGCCAGATAGCCGGCAAGATAGGACATGCGGGGTTAATTAATGCAAACCCGTAAAAATAAACCTCCCTTTTAAGATGGGACCAATAAAAATCATCAGCCGATTTGGACCCAGGGCCCTCGCGTATGCGCCCAGCTCCGCAGCGTGCGCGCCCGACGTGGGGCGACGGACCTGGGCGCAGGTTCAAACGTCCCCTCTGTCTGCCGCTTGCTCCCCGTGCCCGCGTCCCTGCTGTTGATCGACCGGCGAGGGGATTCTGTGTACCCCTTCCACGTACAGCTCGCCGTCAGAGGGCCAGGGAAACACTTAGTAAAAAACGCCCGTGGCTGGCTCACCACCACGCGGTGTTCGGTTTTCGTCCTCATCAAATTACGGGGGCGTATTACCGGTTTTCCTATCCGAAACGGACTCCTTTTGGCCTCCTCACCACTGCTCTCTGACAGACCTCTGGGGGACCCTCCGTGTGCCAGCCCGCGTTGACGTTCCGGGGTGGCCGCTAACTTGGAAGCCGCCTCATGACCGCGGGGACGGCGCTGCGGGAAGCGGTGCCGCCCGGGGACACCAGCATCGGGACCAACCGCGCTCTGGGGGGACAGGGTGGGACCCTGGAGCCCGGACCTGCTTTGTCCTCATGGAGACGGTGGAACTGACATAGAAACACCCCGGCGAACACCGTGCAGGAGGAAACTCCGGCTCGAGTTTCATCGTGCCCACCTTTCCCGGGAGCTTCTTTTGAACGAAGGTGCAGTGAGGTTGCCGAGCGGCACGTAGGGAAGAGAGGAGGAAAGCGTGTCTCCTTGCGCCGACGCTGTTCGTTCTAATAAAGCTGGGGAGCACGCAGCACCGGAAGGGCCGCTGTGGGTGTGGGGCGTCCCGCTGCCCCTGTCTGTGGTGGTCGGGCAGCTCACGAGAGGGTCCCGGGTCGTCCACCTCCCGCCCGCCCGGGCCGCGGGGCACCTGCTCCCCACCCTTCCTGGGCAGCATCCTCCCAGCTCCTCCGGGAGCGGGACAAGTGCCTGTCCCGTGACTCTCTGGGAAAGGGGCTTGGCCTGGGTGTGGCACGTCATAAACACTGTGACTTGTGCCCTTACTCGAGACTCCCCGTCGCCCATTTCAGGGGCCCCGTGTTGAGGAACCTGCGTGTGTGCGTGTGCACACGCGGGGTAGGGGTGTCTGTTCAGAAGCCACGCCTGGATGGAGGCCTCTCCCCGTAAAACCCATCACAACTCTGGGTACCAAGGCCACGGAGCTTCTCAGTCTCCATCCTCCAGGGCCAGGGGTTGGGCCTGGGGTGCCTCCCACCCGGGGTGCAGAGAGGCCTGTACTCGCCTGGGGACGGGGTGGGAGGAGGCTGCTGACTGGCCCCAGAGATCCTGGGCCTCCGGGTGATGGGAGTAAAATCCGGCACGTAGGGGAGCTCCTGTCTCCATCGGGGCCTCCAGGGAGCGCCTTCCCCGTCCTACCTGGGTGCAGGTGAGCGCCCGTGGGTGGAGGAGCTGGGGGACAGGGCCCTGCGCCGCTGGGACAGGAAACGCGCCCGTGCTGCTGAGTCTCACCTGCAGACACTGGGCGGGACCTGGGTGGGGAGCCGGGAGGCTGGGCACCCCCAAGGGCAGCAAAGAAACAGGTTGTTTCGTCCTTTCCAAGGTTCCCTGTGGATGAGGTGGTTGTAACGATCACAGGCCAAAGGGGTGTGGACGGAGGCCAAGGCCGGGCTGGGAGTGAGGCTGCGGCACCCCAGGGCCTGCTCCCAGCTACAGGGCTTGTCCCAGACGCCTTGCTGGGGGCCCAGCGTGCTGCCTTCACCCCCTCCTTTGTGCCAACACCTCACCTCTGTCCTGGGGCTGTGGGTGCCTGGGTGCCCCCCGCTTTCCAATAGCCCTGGGAGCTGTGTGCCGAGTGGGTGCCCCTCTCTGGAGCCACGTATTTGCCCAGACGGGGTTGAGGGTGGTCCCAGGGGTTCAAGTCCCCCGTGGCCAGGAGGCCACTGTGAGACCCCTGGGTTCAACCCTCCCCGTGCATGTAGCAGTTGGGAGAACTGAGGCTGGAAGGGAAGGGACCCCGAGGCCAGATGGCGGGCGAGAGGCGGAGCTGGGCCACTGCTTCTCCAGTTCAGTCCCCGTCCTGCGAGGGTCCCGTCCTGGCCGGCCGGCCCCAGCATCCTCCTCCTGCCTGTCCTCTTCTCGCAAGGAAACAGCAGCAGCAGCGACGCTGGCACGTCCCCTCACCCAACGAATCAATCATTAATTAATGAGCTCACGTAATTAATTAATCATTAATTAACGCGCTCACTTAATTTAACGGATCCTTCCGACAACCTTATGAGGTAGGTAGGCACCGCCGTCCTCCCCGTTTCACTGGTGGGGAGACTGGGCCTCGGACGGGAGGCTCCGGCCTCCGTCCCACCAGGCCGCCAGCCCCACGGCCACGCTGTCCACCCGCACTGGCCCTGCCGCGGCTTCCAACTCAACCCGGCTGAGCCCTGTCCTCTGACATCCTTCGGTGTCCGTTTCACAGGCTTAGGTGGGAGAATACATGATGTCGTCCATCGAAGGCTTTGAACCACGTGGACTTCACGCCGTTAAAGAAAATTGTCAGTAGCTCAGGGCACAGGTGGAAGCCGATAGGGTGATAGGGTGACGGTGTCATCCATGCAGATGATGGACTTTGGGG
>PVIW01002812.1:88913-197234 GCA_004026585.1 Noctilio leporinus
GGGGGGGATGGAAGCCACCTGGGGGGGATGGGAGCCACCTGGGAGGGATGGAAGCCACCTGGGAGGAAGCTATCCATGGGCAGGGGACCAGGAGGCCCCAGGACACAGCTGCTCAGAGGTACCGGACAGTGGTGGCTGATGGTCGAGCAGGGACTGGGCACCGGTTGGAGCTCAGCCCCTTCGGAAACGTGACCCCCATGGTGAGGGAGAAGCGGCCACACTCGGTGATGATGTGACTTCTCAGTGTCAGTGCCCGAGCTTCCTGGGCTCTGGTCTGGGTTGGGCTCCTGGTGGCTGTGACTCCCGCCCCCCATGAAGGGTCCGTTGACGTCCAGCAGCGGCAGGGTGGCCCTGGGACCGGGAGCCCAAGCCCCCTCGTCCTGAAGGGCCAGGCGGGAGTGCACGTCTGCTGCCCCCATCCCGCAAGGGCCTGTGCAGGGTCCTGCGGTCGCCCTGCCGGGAGCTCTAGGAGCCGCGTCTTCTGGGACGTGGGAAGGAAGCTGAGCCTGGGCGACCCCCCGTTTGACACCAGTCAAGGCCTCACTTCCGTTTCTTCCCACCCTGGCGTCAGCCCGGGAGGCGGGCACGTGGAAGGTCAGGGGCGTCCCCATTCGCTGAAAGGGTGCCGTGCGGCTCCTAGTTCATCCGTGCGTAAGGCTTGTTTTTGTTTACATAGTATTCTTGCACTCGCGCATCAATTCGTACATTTATGGCTTTTTTTAACCCGTTCGATCAGCCCTCGGCCCCTTCCCCTTCCCCATCCACTCATTTAACGAGGCAGCTAAGTGTTCACGTCCACACCTGTTAGCTCGTTGGCTTGTTGCGTTCACTCGCCAACTAAATACCTGCGGGTTAACGAAAGCCTCGGGAGGAACCGAAGGCGTCAGGCCATGACCCAGGCCCACTCCGGGCACTGTCACCGCGTGCCGACGGGCGAAGGGCCTGTGAGAGGGGCAGGCGAGCCCACCCCCTGTGACTGTGACCCCAGCGTCGGGGTGTGCCGGGGTCGTGGGGCCTTCCTCCCTGGGTTTTCCCCACTGCCCGAGATCTTGAGGGGTCCCCGGGCCTCCCCAGTCAGTGTTGTGACCCGAGCCAATCTCGGGTTGCCCCCATGGGACAGTGGACACGAAGGGCTGGGACAGGGCTGCAGGGCGACAGGGCGGGAAGCGGGGCTGTCCGTCGGGTGACACCCGAGGGGCTGCAGTGACGCGGGTAGGAGACGCGGTGGTGGGCATGGCAGGAATGACAAGGGTCACTCAGAGCCAGCGTTTCCTTCTTTCCCCTGGGGACGAGGGTCCGTGTTTGACCGCCGTGCCCTCCCGAGAGGCAGGTGGGTGGCGCGTGGGGTGGGTCTCACGGGCTGGCCTTGTGCATTTGGGGGCGCAGCAGCCGTGCGGCACCGTCCCAAGTGGGGCGTCTCTACCCGCAGTGGGCGTATCGACCGCAAGCCAGGCGGACGGCAAAAGCTGGGCCACCCTGGGGTGTGGACCATCCCAGGAAGGACCTGCTCCCTTAACCGCGCGTGGGGGAGGAATGCCTTTGCATCAAGCGCTGGGTTGGCGTCACGGCTGAGGTGGGAGGGCCACCTGGGATTTGCCAGGACACTCAGCTTGCCTCCCGGCGCGGGGCTCCCGCGTGCTCTCCGGCGGTAAGACGGGCCCCTGCCCCGAAGTAGGGCATGTTCACGGGGTCCTCACCCTGGCGCACCTGTCGGCTCCCATGTCCAGCCTTGACCCCTCCATGCCGGTGGCCTGATGGCATCGGACACTCGTCCTGCCCTTCTTTACCCTGCAGGTGACCCCAAGGTCCCTGTCTCCCTGGGCAGGAACCACGCGCAGGTGGCCCGTTGTCCTGCGTGCCAGAGCCCCGCCCACACGGAGCATCAAAGGGGTCCTTCCAGGCCCGGCTCCCTAGTGACAGCGGCGTGCGCTCCAGATGGGCCGCAGGACCAGGGAGACAGGCAGGTGCGCAGGGTCCTCCTGTGAGCCCATCCTCAGGGCCCGGCCTGCCCCTACACGGACGCCCTTAGACTGATTGTTTTGCCTGATTGAAAATACACAGCCGTAAACACGGGGCCGCCCGCCCCGGGCCAGGTGTAATATTCGCGTCTTTCCTGGTGCGTTTGTGAAGGGGTCCACCGTATCGATCTCTTGGAGCCACCGAGACGGAAAGGGAAATGTCATGTCCAAGCAGAGTGGCGCGTGTCCCCGTTGAAACCGAAGCCGGTGTGGCCGGGCCGAGGTGCTCACTGAGGGTGCAGGATGTTTCGCCTGCTTTGGCGTTGGTGACGCGGTCCGGAGGCCCTGCCGCTCCGCCTCCGCCGGGCAGGCACCCGGCACCCGCCAGCACGCGTCACGCGAAAGCCCGGCGGCGTCTGCTGGACGGTCCCCGCCGATGCCATTTTCCACGATTTGTTTAATTAACAGCCATTTTTGACCTGGACGCGCGGGAAGAGTTGCCATTCTCTCCCGCTAAATTACATCTAATGAACATATTTGCATGTTATCAGATAGGGCAATATATCATCTCGAATTTTCGGCGTTTCGGCTTGCCTCGCTCAAAACAGCTTTGGTGGATTAGTAAGCAGGTGAAATCAAAAATCTCATTTCATATCTGACATTAATAACTTTCAGGGGGAATGAGCATTGGCATTTATGTCTGGACCGGGATCAAGCCCAGTGTCCTAGACACACAAGGGCAGCGCACAGGCTGCTCTCTGGCTGGGAAAATAAATCATGCGTAATGCAGAATTTCTACCTTACATGTTAATTAATGTGCGCAATCAATTACTGATGTTCCAATATGAGCAAGAAACTGGTGGGGAATGGGGTAATAAAAAATACCTATAGATTTATCTGCTTCTTTTTTCTATTTAAACAAATAGTCTTCAAGCCCGTGAATGCTGTGTGGAGACATGCTCTGAATAATAAGCATCATAAAATCTAATCAGATTTATAAGAGGAATTGATTGTTGTGGCAGGAGGAGAGGGTGGAAAATAAGCTGGAATTTAAGTGTTAATTTTTATGCTAATCCACAGTGGCTTCATATGAAGCAATTTTGTTCTGTGCCACAAATATAAAATTGTCCCTTGCAGAGAAATGTCAGCTTGCTAGACCTGAAAGCAGTAATTTATTAGGTATGTTTCTATTAGTATGTGTCACAGTTGTTAGCAGGCTGTACACACAATGGTGCTTCATACTTATCCTCCAAGCCTCAGAATGTTTCAGCTCAGTGGCTGGAACGTGGGGCATTAATACATTATCATATGCGGGGTGGTCGGTGCCCTGTGGACAAAAGGCTATTTAATACAATTTAATGTCATTCTGAGAAGAAGTGGAAAAATAAAGACGGGGAATAAAATGGCATCTGTGTGTATCCCAGCCTACTCAGGCAAAAACCCTGCGTTGAAGAGGCTATGACATTTCTGCCAAGAAAAAGAATAAAACTGGGCCATTCCCTGCCCCGCCCCCCCGCAACCTGTCCCCCACCCCTGCCGTATTTTCCAAATGCTAGTCAGTGATGGATTTCCACGGCCTGTGATGATGTCATCTCGAAGAAGGGGAATGCGGAAGACAGCAGAGTCTGCGGGCGGTGACCTTGTTTCCGCACGTGCGGGACCCTGTCAGGGTCGCTGCCCCCGTGCGGTCCCCGAGAATCTACTTTTGGGACAGCCTCTGGCTCCTGGGTCGGGCGTGAATGGAGTTCAGGGTGCGGATGCAATTCACATATAGGTCAATTGCCTGCGCCAGCATCTGCTGTCACCGCCATTTGCATGCGGCATTCATATGTTAATGACGCCTCTTTTTACTGGAGTCATATATTTAAAAAAAACCACGAGATTTGCATATCGGTTGGGATCGGTAGATTATAAGCCATTTATCACGTCCCCCCCCTTCCTCCGGAGGGAGGTGGGGTGCTGCGGGGTCCTGAGTGATGGCGCCTATATTTGAGCCGGGCGCTGATTTATACACGAACCCCTTCAGCGGGGACGCTTCCATTCGAATCAATAATGACACAGATGGACGGGTGATAATCTATTTAGAATGCCTGATAGCAAATATTGTTGCACAGATGATTAGAGTGGGAACGGGTTCAGCGCAGGCTTCCTCCCCCCGTTGGCGAATGGTAAGTTCGAACCCCAAAATAAAAATAGAAGGCGTGCGGGGGCGCAGACCGGGCGTCACAGAGCCCCCTGGCCGGGCTGGGATGGCGCGGGAGAGGACACGGAGGGAGAACAAAGGCTTCCCGCTTCTGCCAATACAATCCTATCAATCCCCACGTCTTTAACAAAGCAGGGCCTCTTAATGGAATTGTGTCTTCAGGTGTAAATAGCATTAAAAGCTGCTTCTCCTCTCCTTTTTGCCCCGGTACCAGCGCAGGGAGAGAGAAAATAAAGTGGAGGTTGTCAGAAGTGGCAGCTGCTTGGAATCCTGATAAATATAAGCTTTTATTGATCTGATGAAAATGAAAGATCCCAGCGCTCGGCCGCATTTAGCTTCTTGTCGGCAGCCCATCACCCGTGGCCTGGCGTGGGGAGAGATGTTCACGCTCACACCCGGGCTTTGATTTCCTCCTTCACCTTTTCCGTCCAATTTCCTTGACCTCGGGGGGCGGCTGCCAGGTCACAGGACGTGTCGCGTCTCACTTGACATCGTGTCTCCCTGTGTTTTCTTTTGCGGCAGGGACCCCGGGACGCCCGGCGGGCGATCTGTCCGGGCCTGGACCAGCTGCCTCCTTTCTGGGGTGTCCCTCGCCAGAGTGGCCGAGCTTCCTGAGACAGGATGCCGCTGCGGCTAGGCTGCTGAGGTAAGTCGGCCGATGTCACAGCCGGCGCTTCCGCCCAGGCCGGGCCTCCCGCGTGCTCGGGCCCGGGTGGGGTCCAGCGCCCGCTTGGGACGCACTTGCTCTGCGGTGGGACGGGAACAAAGGGATCCTGGAGGAAAGCGCCACCGTCTTAATTTTTCTCAAGTTTCCTGCGGGGGGTCCCTAAGGGACGGCTTCCGTTCCCCGGGCCCGCGGTGCCGCCCACATATTCGGGTCCCGGGAAAGGGCCGGCGTCACGTGGAGTAGTTTCGATGCAACCGAATCAAAGGGAAGGTTCGAAACAGCTGTTCCGAAGGCCGGGGCTGAAGCCATCGTGATTCTCTCAGATGGGGGGACCCGACGCCCCTCTCTGCCCGCAGCGAGGACGTGGGGAAGTGAAAGAGGAAAATGTCACGTTGAAATCTCCGCTGTTCAGGGCCTCGGGGGGACATCGAGGCCGGTTGATACAGGGCCCCATCGATCAGGCTTCCGCGGGCTCCCTCCCACTGGTTTCTTAGCAATTGCGGGGTGCAGGCTCTCCAGGGGGAAACCGTGTCGGAAAAGGGTGGCATGTTTCCCCGCCCTGCCCCCTTTATGTGCGTTAGAAAGTGTCGATTTCACCCCGGGGTGGGGTTTTCCGCTCCCGAGAGGCGCTGGCGTCAGAAGCAGGAGCCGCGATGTGGCCGCGGGCGGCGGGCCTCCCTGCGCAGGCTGGGCGGTGGCGCCCGCGGGTGGCAGCGCCCGTGGGTGGCGGGCTGGGGCGCCCCGCTGCAGCGGTCGGCTGGTCGGCTCCCCGGCTCCACGCAGGCAGAGCGGCTTCTGGTGCCGGAGCTGTTTGCCTGGGGAAACAAGTGTGCTGCTGCCAGCGAGGGTTAGAATCCGCCTGGCAGACACGGCAAAGTCTGCGAAGACTATTTTCCCTCTCGGGAGGCAAAACACAGATGGGGAGTTAGGAGTCTCACAATATTTAGCTGCTCCATGGGTGGCGGGACGCTGCCGCTTGGATGCTCACGGCTGGTGGGGGCGCGGCTCCGCGTTGGCGCCGGGCATGGGCGGGCGAGGCGGGTGTGCGGGGTGCAGCTCCTGGCCCGCGGGCCCGGGAGGGTCCGAGCTGGTGTGTGGGAGGGGAGGCCGGGCCAGGGACCTGCCGCGGACCCGTGACCCACGTTGGGCGGGACAGGAACCCAGGCCCAGCTGACTCGGGAGGAGGCCGAGGGGCTGGGGGCACCAGAACTCAGGCGGCTCCGGCCTCACCAGGCTCTCGGGTCGGCCTGCGTGGTGGCAGGTGAGTGGCCTTGTAGGGACCCGAACAAAGAGGACTTGGATCTTGTGATGGTTCGGGCTGTTGGAAACTGAGGGACGTGGAACCGCACGGCCCGGAGCGAGGTCTGCGCCCGGGAGCCCCAGGGAGGGGGCAGGTGCAGGGACTGGGGCCGCACACGGGCACCTGCTTCCTGGCCTCTCCCAGGACCCCGGAGTGGACCCCGTCCCCGGGCCCCAGGCTGTGATGAGCTGAGACCCATTTCTGGACCTTGGACCCTCGTTGTCCCAAGTTCCCCTGACGTCCGCCCAGGGCTTTGACGTGGACACTGGACCTTTTAAAGTCCTACGTAAAATGATCCACACGTGTGGCTTTGGGATGACCAGGCAGCCACCTCGAAGCGCCGTCATAGACCCTCGGCGCCCGCTGGTGTGGCCCCTCACACGCGGGTCGGGCCCTGGCTGACCTTCCTCCTGCGCCAGAGCAGCCCTGGGGCGGGAGCACAGCCCCCAGGCGAGGTTCTCCCCCATCCTGTGCCGCCGTGGGGCCCCGGCCTCCAGGAGGGGCGGGTCTCAGAGCCCGTGGGGTCCTCCCTCCGCCACCTGGTGGCTCCCGCCATCCCTGGGGTGTGGAGGTCCTGCAACCTGGGTGCCCATCCTGCTGTGACCCCCGTAGTTAGACGCTACCGCTGGGCCCAGGGAGGCCCCTGAGGGGAAGGGGATAGTGTGATCTCTGAGTGTCACGGTGACAAGCCCCGCAGGTGTGTGGGGGGCCTTCCATGGCATGACTCCGCCGAGCCGCAGGGAAAGCACCTGATGTGTGTGGGCTCCAGGTGGGGCAGCGGCCCGCGGCGCGTCCCCTCCAGGCATCCTGCGCGCAGAAGCCCCCTCGGTGCCGTTTTCCAGGGGAGGAGACTGAGGTCAGAGAAGTTTCCGTGGCCCCCGCGTGTCACAGGGCTGTGGGGGTGGTCAGGCCACGGTTCGAGGGGGATTCTTCCCGATGTGGGAGCCTGGTGCCCAGGCCAGGGAGCAGCCGGGGTGGACGAGGTCCCAGTCCTCAGGGAGCCCCCGCTGCAGACGCGATGCAGGACACATCATCTAAGGGGAGATCAGATGGGTGCGGGCAGGGAAGGGCCACGTCTGTGCCCGAGATCGGTGTCTGGCCTGGATCGGCCCCCTGCGGGAGGCACGTTGGTGGGGGCAGGTCTGAAGGATGCGGAGAGGAGAGGGCTGGCGGGAACAGCAGGTGCCAAGGGCCTGGGGTGGGGACAGACTGCAGGTGCCCCGGGGCTGCAGCACGGAGCCTGGGCACAGTGCTGGGGGGAGGCCTGGACCGGACTCCGCCTTGCGGGGTTCATGCTGCTCTTATCCAGAGGGTGTGTCTGCAAACCCACCTTCCTCGCTGTGGGTGCTGTGGGTGCTGTGGGTGCTATGGGTGCTGTGGGTGCTGTGGGTGTTATGAGGTGCCAGAGCTCTGTAAGTGGCTTCAACCGGCTCCCGGCGGGGGCGCGCTGTGGCCTGTGGGGTGTCCTGGTGGCCTGTGAAGCGGGGAGCAGGAACTGCTGGCCCTGTGGGTGCAGGACAGGTGGTCAGCCACCCTGGGACGCAGAACAGGGCCTCACGGCTACTCCTCCGGACCCGCGGGTGCTGCCCGTGCAGCTGAGCCTCCTGTAGTGGAAGGCGCCAGGGGGTCCCACTGGTCGGGGGGCCCTCACGGGGTGCAGGTGCCCCCATTCACGGTGGGGAGGTGTTCCGGTCACCTGGTCAGTGCTGCTGTGGGCTAAGGGGGTGCTCCTCTGCGCACAGAGGGTGCTGAGGAGCAGAGGCTCGGGCGTGGCGGCCTGGCCTGCTCCTGGCTCCCGGCACCTGTTGGCTGGGCTCCCCGCTTGTGAGTTCTTGGGCACCCCCTGACCCGGGACCCCCAAGGGAGCAGAGACCTTTGTGGTCAAAGCTGCCTCACCCGCCGGGAAGAGACCGGGCCACCCGGCTACATCTGGGCCCAGCCAGCCCCTGCGGCAGGGCTGGGCGGGGAAAGCTGGGGGCCGGCTGGGGTGCTGTCTGTCTGCAGCCCTGACGTGCAGGGGTGAGTCACTCACGGGTTGACCGGCTGACCCCTCTGCTGCTTGAGATCATGACAGTTGTGGCACCGGTGTGAGCAGCCCAGGGAGCATATTCCAGCCCCATGTCGCTGGGCTGCCCCGGACCTGGGGAGGCCACAGCTGTGATCACGTTCCTGACACCTGCCCCCCAGTTCATTCCAGCGGGTCCCCTGCGGGCTGCACACCCAGGAGGTCTTGGAGAGAGTGATGGGTGCTGAAGCTGGCGCGGCCCAGGGAGGCCTTGGACCGGGCCCCAGCCTGCTGACGGGGACGGGCCACCCAGCGAGGCCTTGGCCCAGCCTGTGCGTGTGACCTGGGCGGGCCTCGTGCCCCCGGGGGCAGGTCCTGACGCCCCATCCAGGGTCCGGGTGGCAAGTGGGTGAGGCCGGCCTCCTGCAGAGCAGCAGGGGGGGTGCTCACCGCATGGAGGGGCCCCTCAGCTCTTGCCAATTGCAGCCTTTGGGGAGGGGGAGGGGCAGACATTTTGCAAGTGGTCACAGTTTTTCAGGAACGAGAATTTACAAAGAAAATGGGGTTCTTCCCCTCTCCCCCGACGTTGGCACCTACTGTGTTTAAACTACTTTCTGCCAACGCAAGTGTGACTGTGGGCGGTGCAGGGTCACACACCAGCCACACACAGGGGCCAGGCCACCTGGAAGGGTGAAGGTGCACCAGGAGCTACGCGCTGGCCTCCGTCTGCGCCCCGGGCTCCCGTCGGCCAGGTCCTGGCTGCAGCGGGGAGGCCCCAGCTTCCGGACACACCGCTCCTTCGCTGCCTCCCGCCGGACCTGCCCCGGGGTCCGCGTGTCCCACGTCGCCTCTGGGGAAGGTGGTCTGCAGGGCCTTTTCCGGGCCTCTCATCCCATTGTCCTGTGTCTCCCCACCCCTGAGCCACAGCCACCTGCCCACGTCTAACATGCGGGTGTGGTGCAGGGTGGGTGATTCCCGGACCCCAGGGTGGGGCGGCAGACCCAGCCCTCCTTGCGCCCATCACGGCTGCTTCGGGGACACCCGGCCTCCTCTGAGGCTGAGACAGGAGAGGGCACGGCGGCTGGGCCCCCTGTCACCGGCCCCTCCCGGGGCTTCCTGCGAAGGGGGCTGCTGTCCTCAGCGCCCGCGACCGGCAGCCGGTGACCCAGGCGGGACAGGGCGGGACAGGGCTGTCCGGTGCCGGGCGGGGCCGGCCGGGCCGCAGCCTCACTCCCGGGCTCCCCTGGCTGCGTGGACTTTGCGCGCGCGTCACGTTATTTGTTTTGATCCCCGTAATTCCGTTACTGTTTGCCCAGCGCTGTCAGGCGGTTGCCTGGAAGGATCACAGGATAATTGCGGAACGCCTGCATCCGTAATGTCGCAGGAAACCGGGCCGCGCCGGCGCGGAACATTGTTTCTGGTGGCGGCGGCCGCGGCCTCCCTCACACCCGGGCTGTTTCCCGGCTCCCACCTCCCCGCCGGCCCCTCCGTCCCCGGCCGTTTCTGGAGGGTGACCGTGGGCCCACGGGGGTCAGGCAGGGTCCAGCCCCGGCCGGAGGGGCCTCGGTGGGCGGGGCGGCCGCAGCAGCACCTCCCGCCCGCGCGCGGCGCCCCTTCCGACCGCACTTCTGAGACATTAATGGTGTGTGGTGAGGAAGAAATGTGTTTTATTCTCCCGTCTCACCCTGCTGTTATCAAAGTAACTTCCAGCTTATTAGCGACAAAGGACTTTTCTCCTCGCCGCTGCCCTGTTCGCCGGGGCTTCCTGAATTAAGCGGCTGCTTCCTGTCCTTTATATGCACGGCCACATCTGGGCGGCCGGCGCGCAGCCCTGCGCTTAATAACAGCCGCCTTCCCCTCCAGTCTCTGTTGATTGTTTCTAATTCACCCTGACAGATAGTGCCTGACAACTTGCCGGCTCTTCCCTCCCTCCGTGACCTGAAGTTACTCAGAGCACTTATAGAGGCTGTCATTGTTAATATTTGATTTCATTTTAAGTTATGTGTTTGACTGAGAAGATGAAACCAAAAAAAAAAAGGGGACTGGGAATGGAACATAAATTTAACCCTCTTGCCGCCCGGCCGCGGGCGCGGGGGTCCCCGCGGGGCCGGGTGCCACTGTGTCCCCAACAAGGGGGCGCCGGGGCTGCGGGCTTTTCCGCTCCCCTTTCTTTCCTGTTTTGCCTCCTTCTTCCTCCTTTCCTCCCTCCCTCCCTTCGTCCTTTTCTTTCCTTCCTTCCTTCCTCTTTGCCTTTCTTCCTCCTTCGTTTTCCTTCCTTCCTTCCTTCCTTCCTCCCTTTCTCCCTTTCTTCCTCCTTCGTTTTCCTTCTTTCCTTCCTCCCTTTCTTCCTTCTTCGTTTTCCTTCCTTCCTTCCTCCTTAGTTTTCCTTCCTTCCTTCCTTCCTTCCTCCCTTTCTTCCTCCTTTGTTTTCCTTCCTTCCTTCCTTCCTTCCTCCCTTTCTTCCTCCTTCATTTTCCTTCCTTCCTTCCTTCCTTCCTCCCTCCCTTTCTTCCTCCTTCGTTTTCCTTCCCTCCTTCCTTCCTTCCTTCCTTTCTTCCTCCTTCGTTTTCCTTCCTTCCTTCTTTCCTTCCTTCCTTCCTGATTTCTTCCTCCTTTGTTTTCCTTCCTTCCTTCCTTCTTTCCTTCTTTCCTTCCTTCCTTCCTACTTTCCTTCCTTCCTTCCTTCCTCCCTGTCTTTCTTCCTCCTTTGTTTTCCTTCCTTCCTTCCTCCCTTCCTTCCTCCCTTCCTTCCTCCTTCATTTCCTTTCCCTCCCTTCCTTCCTTCCTTCCTTCTTTCCTTCCTTCCTTCCTTCCTTCTTTCTTTCCTTCCTTCCTCCCTTTCTTCCTCCTTCGTTTCCTTTCCCTTCCTTCCTTCCTTCCTCCATCTCTGGAAGCAAAGCTTCATTTCACGTTTGTCCCCTTTCCTGGCACCTGATTCATTTACAGGGCTAGCGAACGTGTCTTCTGCTTGGCAGCTGGTCGCATGGCCGATGACCTTTGGGCTTCTCTCTGGAGTGGGGAGTCGGGGCAGAGGCCTGGTGGGGTCCGGGCACCATCTTCAGCGAGGTGTCCCAGCGTGAATTGGAGCTTCTTTCCCGGGGCCGCGTCTCTTTGTGCACGTCGGGGCCGCCGAGAAGTGCCACCAGCCCCGGGCCTGGGGTGGCCGCTCCGAAGGGCCTTCCAGCGTGGGGACAGCAGTGGGTGGAGGCTGGACGCCCACTTCTCTGCCCCTTTCCTCTGCATCTGCTCCGGCCGGTGGCCTGTGGGGCTGGACCCCTGAGGGCTGGCGGGTGTCCGCCTCACTTCGGGGTCACTCCACCCGTGGTTTTGCCTTTGCCGGGAGACAAAGGCTCCTGTGTCCCTCCAGCCCTTCGGAGGTCGAGAGCCGGGAGGCCGTGCATTAGGTCAGCTTTGCAAATAGACCCCACGAGACACAGCAGGCACGTCGAGCTGGGGTGCCTCCCTGCTGCGGCCAGCGTGGCTGTCATTCTGTCTGCCCCACGCAGAGCGTCGTGCTGGCTGCGGTGCAGCAGGAGGGGCCCGGGGGGACCGAGGTTAGAGTAGCCATCGCAGCTGCCCCAGCCTCGTCTCCCCGTGAGCACCTCTCCCAGGCCCTGTCGTCTAGACCCCCCGCTACTGGGTTTTGGGGTGCAGCAGCTGTGCCTGGGGCAGCGCGGGGCCAGGCCAACGACCAGGCAGGTGGGTGCCCCGTGAGCAGAGGAGACGGGAACCCCGAGGTTCCTCCGCCAGGGCCTGCGGGCAGGGTGGCCCTTGGGCTGACAGGCTCGCTGGTTCCTGCTGACCCGCGGCCGATGGCCAGGCCTGTGGACCGGGTGTCCTGGGTGTCCTGGTGTCCTGGTGTCCCATGTTGCACCAGCCATGACGACGCTTCCCTCCACAGGGCTGACCTTTCGAGGAGGGGGTTTCTCTCCCGGTGCTCTGGGCACGTTGGTAAACTGAGGCCGTGGCCGCTCCAGGTGTGGAAACGGTTCCCCTTCCGTGCGGCTCTGAAGCGCCCGGTCGCCGCCTGGTTCTCCGAAGGGGTGCGTGGCGGTGTGGTGCTGCCCCGTCCTAGTGTGAGCCCCCCTCCCACCAACAGAAATGGGGGGTCGTGGGCACAACAGAAAACCAAGGTCTGTGCACAGTGTGGCTTTTCTCTGTCCCTGACCCGGGGGTCTTCACGGGCAGGGGACGGGCCGGGAGGACAGGAGAGCAGCCCGATCTCCCTCCATGTCCTCGGTGCTGGCGGGAGCCTAGGCCTCCCCTGATGCGTGTGCACAGGCATGCAGTGCACGCATATGAGTGCGTTTGTGCTCACGTACACATGTGTATGTGCACATGTGTACATGTACATGTGTGTGCATACATGTATGTGTGAAAGGAAAAGGGCCAGGCGTCGCTGGGCGGTGTGGCTGATTCTGACAGTTGGTGGCCTCCCCGGGCCCTGCTCAGGGAGTTGGGGCAGGAAGGCCCAGTGGGAAGAAGAGCACAGAGGCAGGCCTGGGGCCACCGGCCATCCTGTCTTAAGCCAGGGGCTGGAGATGGCATTTTAAAGAAGGTCCTGTCTTGGGGCTTCACCTCCAGCAAGGCCACCTGACGCGTTTGCTCCCGTCTAAGTGGATTACGGATGGTTATTGGTTCTCTTAGCATCGGAGGGAGGTCGGGGATTGAAATGAACAGAAGACTCAGGTCTGGGTTTTGTGCCCAGGGATCTACCTTTTATCCAGTGAGCTGGCCAAGGCCCTGTGCTGCCCGTCCCACCCCCCTCCGTCCCCGGCCGTGGAGCGGCTCTGGGTGTGGACAGCGGGCAGGGAGCCGGTCCCGGAGGGAAGGAGGCCAGCGCCACCTCAGGTCTGACCGCCGCCTGGGAGGGCCGCGCTGACCCGAGCCAGGGGAGCTGGAGATGGTCACGCGTGTGTCCTGCGCTCAGCTCCGTGTGGGCTCGGTAAGCAAGCAGACAAGCCAACGCGGGACGCGTGTTGCAGCCTGGGGAGAGCTCCATGCTGGGCCGGCCCCGGGGGGCCGCTGGTGTCATAACTCGGGCAGGGGGGAGGCCAGAGAGCTGCTGGCAGAGGCAGGAGTGCTCCAGATGTGTGTGCAGGTGTGTGTGGTGAGGGGCCTGGGGGCCAGTCCAGGCAGAGGGGGCGCCGGGGAGCCTGGGGATGGGACAGGGCTGGGTGTTGCCGGAACTCAGGTGGGGGCTCAAGTGTGCTGGGTGCCTGCGGGGTGCCTGCCTGGGCTGGGCCCTGATGGGCAGGGTGAAGGCCAGGGCACTGCCCCCTCAGCCTTCTCTTGCTCGGGGGTTAAAAGGACCCCAGGACCAGGGCGGTGAAGCAGTGACAGGCTCCTTCGGGTGCCCAAAAGGCCCACACGCCCAGGGTGCTCGTCACAGGCAGGTCCCCACACCGGCAGGACAGGGCCACACACTACACCACACGGGGGCCTTTAAAACTGTGTACAGAGATGGTTCTTTTGAGCCCCACGCTTGGGGCTGCATCACGGTGACAGGCTTTTCCTTTTGTGCGGAGGGAAAAGATGCTCCCGGGGTCCTCGGGGGTGCGCGCCACGCCCAGAGCCGGCGGCCCCCGGCCGTCAGCAGGGACGCCCCTTCTGCGGCTGCCACCGCGCAGTGTGTTGGCGCAGCTCCGCGCTGCGCCTTGATCTCCGGGCGGGCGTGGGGGGCGAGCCAGCGCCCCGGTCAGGGGTCAGGCCCGTGGCCTCCAGCTCATGGGAAACCCAAACACTCGTGGCCGCGGGCGATCTGGAGATCAAGGCACAACTTAGGGAACGGACACTTAATTATCTTGTTTATTCGGGGTATAAATAGAGTTCGTGCATTAAAAAATTTTTCTTCCTGATAAGGACTTGAGCCAGCTTTGGTCTTCGGCCTCTGGGCCCACCCGCCTCCCGCCCCGCCTCGTGCGCTGTCTTCTGGGTGTCTGCCTTCTCCCCTCTCCTCCCTTCCCTTCCTTCCTCCCTGCTCCCTCCTCCTGCTCCCTCTTCTTGCCTTTAACAAGGGAGGGACCTGCCTCAGCTTCCTGCCCACACTGGCTGGGGCCTGTGGGTCTGTCCCGGTGTCCCCTGCAGCTGCGGCCAGCTGGGGGGACCCTGTGGGCGCAGCCCCATCCTCACCCCTCCCGTGGAGCCCACGGTGCCTCCGGCCATGGAGCCACGACCCGGGTGCCAGGGGCCGGGGGTTCCGTGAGGGGGCCTGGGATCAACTCCCTCACCCTAAACGGGCCGCGTTTGTCACTCACCTCTGTTTCGATGTGTGATCCTATTTTGCTGGTTGACGTAGTATTTTTAAAGGGGACCCTCACATGTCTTTCCTCAGCTTTGCCTGAAGTCAGCGTTCCGAGAGACGCCTGCGTGACGGGCCAGGTACACGGGCGGGCGCGCGGCCCTGCGTGGGGGGAGCGTCACAAGGACGAATGAAGGATAAATGGGGCGAGCCGGCTGTCTGTCTGTCTGTCTGTCCCCCCATCCTGTAAGAATGCACCTAGCCCTCTATTTGCCATCCACCTGCCCACCTGCTTGGAGCCGTGTCATCTATCAACGTGTCTGTTTAGCTGTCATGGCTGCCTGTCTGTGTCTAGCATGTATACAGGCACGCACGTATCTGTCATTTACGTACGAATGTGTCAGCGGGTGTGTACATTGCACATTTGCTCCCCTCCTTTTCTGCTGTCTTCCATCCTCCCTGAAGAGGGGGCTGCGGCGGAGATCAAACAGGGGGTCTTTGCCCTCGGCACCTGGCCCCCGGGAGGGGAGGAGCCAGCACACAGACGGACAGGCAGGCAGACAAGAAGCCAGGAGACTGTGGGGAGGCAGCTGGCACCCTGGCTGGTATCAACATGGGGGTGAGTCCTGGCTGGTGGCCCAGTGGATAAGGTGACAGCCTGAGGTCGCTGGTTCGACTCCCAGCCAGGGCACAGAACCAGGCTGCCAGCCAGGTCTCCGGCCAGGTCCTCAGCTGGAGGCAGGGGAAAGGCAGCCACACATGGAGGTCTCTCTCCCTTTTTTCCTCCCTCCCTGCCCTTTTCTCTAAAAGTAACGAATAAAATCTTTTTAAAAAGTTAAAAAAAAAAAAAAAAGTGGGGGGTGAACAGAGCATGAAGACCAGGCCTGGCCCAGATGAGATGGAGACAGAAAAGACCCTCTGGAGGTGACCCGAGGAGGCTCTGTGAGCAAGGGTAGCCCCGGGGTATGGGCCCCCTGTGGGGACCAGTGTCAGGGCCCGGTGATGGTTTTAGTTGCAGAAAAAAATCCAGATAGGAGAACGAAAAGGTGACTCCAACGTGGCGAAAGACACATCTGCCCCGGTCTGGTGTCCTGGGGTGCCGCCCTTCCCACGTTAGGGAGCCTGTGCCCTCACCTCTGGGGACCCCGAGGTCAGAGCCCTGCGGTGGGGGTGGGCGGAGGTGGGCAGCACGTCCCCACGGGGGTGGGGACAGGCACTGTGATGAGTCCCCACTGACGGGCTAATAGTCCATTTTAATCTGGAATGCCGGGTACTTTCCACACGAAGTGTCTCAGGCCAGGCTCTAACTTACATGGAATAAAAGAGTTTAATGCTAATTAAATATCGTCTGAGCGCGGAGGTCATCGTTATGGATGGTGCGAAAGAGGGTCATCAAGGTGGACGGGCTGGCTGGGGACCACCTTTCCCTGTGGGACACCTTTGCAGTTCAGACGTGCTCTCCCTCCGTGGTGGCGGCCGGGGGGCTCGGGGCATGGCGGCGGGGGCTGCAGTGGGCACTTCAGCTCTGCCCCGTGGGTGTGGGTGAAGAAGCGCCTGTGATGTGCATTTGATTCAGGAGGTTGGGGGGTGGGGTGCGTAGGAAATGCCTGGGAGGCTGCCCAGCTGTTGGGGGAGGGGAGACCCTAGAATCTGCTGGTGGGGAGGCCTGGACCCCAAAGCCCACCCTCTGACTTCCCTTTGGAGAGGCAGCTCACATCCAGGTCCCACCTCCTCCGGTTCCACCGACCACCCAGACAGTGTGAGCTCCCTTGGGGCTCAGAGGACCGTGGGCCTGGGCTCCCTCGACCTTTGGATTTTTCTAGGACTTGTATTTTTTTAATCTGTTTTGTATTTGTAAAGATTAATTTGTGAATGAGCTGATGATGCCCTTCTTCCCATTTCTCCTGTGGGGTTTTCGGGCCTGAGTCCCATACTCGTTCAGAGACTCTTTCAACTCGAAGTCTGCATATTGCCAATGTTTTCTTCTCGGGGTTCAGTCCTGGTGGTTCTTTTCTCGTTTCATTTATTTATTTTGGACACTTGAAACGTCTTGATTTACGTCGTCAAAGTTACCCAACTTTTATGTGATGTTTTGAGGCCTACGTAGGCCCTCCCGCACCCAGATTAAAGAGGGGTTCGCTCAGGTCACACCGCGCTGGAGGGTGGGGCGCTCACGTTCCGTCTGGTGCATTTTGAGCCGCGTCGCGTGTCCTGTGAAGCCGGAATGTGCTGCGTCTTTGCCCACGTGGCTGTGGGTCCTCCGGGTTCCCGCGTTGACGAAACAGGACCCGCCTTCGCCTTGCGTCACACGTGTGTCGGACGCCCGCATGAGCTCTGTGTCCCTGGTCTGTCAGCTCAGGCTCCAGTTTCCAGTGTTTTAATTATAGAGGTTGTACGACGTGTTTAAATGTCTGATAGGACTCGTCCGCCCTCCTAATTGTTTGTTCCCAGCGTTTTCCCGACGAGGCTTCTACGTTTTCTTTCAGGACCGTTTTATTCACAAGCCGTTAAAGTCTCCCCGTTTTATGCGCACAATTCGATGTGGTGGAGTAGATTTACCCAATCTACTGTCGTCCGGGCTGAAGATGACTCCACGCAAAGAAGGTTCCGTGTGGCCACGGCCCGGCGCCCCTCACGGTGCCCGGCACCTGGCTACGTTCACTGAGGATACTCTTTCCGAGGATTTGAAATTTTGGGATTCCCATATTTGAGTGGTTTTAATACATACGGAGTGTTCGTTTCAAAAATTCCAGTTGAGTAGCCCAAAGATTTAATACAAACGTGTTCCTTTCTAAACCTGGACGTTTTACACGGAACTCAGCCACTTTTCGCAAGTGATGAGTTTCTTAAATTGTCATGTGAGCGTCGGCGGAACTGGGCCAGTGGGCCTCCGGGGGGTCTCCAGCCCCGGGGTGGAGCGGGGGTCCTGTCGGGGAGAAGCCGAGCGGAGGGGCTGTGAAGCTGGCCCCTGAGCAGCTGGGGAGAGTCTCGTGGGCGGGGGGCTCCGTGGGGGCGGCCCCAGGAACACTGGTGCTTCTCCGTCAGCTCACCTGTGCCCAGCTGTGGCCAGCACCGGCCGTTTCTCCAGGACCCGCCGCATCGGGTGAATTCAGCACACTTACTGGGAAGAGTGACCAGATCCCCCTCCTCAGAGGTCCCCGCGTGTCCAGCCCCCCGGTGGGCCTTCGCTGTGTGCCACGGTGGCCACGCGCGTCCCGCTGTCGCCCCGGGAGGTTTGCAGAACCCACTGCCTGGCTGCTGCTATTCCCTTCAGCACAAGGTGAAATTTTCATTGGAATTTTCAAAATGTAAGTGGGATTGAGACTTGAAAATACGCCCCCATGGTGAACCTGCGTGTTGTTGAGACACCATTCCTGTCAAAGGCTTTGATCTCTTATTGATCAAGCCGGCACTTTCTGGCACTTGGCGTGGCAGCCCGGAGCTCTGCGGGGAGACCTGGATGTGCGACCCGGGAGAGGGGGCCCAGCCCTGGACGTCCCTGCCACTGCTGGGGGTGCGGTCCTGACCCGCCGCGGCCTTGACCCCCTAAAGAAACCCCGTAGAGGCCGAGGGAAGTGCGGCCACGGACCAGACGGGGAGAGAGGGTTTCACTTTCTCTCGGTACCGCCTGTCAGCACCTCCCCTGCGGAAACAGCTGTGCCTGTCATGGGTTACTTTTTACCTGGCTTCCCTCCTGGAATTCCAGCCAGTTTTTTTAGGAGGGAACCAGTCCGGGGTGCCTTTGGTGGCCGCCCTCAGGCTGGAGATGCTCCCCGTGTAGGTGAAAACACCGGTACAGGCTGAGGCACGGGTTTATTACCCGTGGTGGGCGCCCGGTCCTGTGGTGGCTCCTGGGTCAGGTACAGAGTCTAGTTGTGTCCACAGCGGGCAGGATGCCCAGCCCGGAGGCTCCGCTGGCGGTGACAGCACACCTGTGGCCGCCCGCGGGCCTCTCGGGACTGCCTTGGGGCAGGCAGACACTCCAGGCAGTTTCCAGGTCGCCGAGGGTCCCAGTTAACCTCGTTCAAAAGCAACCCTGGCTGGTTCCCTCCGTGGCACGGGGTGCTTTCGTGTGCGTGTGTGGCTTTGATGGGTGAAGGGCTGTCCTTCGGCGGGGAAACCCTTTGCAACCAAATTCGTGGCTCTGCCTGAGTGGCGTTGGAGTGGGGACGTGACGTCTGTCCCCCGCGAAGGCGCGTCTCAGGAAACCTGAAATGAAACGCCAGGCGTTCTGTTCTTCGGAGGAGCCACGCGCCATAAGCACGTTGGGCTTCCGCCAACATCCCTCCTGAACGTGCCTGCAAGTTCAGGTGGCAGGCGGAACACGCGTGGGGGAAACCCGCATGATGCAGAACGTCCCTTCGATGCCCCATCCAGGGAAAAGGCGAAGGAAAACTAATCTAGCCGGCAGACGGCACCCCCTTGAATGAGGATTATGAAAAATAATTTTTTTTTTTTTAAACCAGGAACAAGTTTCACGTATGGCTTTTCATGTCATCATCCCTCCATCAGTCATCAAGATCAGTCCTTCATAGCCACCGGATAGTGTTGCCAATAGGTGAAACAGCTATTACAAAGTGTAAAAAAATGATTCATCCGGTGTGGGGGTGGGGTGGATAATGCTCTCCCATTATTTGATGGTAAGTACATGCTTTTGAGTGTTTGTTTTTAATCACTGACGGCAATATTAGTTTGCCCAAAAGAAAAAAAAAATCCAACAAAACAAAAACGTAATTGCTTCTTAATTTTGCATCTTGGCTCCTTTGTGCCCGGCACAAAGGTCTATTTCTGTACTTACTGTTTGTGGCCCTGCGTGTAAAAAATCACGTTCATTTCAAGAAGCGGTTATGGTATTGATTCTGGTAAAGACTTCCATTAACTGACCAATCTAAATCTCATAAGCGATGTCAGGCTAGTTACGCCTGTGCTGGGTCCAGGCATTCAGCCATTATGGGAGTTCGCAAGCCGCGCCGGAATATGGCTGTTAAATTATTTCTAAATACTGAAGCCGGGGAGCTTAACGGTCCTGCAGTTCGAGACGGACGCGGGGAGGACAAGCTGCCACCTCTTTGTTTTTTAAATATTAACGCTGCGTGGGGACAGCGGCGCCGGAGCTAAAACCTGCGGCACCGGAGGACGGAGGACGAGGGACGTAAACAAAGGCAGCTGGCCCTCGTGAAAGAATGGAACAATGCCGCGCCTGCCGCAGCTCCGTCACTCCAGTATGTTAATTAGCATTCTGCTGCGGCCGCCACGCTGCAAACATGTCATCTGCAGGGCTGTACAGTACAGCTGTGAACACGCGTTCTCTCTGGTGGGTCCCTGGAGCGAGCCCCGCCGTGGCGTGTGCGCGGGGGGCAGGAGTCCAGCCGTCGCCACGGAAGGGGCGCCCCGTGCCAGCGAAATGCCGGTCCCCGCGGCCCGGTCCCCCTCCGTGCCACGCGCTCTCTGGCGACGGAGCCGCGTCCCCGGGCATCTGCTCCTCTGCTCCGCTTGTCGGGGAGGGCGTCCAGGGGGCGGGGGCTGGCGCGCTGGCGAGCAGCGGCGTGGAAACGGCACGAGGCCCCCGAAGGGTCACATGAGGAAGTCGACTCTTTCTCTTTGTATCATTTGCCTGAGATACGTAGATATGATATAGATGTTTGAAAGAACGTGCAGCTTCCGGGGAGGTGTGGACCCAGGACCTGCTGCTTGGCCCCCTGTGGGGAGGGAGGGGGCTGATCCAGAAGGACAACAACTGATGTGAACTGGACCCTTACTGAGGGTCCGGCCTTCGTGCGGAGGCGCCCACCTGCGTGCAGCTCGTGTTCCCCGGCTCCGAGCTGGACAAGCGGAGGCTGCAGTGCAGCCCAAAGGGAAGCCCCCGAGCGGGCCCGTCCCACCTCGGCCAGGGCCAGCGCCTCCGGCCAGGGCCAGCGCCTCCGGCCAGGGCCAGCGAGCGCAGAGGCCGAGCTCCGGAGGGAGGGAGGGGCAGCGCGTGGCTGGGGCCGCAATGGGGCCGCGCAGGCAGGACTCTGGAAGCGCCGGGTGTGAGGTCCCTGCTCACACGCAGACAAGCTGCCCCGGCACCGCCGGGACTGGCCTGGCTCTTTCTGCTGCTGGGCCGGGCGGCAGGGGAAGGCGGCCTTGGCATTCCGGCCACAGGAGCGGGTCCACGGCTGCGGCCGGCGTGGATGCTGACGTGACCGAGTTGGGCTTGAAGAAGGAGGCAGGTCCCACTTTGTCCCTGTTCTCCAAGCCATTCGGCTCCCCCATGTGCACATGCATGCGTGCATGCGTGTGCGTGCGTGGGGGCATGTGTGTGCGCGTGTGGGCGTGCGTGCACGTGTGGCCAGCCCAGGGCTCGCGCACACGCACACTCACACACACAGACCGTGTTTGTCCAGGTCGTGCCCGTCCCTTTGCAGGACGGTTTTTGAATCAAAAGTGACAAGTTCTGGCACTTCCCGCGTGCGCGCAAGTGGCCGAGGGGCCGTCCCAGTGGGAAAACGTCCCTCCGTTTCAGCCTGGTCTTGTCCGTGCCCCAGTCCCACCGTCCGAGCTGGCAACACCGAAAGGGATTTTTAAAGAGGACAAGAAGGAAAAATCAAAACCCCACCAGCATCTAATGTAACTTTCAGGCTCCCCGGGCGAAGCTTGTCTTTCTGGACAACGAGAATGAACACGTAGCTCTGGCTTCTGCCGTTGACCCGTCTGGAATCGATGGAAAGTACCCCCCCTGCCCCCCAAAGCACCCGGGTCACGCTGCTGAGCCAGCTTGGTCTGCGTTTGGCCGTGGCGGGGCCCAGCCTCTGGTGTTCTGTCCGTCCGGGAGCGGCTGTGGTTAGGGATGAATAGCACTTGCTTTATTTTCTTTATTTGCTTTTTAAAATTCCAGCAGAAAGGAACGTTCTCCCACCTGCCCAGCGCCATCCGGAGCTCCTGGCCCAGCCCCACGGCCCTCATGGGAGAGCCCCCTCGGGTGCCCCTTCCCAGACAGCCCCCCGAGGCCGGGCCTGGCCCGCACCAAGCTCACAGGTCCCCTCTCTCCCCTTTCCTGGAAATTCACCGCCCACCTCCCCCGTGGTGCACGGCTCTTCAAATATTGAAATGCCTGGAAAAAAAAAAAAAACCCAAACCAAACCAAAACAAAACAACACACAGGCTATCCAAGAGGAGAAACAACACCAACCCGTCGGTCTCTTGTAGGATGTGTCTTCCTCGTGGTGAAAGTATGTAATTAATTGGAGAATTTTCCTCCAGATGTGGCTAGACCATCATCGGGCCTTGTAAATGCCGCTGAAAGAAAGATCGCTGAAGGAAGGCGCCCTCAACGCGGGCACACCTGGGCCCGAGGAAGATTGCACGGAGGGCCCCAGCCTCCGGGAGCAGCTGGAGGGAAGGCCCCGCAAATCTGCATGCAAATAGCAGCACATTGTTAACTTAATCAGATGCCAGGAAAAGAGGCAGCGGGGAGGGGGAGCAGAGCGCGCGGTGGGCGCAGAGGCAGAGGCAGGGCCAGCCTTGGCGGAGGGGGGCCAGGGGCAGCCAGGCCCCGCCCGGGCCTTGGACGCCGGACCTGGACGCACCCTTGGAAAGGCCGCAGGCGAGGGAGCCCCGTTCCAACGGGAAGGCAGCTTCATGATTTTTTTCATAGTGATGAAAATGGGAGCCTTATTTCACCCGACTCCATCACTCCAATTAAATAATACTTCTGCTAAATACCTGGGTGCATGAGGGTGAGACATACGGCCCCGGAGTGTATACAGAAAGAGGGTTTTTTTTTTTATTATTATTATTTCCCAGTAAAAAAATAAATAACTAGCGCCTCTCTGCCCAGGGGAAGGGCACAGCGTACCGTGTGCCTTAAGAAGCGGAAGACACCTGTTATTTATATTTTGCATGAATATTAATGGAAATATGTATTTTCGATCTCCTCCATCTTCGCCGAGCACCATAAAAAATAAAGAGTAATACTATTTAATCACCCACAGCTTAACAGCGCCTTAGTTGTTTACCGCCACGGCACTAATTGCTCTATACTAATGTGTTTTTCTGTGCTATCCAGTAGTGCCGGGAGAACAGAGATGCATAACCAATTACATGTAGTGTTTTTATGTTAAAAATATATCTGGCGAGGCTGGAGAGGGAACGGGAGCCGCCCTTCCGGGAGGCGCGTTGGCAGCGCCTCCGTGCCCAGCAGAAGGTGCCGCATGGCCTCTTTTGCGCAAAGACAAAGGGGGTAATTTTTTGGCAAGAAAACAAACCCAATGAAAACACAACACAGGGAGCGTTTCCTGTTTCCCCCCTCCCGCGACGCCCCGCGCCGGCTTCTGCGCGCTCTCTCTCCTCCAGCCAGGGGGAGCAGCGTTTCTGGGGAGGCGCAGGGGGTCCGCCCTGGGCCCCAGGCGCCCCCGGAGGGGATGCTGGGATGTGGTCAGAACCCCGTCCATGAACGACCCCAGGCGGGAGTGGGGGAGCAACAAAGGAGCACCAGCCGGTGGGCCGGGGGGCGGGGTGGGGAGACCACTGCACGCAGGCCAGCTGGCCCGGCTCCCCAACTGCTGCGCCCGGGCGGCCACGCGCGGCCCCGCCCGCCCCGGGCTGGTGTGCGCCACACTTCACCTTGCGGAGGGGAGATAATGAGATCAATTAGAGGCACCGTCACCGCACCGAGACAGCTGCTGGCGCACGGTAATCACGCGGCGGGGCGCAGGGCCGGCTACCTGCCCGCCCACAGGTGCTGAGCACACTGGTACCCGGCCCAGGCCCCGGTGTGCCCTGCGGGTGCCCTGCGCCCTCCTTGCGGTGCCAGGGAGCTCACCCTTCGGTGGCACCGCAGGGTGCCAGCCTGAGTGTGTGGGGGGAGGGCTGGCACCTGCACCTGTGCGCTCCTGTGCAGGTGGGTGTCCACGGGGGTGTGGTGGCTGAGCGGCCCCAAGTGCGTGCCAGCCGGGCTCTGCCCTGGGGAGCCCAGCACCCCTCCCGTCGGAAGAAGTGGCAAGAGGCCTGGCTGGTTCCTGAGTGGGAGCCCTGTCGGGGATGGTGCTGGGGTCTTAGGCACCCAGAGGCTGCCACCACCACCCTTCTGACCTTGGAGGACCCCAAGGAAAGGCTCTGGGGGTCTGACTTCAGCTCTGTCGCAGCCTTGATGTGCCCCGGGAGGGGGCTGACCTTGCTGTGACTTGACGTGGCCTTACGATGTCTGAGAGACCGGTCCTGCTGTCCCCCTGCTGGGATGGATGCCTGCGCCCCTGTCCCGGTTCCGTGTCACGGCCGACAACACACTTCTTGAAAGTCAGCTGTCCAGTGGAGACACCGCCCCTACCTGCCCGCTCTGCGGACCGGACGCCAGGTCCTTCCCGTGCGTCCCGTGCGCGGGGCCTTCGCCATCCTGGGTCGGCCCTCTGTCTCCTCCAAGAAACTTGGGCAGAAAAGCTACCAAAGAATAATAGATCGATACATTTAAATGAGAACTTTCAAAAATTCAGTCCTTGCATTTACAAATTAATAAAGTGCCCTGACGCTAGAGGTCTGCGCTTCTTTATTGAGGGTGCCGTTAGTTTTTCCATTGATTAAGCATCCGTTGGGCGGATGGGTGCGGGCAGGGGCCTGGGTGTCCGTGCCGGCTGGAAGTAGCACCGTTTCTGGTGCCACGGGCCCCTTCCTCCCGCATGGCCAGCTGGGGTTCTCAGCACGCGGAGGGCAGGCGGCCTGGCTTCACCGGACGGCAACCGGGTGCTGGCGGGGATGGGCAACCGGGTCGGCCCCATGGTGCCGCCTGCTGGAGACCTTACGGTGGGTGGTCCTTGTGCGGAAGCCGCCCTGGGGGCGTCCTGGGTGGGGGGGCTGGGCTATGAGGCCGGATGCGTGGCACGTGGTCCTCGCAGGTCACGTGGCTTGGTCCCCCGTCCACTCCTCACTGAGGCTGGCAAATAGCGTGGCCTGCAGGCCCCTCCGCCGGGTCCCCCTGACCTTCCTGCTTCACCTCACAGGGACCCCCACCCTCCTCACCATCACCTCCTTTCCACGTCACTGAGCCCCTGACCCACGACAGCGCAGAGTCTGTAGGCCTGTGCCCACGCCCTTCCCTTGTTTTGGAAAAGCAGCGACCTCCCCCCGTCCCGGGTGCAGGGGTCCCGCCTCCATGACCTGGGTGTCATCTGTACGCAGGTCTGTCCTCCGTCTCGTGTCCCTCCTGGTGCGTAGCAGGCCCTCAGCCCACGTCTGCCAACATGAGTGTCTGTGGGCGCCGGAGCCGTGCCGGCCCCTAGCTGGGTGGCCGAGGTGAGGTGCACCTTTCAGATTCTGGGGAGCGGCTGCTGCCGGATGGGACTTCACGGAGCTTCTGTCCCCCAGGGTGGCCGGGCGTCTGGGGGAAGCGGCGTGCACAGCAGGGGCGGCCTCGGTGGCCCGTCCGGAGTCAGGTCCATCAGCCAGGGTCATGCAGCGTGTCAGCCCCTGCGTCGTGAGGCTGGCGCGGTTGTGCTCCAGGGAGCCGGCCGGCGGCGGTGTGGCCTCTCCCTGCAGGGCGCGGTGCTGGGGGGCTGCCCGCTCCTGACCCAGGCCCGGCCCCTCGTGGGGACCCTGTGGGCAGGCCTGCTCAAGAGGCACCGGCCGGGACCTGGGAGTTGCGGAGGCTGCAGGGCCTGGTGACCGAGGAGGGTCTGTCTTGGGTCCTTGTCTGGACTCAGCTGTGCTCTGAGGGGCGAAGCCGGGCCCCTGCCCCGCTGCTGGGGGCTGGAGCCTGGGACCAGGAGGTGCCCCCTGTGGCCAGCAGCAGGTGGCCTCTTTCCGCGCCGTTTTGTGCGGCACCCGGGCTGGGTCCACACCTGCCGCCGAGTGCGGACCAGCCCCGCCCCGGGCGTGTGGGGGGCGCCTGTCACCCGCTCGGACGTCAGCCGGGGCTCTCCCACCTGGTGACACCTGCAGAGAAAGTCAGCTGCTGGCAGGAAGGGACTTGCGTTGCTTCAGTTGCTCAACTGCGGTTCCCGGAGCTGGGCTGGGCTGTGGAAAGAGAAAACCTGTCTTCTTCACGGTCATCGTCACGTGAACGCGTCCCGGGCGGGCGCTGGAACTAAGGAGACCGACTGCGGGGTCTCCCCTCTGCAGGCGGCTGGGGTGGGCAGAAAGGGGCCCCGCAGGTCAGGCTCCACCTGGAACGGCAGGTCGTGGCTGGCAGGGACCCCAGGGTTTTCCTGGGACAAAGAGCCGCTGTGGAGGTTAACTTCCTGTATGCTGCGCGGGCGGGGGGCGGTGAAGGCTTCCTGCTTCCTGGTCCCTGACAATACCCAGGCAGGGTCAGAGACCCCCCTCAGGCTGGGCAGGGGGAGGTGGGCACGCAGGTGCATCTCCTGGAGGGTTCGAGCCGTGCTACAGGGAAACAGAGCCCTCTGCCCCCCGTCCCCCCACCCTGGGTTGACATGCGGCCCCCACTCAGGGCCAGTGAGGGTTCTGGGCCCCGGGAACACCCGCCCCCATGTCGGAATAACTGGGATCCCTGCCTCTCAGCCCCGCCAGGGCCCGGCTCCCCGCCGTTGCCCCTCCCACCCCTGGGGGGTTGCTAGCCCCTTGGCCAGGGAGGGTCTCCCCCTGTTGGCTCCCAGGCTCAGAGGAGGCCCCCAAATGTCGTCTGGAGTCTCGGTGTGGAGAGGAGCATTTGGGGTGCAGCTTGCTGTGGGGTTTCCTTGTGAAGAATGAGGGAGCCCTGGACGGACAGACCCCACGAGGTCAAGAGAGAGAAAACCAAACGGCCTTGGGGAGCAGAGAACGTCTACTATCTACTGCCCTTGGGAACTTGTCAGACTGGCCCCAGGTTTCCGCGGGCTGCGCCTTTCCCTGCGCCCTGGACCCAGAGGTCTCGGAACTGCCGGCGGAAACCACACCTGTGACGGAGCCTGAGGATAGCGCATGCTCATTCCATGAAGTGACCGTCTCTGAGACCCTGCGTTCTCCTCTGGCCTTTGCTTGGTGAACGGCGCCCCCAGACCGTGTGTCCCAGGCGGTGGGAGCTCGTGGCTCCAGCTCCTACGCAGGGGTGGGGGGCCCCCCACTTTCCCGGTCCTGGCAGGTCCGGCCCTGCCCGCGGGTGCGCGTGGGAATTCCAGCCTGCCCCTGGGAATCCCCGGGCCCTGCTGGGTGTCACCCAGAATTCGCAGGGAAACCAGAAGGAAACCGCAAATCCACAGGGGCCGGGAGGTGGGGACAGAAAGATTTGTGGTTGGGTCTAAAATGCAAAGGGGGGCAGCAGCAGCCACCACAGGGAGTTCATTAAAGAGACCACAGAATTGGGCCTCCGTTGGGCCACACCCACCGGGACACGGCGGGAGGCGGGGAAGGGCGGGGAGGCCCGAGGCGGAGCCCCACCCTCATCGCGCTGGGCCTGCAGCCCCGTCCGTGCTCCCAGCGCGGGACCCCCCCAGGGTTTCGGGGTGTCTCCGTCCTGGCCCGGACACTGGATAAACTGCTCTTAAGTGCACTAAAATTAAACTCCCGAACCAAGACTTGCGAAGGCTGTTTCATTTCTGGAGATGAAAATTGCACGGAGTCACTTCTTTATGGGACTGCGTTACATTCCGGGAGACGTAAGGGGAGAGCTGTGGACAAAACAGTAATTAACTCTTTCTTTCGTCCCGAAAATGAGCGCGTCGCTGGGTCAAGCCGTGACAGGGTGCGTGCCCACTTAATTTTTAAACTGCGCGGGACTTCACGTGCCGACCCTGCGGGGAGGAGCAGGCCCAGGTGGAGGCGCAGCCCTGGGCCCCTTTCCTAGGACCCTTGACGGCACGAAGCTATGGGTCCGTGGGACGGCGCGCGGGTGAGGCTGTCCCAGGGGTCGCGTGGCTGACAGAGGCACATCCGGTTTCCTCGCTCTTTCTACAGCTGGCCCCCTGGTTCCACGTCACTGCGTGTCGGGGAGGAGGCCATGCAATGCCCACAGGTGGAGGCTCCAAAGAGGGGGGCCCCCTTCCTTCCTTCCTTCCTATTGGGTTGCCCAAAATGTCCGCATGGTTCCCCCCCCCCCAAAATACAAGACGTGTTTTCCATTTTACCAATAACTTGATTGATTCGGATATTTTGGGTACGTTGGCCGTCTCCCACGTGGCAGCATGTTGGTGGTCCTCAATGACAGCGTTGATCGGATCGCGACCAACTTCAACCCGGCTGCCCGACCGTAGACCATCCCCAGCAAGAAATCCCCAGCACGAAGCTTCACGAACCGCTGTGGACCCCTTCGGCCACCGCGCCTTCTCCATACTGTGCCCAAGTGTTTTTTTTTTGCATTTCAGTTGCAGTTCTGCCTGCAGACATAATAAAGCATCGTATGCTGACTACGTTGCTTCTTTTCTTCCATTGTCAGTACCAAAAGGGCTGCACAAAAATTCACCCGTTTTGATGATTTTTAACGCACGCTGATGCGACCGCTGTCACAATACAGTCTAACAACATTGGTCCGAGTGGAGTGGAAGACAACCCAACGCGGCTAGAGGCACTGAACAGAGGAAAAACCAAACCAGATTTTTGGCCAACCCAATGCACTCACTCTGCAATTACAATTCATTCACCCCCAAAGCTTTCACTGAAGACCTGCTGGGCATGGCAGGGATGATGACAGGTGGAAGTAGACGTCATCTACCTTCCTGGGACTCACTAGGGAGTAGGGACACACGGCATCAGAAATCGCAGGCCCCAGGGCCAGGTCACAACTCCAACCAGTGGCTTCGGCCGGAGGTCAGGACCACTCAGAGCCTCCTGTCCCAGACGTGGGTCTTGTCAAGGGCAAGCCCAGCAGTCGGGTTGGGTGGAATAGTCACACCTCTTCCAGGGAGGACCGTTGCAGGAAGCTGGAATGGCACATGCAAAGGGCCTGGGGCAGAGGGAGCTTGGGGGCTCTGAAGGTTGACAGGTGGAGAGTGAGGTCAAGTTGGGGGCTGGGCTGCAGAGAGGGTTGGAGACCAGCCCATGGGGGTCTGGGAACATGGTCAGGGTTTCAGTCTGTCTGGCAAGCAGCAGGTGGAGCCGCATGTGGGGAGGAAAGTCTTTGGTTCAGAGGCGGAGGCTGGGAAGGAGCTGGCCAGGAGGGGCGGAGGAGCCGAAGGGCAGGCCGGGGAGGCGGCGGAGATCAGATCAGCAATTGGGTAATGAGGTGTGCAAATGGGTAGTTAGGCGTCCACTACCAATAGTTGCGTGTGTGGGTGTGTAATCAGCAGATTTACATTCGCAGACACCCGTTTCCTTAAACAACCACCTTCTCACCCCGCTTCTCTGACCCCTTGGGCCCCCCGCCCCCAGCACCTGCGCAGCCAGGTGTCTGACCAGCCAGGTACACCTCTCACTTCTCTGCATGGCCCCGAGGGGGTCCCTTCTGCAGGGTCCTACCCCCCAGGCCTCCCCCTCACCAGCTCGCTGACCTCTCCCTCGTGCGCTGTGCGGCCGAGTCCCGGCCTTGGGCTTGGATGGGGGGCTGGTTTGGAGGTCCCCGTCGGCTCTGGGCCCCGAAGTTCTGCTGCCTGCAAGCCCGGGGGGCTCACGGAGGGGGTGGCACCGGGGGGCACGGGTTTGCGTTGCTGTTGCCGCGGGTCGCGGAGCCCAATGCCGCTCTGGTCCTGCGCCTGTGCTGCGTGTGGAAGGGACAGATCTCAGCTGGCCCTTCCCTGGGGACAATTACCGTGTCAACTGTGGTCCAAGGCCAATAGGAATTAATTTTTTTTTAAAGGAGCTCACACGAGACAGGTACTTGTGGCCCTGCCCTCGTGCAGTCTGAAAACCCAGCAGGTTGTCGCTGTGGGGGCTGCAGGGCACGAGGCCACTGGGGCCAGAGCGTGGCCTGGTTTCCGTGCGCAGCACCTGCTGTCACGCAGCCCCGACGCCCGGCTGCTTTGGGACGGGCCGGTGGCGGTTTCCCCGGGTCAGTGGGTCCTCCTGGGGGAAGATGGCCCCTCGCTCCCCCCAGAGATGTGGGGGAGCAGGCTGCAGCCCCGTGTTCTTTTTGACCCACTTTGCCTCAGCCACACGTGCCTTTGCATTCTCCAGGTCCCGGTGCAGTCAAGGGTGGTCCTCTCCCCATGTTTGTTTAGTGGGGACCTTTTATTATTTCATTAAAAAATATTTAATGCATTATTTTCAGAGAGAAGGGCAGGGAGGGAGGAAGAAAGAGAAGCATCGCTGTCTGGTTGCCTTTCACCTGCCTCCAGCTGGGGACCTGACTGGAGACCTGGCTTGCAACCTGGGTATGTGCCCTGGCTGGGACTCGAACCAGCGACCTTTGGGTTCGCAGGCCGGCACCTTATCCACCGAGCCACCAGCCAGGGTGGGAAATAGGTTTTGTTTCTCTGTGTGAATCTCAGAAACGCGGTTGCCGGGCCGTGGGGTGAGTGTGTTTTATTCTGTGAGAAACTATGGACTGTCTTCCAACGTGGCTGCACCGACAGCCGCAGGGAGACGGGGGTTCTCGCCCCCAGGCCGGCGTGGGGTCTTCTCACTTGTCCCACCTGCTCTGGAAGCCGGGGTCTCACAGGACATTGCGGTTCTAACTCGTACCGACCTGGTGGCCAGCGGTGTGGCGCGTGTCTCAGGGGTGCATTTGCCAGTCTGACGTCCTTTTCGGGGCGAGGTCTGATCACACCCTTTGCCCATTCTCTGATTATGTTATTTGGTTTTTACTGGTGAGTTTGGAGAGACCTTTAGGTGCCTGTCGGCTGAGTGCTCCTCAGATACACGCTTTGCGGACACTTCCTCTCCGTCTGTAGCTCCAGCAAGGTTTCCGCAGGGCACAGGTTGTCCTTCTGACCGGCCCCGACTCACGCGTTCAGGACCTTGTTTCCGGTGTCCTTTGCAGGGTCACTTCCTGCTGGGGTTCCTTCTTCAAGTGTCGCACGTTTGTGTTTTACATGGGAACCAGCGGCGCGTTCCGAGGTCATCGTGCGTCCGATGCGAGGTTCCGGTCAACGTTCGATTCTTTCTGGCTGAGGGCCGGCCGGCGACTCCGGCCGCGTCCGCTGGGAAAGCTGCCCCCCGCTCTGCGGAAATGGTTCTGCTCTTGGTCCAAACTGCAGACTTGGGGCCGCTTCTCGCTGGCCCTTCTCTTCCCCTGACCAAGGCAGCTTGGCCTTTGAGAATAAGAAATGGCTTCAGGGGACCCGGGGCGGCTCCCACCCCAGGGCTCTGGCCTCCACTCACAGTGGGTGCAGCCCCGGGGCTGGGCGAAGCCCGAGGGTCCCGCTCCGGGAGCCGGCGTGGGGGCCGGACGCTCCAAACCGCTGCCTGGGCTGCCCCCCGTTTTGCTCTCCCCGCCTTCCTTCCCCTGCGTACCCCTGTTCTCAGACGCTGTGGGATTTCCTAAAACCAGATTTTTCTACCGTGGGGTAAAAAGCCAGAAGTAAACAGAATGATCACAATTTAAAGAGTGATAAAATATGCTTTCCTGTTTCTATTCCAGTAAGGGGAGAGGTAGCCAGAGGAGCTGCGGAGGGAAAGCTGGAAGCTAGTTCCTGGGGAGAAGGGGTGCGCGTGTGGTTTTTCCCTCCCGTTCCCCTGCGACAATAGGTGCGCCGTTCTCGTAAAAGGACTTCAAGGCAGAGGGAGAAAAATAGCCTATATTGTTATGGGGTTATTTTTATCTTTCATTTTTATGACAACTTATTTGTACTTAAGAGAATCTTTCCAAAGAGTTAGAAGCATCATTAAATAAAGACTGTGAAATGTGCAATATGGCTTATTTATTTAAATGTTAATTGGTCCAACGAACACTTCTAATTAGCTGTATATTTGCTTAGCAAAAAGTTTTACAAATTCCAATTGTGAAAAGCAGCTATTTTGAGTGGGTAGAGGCATGTTGCAGCCTCAGCTATGATTTTTCTATAGTTCTCAGCCCTTGCAGGCACAATTTAATTTTTCATGTATGCATACCAGCAACGGTAAACACTTGCGAGTGTAAAGAACCTTCCTTAATTAGCTGCACAACAATTAAAGGATTCACAAACTAAATTGAACCCTGTCTCCATGTTAGTAGCTGAATCCTACCACCTGTCACAACAGCACTTTGTTCAATCTGTTATGCAAAATCATTATAGCAACATAGCGGAGGGGGGAGGAGAGGGAAAACAGCAATTATTTCTTACTTTTCTCCTGAATGGGTTATTTTGGGTTATGCGGATGTCAGGTTCATTGGAGCTAACCTTTTGAAATCGGCAGCAGCCTAATACTTCTGAGGACACCTCGGTGTCGCCTTTCAGACGGAAGCAACCCCCGTCCTTCAAGGGAGGGGCTCCGATCACGGGAAACAAGCTGTTGGAACGTTCTCAGCGCCCTCGGCACCTCCTCCCCGCGGCCGGGCATGCGGGGGCCCCACGCAGGCCGGGGCCACGGCCGCTGCAGACGCCCTTCTCAGCCGGCCTGGCACCCGGCGCGGTTGCCTCCTGGAAACCCGTGTGTGTTGTTTTTAGTGTTCGAAATTTTTAAAAAATAATAAATTTTAAAAATCTGCTTGCCCTGCTGAAGGCCGAGTTGGAGGGGGGCCTGCCCCCCACCTTCGCAAAGAGAAAGGCATCCCGGGAAGGGCCGCACCCCAGGCCCCATGTGCAGGTTTCCGCTGGCGGCTGAGGGAGAACCGTCCATGGCGTGTGTGTGTGTGTGCGCGCGTGTGCGCGTGTGTGACTCTGTCCCTGGCCCAGCCGGAGCCGGACCAGGTCGGGGCTTCCGCAGGCAGAGCGGCCCCTCCGGGACAGCCGCACTGGGGGCCGCTGGTTGGTGGTGGAGGTTTGAACCGCACTGAGCACGTCCCGTTGGTGCCAGTGACCGGAGCACCTGCCGCGCCCGCTGCTGGAACCAGCCTGCTGGCACCCGAACCTCCGGGCCCAGCCTGGCGCCTGCACCCTCCGCTTCTATTTGTGCGAATTTCCTCGCTGTGTCATTTCACAAAAATGTGCCCAGGAGACAAGGCTGCCCCTGAAAACGCAAACTGTGGCCCCCAGGATGGCGAAAGGAGGAACCTGGGGCCCGAAGGTCCAAGGCTGAGCGGGAAGGGGAGCCTTGCTGTGCCGGCTGCTGCATCCGGGGGTGGTTGGGATGGTCTCCGGCCGGGCCTGGGGTGCTGGGTGCTCAGGAAACCAGACCTCACGCTGGAGGCCCCATGGTGCCTGGAGCCCAGCCGGCGGCCGGCGCCCACCTTCAGGGGCTGGGGGGGCGCACGGCGGCTGTGCAGCTGCGCCCAGGAGGGGACCTCCCCGCGTCGTGGCCTCGCCTGCCCTGCCCTTGGCTGCCCTCCCCGACCGCAGTCCCGGGTCCTGGGGGCTCCCCGCGCGGGCGGGCGGGCGAGGCCTGGGCTTTGACGAGGTCCCGCTGGAGCCCCTGTCACACGCAGGGGGCTCTCCGTAAACATCCGCTGACTCACCAACCTGGAATCCCCACTTGGCTGAGAGGCTCGTGGGAATTTAAGGGTGAATTCAGGCAACTTAATCCGCTCAGCCCAGGCTGGCTTCCCTCCCCTGCTGTTCTGCAGCCTCCCTGCCGCCAGGTGCAGCGTGTTCCCTTGCACGTTTCTTGCTGCCCGTCCTGCAGGGAAACACGGAGGCCAGCGTCGCCTTGGGACCGGGGCTGGGCGACCCCCAGGGCTGCAGCTGTGCGGGGTGCCGAGCGTCCAGGACGGAGCTTCTCCCCGGGCGTCTGTGCCTGGGGCGGCCGCCTCCCCTGGAAGGCGAGTTCACGGACACTGGCACCCGTGTCCCTGCCTGTGGGAAGGTGGCACTTCTGACGGACACCGGGGAGCCCGCCCCAGAGGCCGCAGTTGCTGCGCGCTCTCTACCGGGGACGCCTGTGCCGTGTGCCGGGCCCACGGGAGGGACACAGCGTTTGCTCTGCGTGAATTTATACCCTTGGGAAGGCGCCCAGGTGGGGGACCGTACAGCCTCCGCAGCCGCCAGGAAGGAGAATGGCCCTGAGCGGGGCGGGGAGGCAGGTGTGGCAGGGGCCCCGGGGTGAAGACAGGACTGGGGCAGGTGCGAGGTCTTCGCGGGCCCGGCCTCCTGTGTGTCCCTGTGGGTGTTCCGCGTTCTTCCGCACCATCCGGGGTGGGTGCCTGGTGTCCCGGGGGAGCCCGCTGGCCCTCTCTCTTCTGCCTCCCCCAAGGCCATCGGAGCGGCGACCCCCGACGCGGGCTGCGCACTGCTTTCCCCGCGGCCCATGTCAGCGGCTGAGGCGGGGGCTGGTGAGGGAGGGGAGGAGGAAGGACCGTATTAGGTGGGCCCGCGTCCGAGTTACGGCAAGTGTAGGTTTTTCCCTTTGTTATTGATGCGTTGTCCATCCACCCATCCACCCATTTATTAACACCGTCCTAGCCGCCAGCTCTGGTGGCCGGAACGCCATCTGGCCCCGCGTACTTGCTCACGAGACACCCGTTCGGGAGGTGAGCGAGCGCATGAGGCCATCCTGTAGGAGCCAGGGTTTTGGACACGGAGACCTTAATTCCCACGGACGGGCCGTGCGTGACGTCTGCCCCGGGATCTGCAGCAACGGCCCCTCCAGCCCCCTGGCCTGGCCGGGCGCTGCGTCCCGCGCCCACCGGAGCCTCCCGGCTGCGCGTCTCCCGAGTTTCCCGAGTTTCCCGTCCCCGCCCCGCGCTCCCCCTCCCTGGCTGGGTGGCAGGAAGAAGGGCAATTGAGTTGCACTTTAATAAATGCTATTCTGATGAAAATTGTGTTAGATGAATCTTTGCACACATTCTTAATCATTTCCTCGGGTTTAATTGCCAGACGTGGAGCTGGGGCGTCCGGGGAAACGCACGTTTCAAGATCCGAAGACCTGTTGTCAGTTGCCCTGCCCTTTACCCTGGTGGCCTCAGGTGATTGTCTGACCCCCAACACGCGCACGTGGTAACCAAAACCCTCTCCCCGTATCCTCGTGTTCTGAGTATCAGTTAATGAGGTAATATTAACTGATAGGCGACGCGTCTCGTGTTTCATTTCCTTGCTTAGCGTAATACGTCCACATATCTACATTTCATGTAGTTATCAATCTCGGTATCTTTCTATACATACCTTTATCTAGGGTCTGTCCATTTCTGTACGTAGCCTCCCATCTCTGGTAGAAAGGCTATAGTTCTTTGGTGAATTCCCCATTTCTGCCTTTTACTGTCCTTTGGGCATTTGAATTTTTCTTTTGAAATGTAGGATTTCTTCCAACATCAAAGAGATTAACCCTTGGTCTTTTACAGATCTCGTAAGTGTTTCTCCCAAGTTTTTCACTGGCGGTTTAATTTTATACATGTCCCTTTTTTTAATGAGATAAAGAGATTTAAGGGATCCAATCATTTAATCTATTGCTTTGCTGTTTTGGATGTCATGCTTTGAAAATAATTTCCTACCCCATTATTATCTTCGCTTACCCCTAAATTCACCTCCTTATGTGTCTGTGGTCCTATTTTTAAATTTAAGGCTTTCATCCGTTGTGTATTTATTGATTTTGACGCATGTTATGAGGGCAAAATTTCACCTCCATACGTTATACGTAGATATTTGTGATGTGCCGGAGGGAATGAGATTTTTAAGTTCCATGTTTCAACTCGTGTAAAATATACAGGAAAGCTGTATTTACTTTCTTCTGGTTTTATGTCAATGAGGCATGTTTGAAAAGTGCCGTGAGAGAACTGTAGAACACAACGTGGAAGTCCCGTTCCCATTTCCACCTGCACCCACTTCCACTCCATCATGGGTGGGTGGGTGCGCAAACACAGCCAGACGTAAGGGAGCTATTTTTGTTTCTTTAACAAGTGTGGGAAAATCCTGGGTGCACTGAAGAGCCACCTGCATTGGTGCACTAAGAATGCAGAGACCTGTTTTGTTCTCTTCAACATCCTCCAAATACAGAGGAAAATGCGCTTGCGTTTCTCCCGGCCTGTCAGTGGCTTGACCATCCATCCCGGGTCCCACCGTGCGGAAGGGCCACCGCCAGGGTGCAGGCCGGGGCCTTCGACACCCCTGCAGATGGTGAGGGAGAGGGCCAGCCTCTCACCTTGTGCCAGCCATGCCTGCAAACAAAGCTCTCGCTTCTGCCAACTTGATGTATAAAAATATTTTACCTTTTAGACCCTGGCTGGTAGCACAGTGGTTAAGGCGCCGGCCTGCGAACCCAAAGGTTGCAGGTTCGATTCCCCAGCCAGGGCACATAACCAGGTTGCAAACCAGGTCTCCAGTCAGGTCTGTGGCTGGAGGCAGGTGAAACGCAACCATACACTGATGTCTCTCTCCCTCTCTGCTTCTCTCCCTTCCCCTCTTTCTAAAAATAATGAAATAAAATCTTTAAAAAAAAAAATATTTTACCTTTCTTTGAATTTCCCTTACCATTTCTCTAAAGATAGAGGAGCTCCTTCTATTTCTATGACTTCCTTTGTATTTTGACACGTTTGATCGCACTTTGTGTTCTTTGCCTTCGTGATCATATTAAGGGGGTCTTCATGTGCCAACACGCGTATTTTGCATGCATGCGCACGGCAGGAAAGTTGTAAGAAATTACGCCGTTTGTTCAGTCCTCTTCCCCGAAGATTATGGAAAAGTTCTCCTACATGTTTATGGTTGATCTCTTCGTTGGACAACTATTTGTACGTGAAGTATTGGTTTAGGTAACAGTCCACTGTCTCCGTGCATTTCCTAATCAGCCTGTCATTTCATAGGCATGCGGTCGCCGTGTGGGCCACGGCCATGTGGCTGTGCCGTGTTCTCCCCGCCCGGTGCGATGGCTGGCGTGTCTACCTCTGTCAGCTGCCATAGTCTCTTGGTTACTAAGGTGGTCCTATGTTTTGTGTTAAGAGTGTACATGCCTCCTCCTGCTCCCTATGCCTAAAATGTGTCACACTTTTGTAGATGGCTTTTAGGTTGCACGAGCTAAGTTGATAGATGTTCCTACCGGTGGTTTGACTTGGGTTTGTAGACTAGTTGCACGAATTTACGTACATGCCACGTCCCCTTCCATCCATGAGCCTGGTACGTCTCCTGGTTTGTTCACGTGCTGTTTCACATCTTTCCAGCAAGGGCCCTGCTTTGCCTCATGTAGATCTGGCCCTTTTTAAAAATTATACTTATTTCTGGGTATCTAACATTTCCTCTGATGATTTATCATCGGTTTGTAGAGTATAAGAAAGCAATCCTTTCCAGTATGTTGATCTTACCTTTGACATCTTCCTGACCATTTGTAAATATCGACAACTCTATACTTTCTCCTTGGAACTGTTTGCATGCAGTCACTTCCAGCTGTTAATAGAGACAGTTTTGTCTGTTGCTTTCAATAAGTATATCTCCTGTCTTCCTTCCCCTTTTAAAAAATCACTCGGTTTGCGATGGCTAAGAGTTCCAGGACGGACCCTCTTGCTGCTAGAACCGCTTCCAGTGTTTTGCCATCAAACACGATGTGTGAGGCAGACCATTTATCTTTCACGCATTCATTCGGAAGGAACGTTGAGTTTTATCAAGTGTCTTTGGACACTGTTAATATGATATGGTTATTCTCCTGTAGGATGTTAATAAGATGAATTCCAAGGTTTCCTGTTGCTGAGTGAGCCTTGAATTACTGGCGTCAACTCTGATTATTTATTGATGAATTATTGTGTTAGTATACAGCAAGCTTCATTTCACTAATTTTTTTTTTTTTTTTTTTTTACATTTTTAAGGGATTTTATTTACTTTTAGAGAGAAGGGAAGGGAGAGAAACATCAATGTGTGGCTGTATTTCATATGCCTTCAGCTGGGGACCTGGCCCACAACCCAGGCATGTGCCTTGACTGGGAATCACACCAGCGGCCCTTTGGTTCACGCGCTAATTTTTTTAGGGTTTTCACGTTGATGTTTATACATGAGGCTGCCTTCCGGCTTCTGTGGGTGGTGGCAGCGGTAGCAAGAATAGCTCTTATTCCTTCTCCCCTTTTTCTCTTCTCCGTTTCCTCCCATGTCATACCTGGTAGCACCATCCTAGTTCAGAGAATAAAATGGGGAATTCTCCATTTTTCTGGGCTCTGGGTCCGTTTATAAACATAAAAATAATCTATTCCTTTGAAGGCCTAGTAAAGGATAAGCATGAAACTAACGGAGCCTTTCCCCCCCTTTTCTCTTGGATGTAACTGTTCATTATCTTTTAAATTTCTGCTATGGTTATTATTTTATTCATGTACTTAACTTCTCACTGAGTCATAGCTGATCAGTTTTTTAGATACCCGTTCATTGTCATAGAGATTTCTTGGTATTGTTGTTTGTGCGCCTTGTAATTGTAAGTCTTCTTTGTACCTGAATGTATTTCCCTTACTTAGCCCTGATCTTGTTTTTCTGTGTTTTCGCTCTTTCTTCTTAGCCAGGATGCCAAGTTTACTTTCTTGGGCTTTTCAAAGACCAGCTTTTAGTGAGTCCTTTCTCCCCGAGGGTGGAGGGAGGAGGATGTTCCCTTTAATTAGTCTCCGCTGTTCCTTTTATTAATCTCTTCCTTCTACTTTCTTTGGGCTTAGTTTTCCTGCGTCCGCCTCAGCTTCCTGAACTGCAGGCTTAGTTAATTTGTTTTCAGTTCTTTACACTTTCTTTTTATTACATGTGTTGCAAAATTTTTGTTCAGTATTGCTTTAGCCACAGACTAGAAATATATATATATATGTGTGTGTGTGTATATATATATATATATATTTTTTTTTTTTTTTTTTTTGCTTTAATTTTATTTTTACTTTTCGTTTCAACATGTGGTTCACAGGACCCTTCCTCCTCTCCTGTCAAAATCACCTGTGGTTTCATTTCCACGCTTTAAAAAAAAGTTGTGTACTATATGTTATTTAGACCTAAGGGTGCATTTGGTTCACCCCTACTTTTAAATCTTCTTCCCTCCATTACAGGGCTTTCAGAGGATCTGGTTCTTTCACGTCTGAGAACATGTGATCTCCATCGTGCCCATGACGCCACATGTAGAATGTTCTAGGTTCAGAATCCCCATCTTTCTCCCCCCTTCCCGATTGTGCTGAGACCCTGGGTGTCTAGTGACAAACTGGTTCTGCTTCTTTGGGGAGAGGTTGTTCTTTTCCACGTTTTCCTTTTGAAACATGTGAAATATCTTTTTCTTGGAGTTTGGAACTTTCTTTTGGATGTGACAGTATGTAAATCCTTCTCTCTCTTTTTTTTTTGGGAGAAATTTGCCTACCACCTGAGGGATTCCGTCAAACAACCTTTTCTTCGTTATTTCTGTCTACACTTTCTCTTCCTACGAGTCTTATCCTCCTTCCTTAGCTTCTCTCTTTCCTAGAGCTCGGGAAGCAGTTACTTCTTCCTTAGTGAGTGCAACGTTCTCTTGATTCTTCCCAAAGATATGAGTTGGAACTTTCAATGAACTTGTTCCTTCTCTATACTACTTCGTTAAATTTCATTTTTGTTTTTTTTTTGTGTGTTTTTCAAGCACAGCTGACAGTTAATGTCATTTTGTGTTAGTGTTCACAGAATAGTGGTTAGACATGTGTGTAAGTTACCCGCTGATCCCCCCACCCAAAAAGTGTAGGACCCACCTGGTACCATACATGGTGGTTCCATCTCTAAGTTACCTCCGTTCCCTGTGGGCTCATCGTGGTGTTTTGTGTGGGGCTGTCAGGTGAGGGTTGTGGTCACGTCCATGTACGAGAAGTGGCGGCTGGTGGGCCCGTCCTTCTGCGCTGTGGGCCGTGGCCCCCAAGGCTGCTCTGTGGATGGGAAGGGGTGGGTGGGAGGGGCTCTGGGCTGCCTGACTGACACGGGGTGCGCCTGGACTCGCCCGCCACCCCACCCCACCCCGCCTCAGGGCCAAGTGCACCGGCCTCCACTCAGGCAGCAGGGTCCCTGCTGTCCCCCCACAGGGCTGCCCTTCTCCACAAACGGCTCTGCGCTCATCTCTGCTTCTTGTCAGGACCCTGTCCAGGGGCTGGGGCATTTTCAGGCTGGGGCGTCAGGTCCTAAAGGGTCGTCCGGCGTTGGGAAGGAACCGGGTGGTATGGTCTCACTCGACTTTCTTCGTCAGCCGCTTGGCTGGAACTTGGGGAACAACACGGAAGACCCGTGGGCACAGGGCCTCTTTCCCTCGTTAGCTTGATCTTAGTGAAAGTGCCCACCCCGTTTCGCCACAAGCCGTGTTTTCCAGCTGTTCTGTGAGAGAGGTTTTGAGGAGCTTCGTTTTTTATCATCGGGTTTTTCTAAAAACCAGAAACATGCACCTGCTTTCATGAGAAACCAGCGTGGCGTCTCCTACACTGAGGGTGTGGTTTCAGCCTCTGGCCTCCTGCAGGGGATTTCTGAATAAGCGTCATCATTCCTACGTCCGGGAAGCCCTCCTGGTCGGGGCCGTGGCCGCAGCCCAGCGCGGTGGCCGCCTGCTCCCCGCCGGTGGCTTCTTCTCTCCGGAGCTGGCAGCTGCAGCCCGCAGGGTCAGGGGGCGTTCGCTCCGGTCCCAGGGGCGGCGCGTAATTCCCACGCCACTGCATTTCCCTCCGTGGCTTTCTGACCACGGGGGCCTTTCTTCCCCCATGTGGAGTGGACGGTGGTCACAGCCTTGGGTCCCCTGGAAGGGACGTCCTGGGCGTGCCGCTGTCGTCCGACCGTTTGGAAGGCGAGGGTCCTTCTGCTGCAGGGCACCCGCCGCCACGCGCACAGAGCCGGCCTCCACCCCAGCGGAGGTCCACCCTGCCCTCTGCTCCTGTCACAGCGTTTCTGTCCTCCACGTCACAAATGTTCCGGGGACCTTTGACACGTGCACCCAACTGCCCTCAGACAACAGTGCAATTCACAGCCCTTCTCGGACTTTGTTGGCTCTCCTTTTATAAAGAGACAGTGTCGCTCAGGCACAGGTGCACACATACACACGTGCACAGATCACACCCCTCACACACATGTGCACATGTGCATACATGCATGCATGCACACACATGTGGGGCTCGTTCCATAGGCAATCAAATCAATGTTTCTGCCGTTTGGAATCGGACTCCACCCACGACAGACAAGGGAAGGTGGCTGGGGCCGTGGGCTGCGTCCCAGGAGGCGGAAGGGGCGGCCACCTGCTCCCTCTGTTCACGGGACCCCCTGGGAGGCCCGCTCATGCCTGAGCCCATCCTGGGGCCGGAGCAGAGGCTGGACAGTGATGCTGCCCGGCAGGAGCCGCGCGTGCGCAGGGCCTGAGCTGGGGTTTGACGGCAGAGACTGGGCTTCATGCTTCTAACAGGTTCCTGCTGGTGCCCATGGGCTCTGCACTCGTTTAAGAATTAATTAAATCCTTTAAGGAAGTCGTTTATGTCTGAGACCAAAGAAGACACTCAGGGGCCCGATCGCCCCCCAAGACGGAGAGGCCCCAGCGCCTCCGCAGGCCGGGCTGCCGCGCTCCAACCCGCAGCCCCCTGGGGAGGCCGCTAGACCCGAGCTCCCCTCCAGGGCGCTGGGGGTGCCTGCCCAGCGCAGCTCCTTCAGAGACGGCCGCGTGGGAGGCCGCGCCTCCAGCATCATCCACGTCTCAGGAAGATATACGGCCCGGGCGAGGCGCCGCTGCGCGTTAATTACCGCAAGGCCGCTGCTGCGCCGGGTCTGCGCGTGGAAGCAGCGTCGGAGAAACAAAGTCCGGCCTGGGAATGGCCTCCCTCCTCCCTTGCCCCCTGCGTGGGGCACGCGCGTGGGAGAGCTTGACCGTGGTGCTCCAGCGTGTGCTCTGTGGGGTGCCGTTCAGCAGGTTTCCCCTTCGCCCGGGGGCTGGAGCGGGTTTCCTGCCACTCGAAACGGAGATGCTTCCTCAGCACCCAGCCCGGGGCCCTGAGCTCCCAAGGGTGTGCTGCGCCCACCGCGTGCTGGCCCGGCCTCGGGACACCCAGGGGTGGCGGGCACCTGCTCCTCCCTGGACCAGCGAGCCGGGCGCCGACCGAGTGCTCCGAGGGCTCCGGAGCGAAGGCAGGTGCGGGGAGGGCCCGGGACTCCGGGGAAGGAGAAATCAGCGTTTCTGAATTGAATCTCTCCTCCCGTGCGGAGGGGAGATGGATTGCTTCTGTGTAACCCACCCGGCATGTATGTTTGGAGCCTTGCCCACCCTGACCCGCAGGGCCCGGGTCACCGAGGGGCCGGCCCGACGCAGCAGCAGCTGCCCCTGGGTGCCCACAGCACCTCCAGCGACGCCGGAGCCCCCACGGAAAGTTACGGGGGTCACCGGCGAGAGACCTTCCCCAAGAGGCCCCTCAGGGCCCTCGGCAGCCCTCAGCTTCCGCCAGAATTTAATAACATTGCTCTCATTTTATTTATTTTTATAATTACCTTTAATTTAGAGCCCGTGATACAGATTTCCATTTAGGGTAATAATATAGTTTCCCTTAAACGCATTAAAGTAAAAAATAGTGAATTAATTAAAAAAGTATTAGCCGGGTACAAAAACAGGGCGCCAACGAGAGGGAGGTTTACGGCGGCGGAGGTCGGGCGGGTGCGCGCGGGGAGGGCGCGCGGCGCCCGCGGCCGGAACCAGGGCTGGGAGGCCCTTCCGAGCTGTTTCCGTTTGTGTTTCCGGAAACAGGTGAGAGGGGCCTGGGCCCCTGGGGAGGGTGGCACCCCCGGAAGCGGAGCTCCGGGGAGAAGCCCCAGAGGACGGGACTCGTGGACCCTGGGGCTTCACGTGGATTTTCGTCTGAGCAAAGGGCCCCGGGACCCCCGTAGCTGCTCCTGGTCAGCACTTGCAGGGCTCCCGCTGCTCCCCGTTTCGGTTTCTCTCCCACGGGAGGCCTGTCCGGCCCGTGGCCACTGTTCTCATAGCAGCCAACGTGTGGAGAAGGCTCATGCATCGTCCGTCCTTCCGTCTACCCACCTGCCCATCGCCCGTCCTTCCGTCTACCACCCTCCCATCACCCATCCGCCATCCCACCACCTACCTACCTGTCCACCCATCCGTTCGTTCGTATCCACCCATCACCCACCCACCCACCCTCCCTCCATCATCCACTCATCCATCTGTTCACCCACCCATCCACCCATCCATCCATGCATTGACCCCTCCGGCCACTCGATGCCTGTTTATGTATTTATTACAGATTTTATTTATTACTTTCAGAGAGAGGGGAAGGGAGAGAGGCAGAGAGGGAGAGAGACATGCATGTGTGGTTGCCTTTCACCTGCCTCCAGCTACGGACCTGGCTGGAGACCTGGCTGGCGACCTGGTCCTGTGCCCTGGCTGGGAATCGAACCAGCGACCTTTGGGTTCGCAGGCCGGTGCCTTATCCACTGAGCCACCAGCCAGGGTACATATTTATTAAGAGTTCTGTATGCTTGATATAGAAACTTAAACCAAAGCACTGGTACCAGGGGGAGAGCCGTGACGGAGGGGGCATCGTTGTGTCCACTGCAGAGCTGGTGGCTCAAGGGGACGGAGCTGGGTGAGGACACGTGTCGTCCTGTCTCCTCCGCCCCTGCTGTGCGCGGGGGCCGTGGAGTGGTGGGCTGCTATGGTGAACCAGCCACCTCCTTTTCATGCATCCATGGCTGTACATGGCGGCCGTGGCCAGCGGTGTCCCTGCCCTGAGATGCTGGGTCCCCCAGAGTCTGCTCCATCTGTCCCCTCCTCCGAGGGCCTGGTGGGTCTGTGCGGAGGGCACTCCAGGGCCGGCATCCCCCCAGCTCCCGCAGGAGCAGGGCCAGCGGCCACGGCAGCTGGGACAGGGCATGGGGCAGGGTGGCCACCATGAAGCGGGGCCAGGAGGTGGGACAGGCAGACAGGCAGTGACAGGCTGCAGCCTCAGGCTGGGCTCCCTGCCAGGGCACATGTGGCCTCTGGGAGAGGGACCCAGGGTCACAGTGACACATCCTCCCTCAGTCCCAGGGCCTGCCTCACCGCGTGCTCTGAGTGTCCCCCGGGGGATGGGAGGATTGCTCTGGGGTCACCCGGAGGGTTCTCCAAAGCCACCGTAGAGACATTTCGTCTGTGGGCCCCAGGGACGGCTGGAGACAGGCCCATTTTCATCCTCCCTTCGACACGTGCGCTTGGTCCGGGTACCTGCGTCCTGCTCCCGGTGTCCCGGGCCTGGCACCGTCCTCAGGTGCCCACAGCAGGGCTGGCAGAGCCACCTGGATGGAGTAGGGCTGCACTGCGGCCTGTCCCTCTGGGCTGTGTCCCGTGCACAGCAGGTGGGCAGCCTCCACCGTGCAGGGGGGCAGGGAGCCCGGCGTGACGAGTGCACAGCTGCTCTGTGGCCCACGGAACCCGCCCAGCGTTGCTCACTCTGGGTTTCTGGGCTGTTGTCAGCTGGTGGGCGTCATTGCTGAGCAGGTGACACTGCGCTGGGCTCCTCGTGTGGGTAACAGGGTGCCTGTGGGGCCTCGGGACGTTGAGGGACGTTCCTGGGAGAGGGGCGCTTGGCCGTGGGTAGGAGACGTTCCCGGCGGTGGGAAGCGGCAGGAGCCGCCTGCACCAGGGGTCCTGTGGAGAGAGGGCCTGTCACGTCCGAGCCAGCCTTCCGGAGGCTTCTGGGCTGTCAGCACCTGTCTGTAAAGTCCCCTCTCCTGGCTGTGGACACGCAGAGCCCGTGGGGAAGACCCGGAGGGGGAACCCCAGGTCCGTGGCCAGCGGCAAGGAGGCCACTGTGGGGGCCAGGGAGACCGAGGCACTCGGGGCGGCCGGGCCCCGATTCTGCGTCCAGGGCGCACGGGACGCGTCCAGCTTGCGGGGGGTGGGCAGCCGCAGCAGCGCACAGCACCGGGAGAGGGCTGGCGTCCGCGCTGGAGGCTGCGAGGTGGGAAAAGCCCCAGCTACACCCGCAGCAGCCGCACCCCCACCCCCAGCCGCTTCCGACTCCTGGTGGCAAAACGGCTGCCAAAGCTCCTGACCGCCTGGCGAGTCCGAAGCCTCTGTGGCTCCCGAGGCGCCCCCGCCCTCACCTTCAGGGCCTGGCACGTGGGCGGGTGCTACACCCGGAGCCAGAGGAGGCCACTGGGAGTGAGGTTCTGATCTGCGGCTCCGTGAGCCCCGCAAGCCCAAGCCCGGGGCTGAGGGGAAAGGGAGGGCCGCCCTGCGCAGGGACTGCGTGGATGGGGGTGCTGTCTGCCCAGGCCTGTGGGGTCATCGGGGGGTCTGGGCCTGGTCAACTCGGCTTCCCAGGGACTTGGGCAGGAAACCGTGCACAGGACTGCGCAGGAAGCCCCATCCCAGGGACAATTTTGAGCAGGGGGACCCCCTCAGGGAGCCCCCGGGGAGGAGCTGAGTGGTGCTGGGCGGGGGTGCTGGTCTCACACCCCGGCTGGGCGCAGCAGTGGGGGACCCCCTCTTTGCCCCACGGCGGAGAGCTGTTGACAGGCACCCTCGGCTTCCCCAGGCCTGGGTTACAAAATGCTCTGGCGATTAAAAACCTGCTACCGACTGGAACAGCAATAAAATATCTGCTGTTTATGAGTAATTAGCCACTTCTGGAAAAGAGCTCTATGCCTTCAAATTTATGGGGTGCCTTGATTTATGCATTTCACGGGGGGATGTCAGCTTTCATCACATCCACCTGATGTAATTGGATGCAAATCAAACACGAGGGGTGAATGGACACCAACCCCTCCCTCCGCCCCCCCATGAGCGCGTTTCAGTCCCGTTCAGCCCTGAGGGCTGCCACCCACCTGGGGCGTCCCAGGGTGGCAGGGACTCAAAGCCCTGAGCCTGGCACCTGCCCTGGGCTACCCAGGGTCTAATTCTATACTGTCTGACTGGAGACAGGGTGGTGGCGGAGAGATGGGGGGCCTGGCATCAGAAGCCCCGTTTAGTGGCTTTGAAGGTAGAGGCAAGAACACACTAGCATTTGCGGGTCAGGATTTTTCTTCCCTCCACCCACCCACCTACCTGCCCTGCCTCCGGCCAGCACTTCCTGAGCACCGACTGGGTTCCATGAGTTCTCAGGAGGTGGCTCAGGGGAGCAAGGTGCAGGCACGTACTTACTAACTTGTATGTGATCACCCGGCCTCCAGCCTTAGTTTACCCATCTGTAAAATGGGCACCCCGGACTAGGCGCCTCTGTAGTCTGGGTGACCTGTGAGGCGTGTCCAGCTTCATCACCCTCTGCCATTGTCCACGCACCTGTTCCATCAGGGCCCCTCGGTGCAGCGCCCCATTCACCATGGGGCGGACTCCACAGCTACCTGCGTGCAGGGGGAGGCTGGGATGGGCGTGTGGCGGGGAGTCTTTGGCAAGAATTCATACTTGTGCAGCAGGGTCGGCCCCTGCTCTGGGACCCCGCCCTCCACCAGCGGAGCTCCCTGGTTGGGTCAGCCGGTGGGTGTCCTCAGCAGGCCTACTGGACGAGCATGTTTTAAGGGGTTTCCCCAGGAAAAGCAGGAAGCTCAGCTTTGTCTTCCAACACCAGGAACTTTTCCTGAGAAAGCATTTTCTAGAGGGTGCGTCCCTCACCTGGCTCCCTGGGCCTGACTGTCGGAGGTTATTCAAGACCGGCGGAGTGGCCCTGGGACCCGCGCAGGAAGGGACCTGCACCTGGAGCGAGGCTACCTGACCTCTGCGTGCGGTGACGGGTGCGCCCTGACCCCTGGCGGGAACCTGGGGGCTTCTCGGGGTCTGCGCGCAATCTTTCGTCTCTTGACCCACACACGGAACCTCGCTACGGTTTGATTTGAGTCTCGTCCTGATGAGGAGTGACATTGTTGCGGTCACTCGCCAAATCCCCTTTCTTCCGCGAACTTCCTGGTCACGAACCTTCCGTCCGGCTTACAAGGAGGGGTGTTCACCTTTCCCTCATCAAGTTCCAACGCTTTCTGAAACAGACAAGGTGAGGTCTTTAACCGTTTGCTGACCACTTCGACCGTGGGGCTGCCTGGCGTCCACACCGGGGGCTTTCAGACGGGACGGGCCAGAGCAGGGGTGACTGGTGGCGTGTGGAGGGCCCAGCGGTGGGGACAGGCTGAGGGTCACCGCAGCCGCAGGGGAGGAGAGGCAGCGGCGGTGACCTGGACAGGCCGCTGCCCCGGGCATCAGGCCCATTTCCCGTCAGCCTCTCCTCAACTTCGGTCCTGTCCCCCATGTCATAGGTGCATGACCGAGGACACACCTAACAGCACACATGCTCTGGGTTCCTCTGGAATAGGACGCGATTCACCTTCCGGCAGAGCCCCAGACAGGAAGCTTGCTGGGGACCCTGGGGAGCAGCACCGGCCCTGCTGTGGACCCGTTGTTTCTGGGTGTGGGTGCTGGTCACACGGGCACACGGAGAGGCCGTGGCTGCAGAACGGCTCCCGCCCACCTGGTGTTGGGATCAATCAGCTGCACTGACGAAGCCCAGCCAGGCTGGGGCGGGCTGCAGATGGCATGGCCTCCGAGCACGAAGACAGGTGCTGGCTGGTGCGTTTGCCCCGTGTCCCTTGGCCCTGGGCATTGGTGAAGGTCCACGGCAGCCCTCCGCGAGGCTGGTGCTGGTTCAGGATCAGGGTTTGGCCGGGGTCCTTCCCCGTCAGGTGGCAGCAATCAGGAGGCGGGCGGAGGGACTCGGTAGGAAGAGTGGTGGCCGACTGGTCAGCCCCGGGCAGGGGGAAGCTGGGGACTGGGAATGGCCTTGTGGACCAGGTGACCTTCGAGATGAGTCTCCGGGGCTCCCTTTTCACCAGGCTAGTGCCTTGAGCAGGGGGGGCAGGGTCTGTCCCGCTGGCCCGGAGTGGCCGGTGGTCTGAACCCTGCTGACTCCCAGGCACAAAGCGTTGGTGTGCAGCCTGCCCTTCGCCCCCTCCCTCAGCGATGGAGCCCCTCCTCTAGGCCAGTGCTAGGGACCCCACCCCTAGCAGTCAGGGGCCTCCTCAAGGGGCTTCTGGACAAGGGCACCAACCACCCGGCCCAGCGTGAAAGCTGCCAGGGGTGGGGGCTGCAGAGGAGCTGGAGGCGCTGAGCTGGGGACCCCAGGCCTGGGCTGGGCCCCGAGGTCCGGGCGGCAGAGGTGCCGGGCACTGGGTTTGCCTCCCGGGGACCAGGAGCATCTCTGGGAGGATGTGGCCCTCAGCTGGTTCCTGACCCCTCCGGCACCCGTGCCTTCCACGCTGCGTTTGGTTTTGCCCCCAATCAAATCGGAGGCTCTACGAGATGAAAGTAGGCCGTTTCACAGGACACCTCTGCCCAGCAGTGCCCATACCCAGGGTCTTCGCCAGGGGAGAGTGGGTGGCAGGTGAAGCAGGGCGCCTGCACCCCGGCCACTGCTGTCCCTGGACAGCAGGGAGACAAGGGGACTAATGGGGATTAGATACCTAACTTCCTGCGGCAGCAAAGTCTGTTGCAACGGGGAGCCAACACCAAGAGAATAATCAATACAGCTCCTGACAACTCGGGCATCTTTTCCGGCGTCATGATACCGTTTTGGAGGTAGGTCATCCATTAAAAGCCTATATATACGTATTGTGTTTGCAGCTTTTCCCACCGGGGCACGCGGCGCGGATGAACCCCCCGCAGGGAGTGGGTGCCGGTTTCCCTCCCCAACCACGGCTCTGGGAGTGTGGGGAGCACCGCCTGTGGCCTGGATTCTGGGCAGGCAGCGCTGGTCCTTGGCTCACAGAATGTTTGTTCTTGGGACGCTCTGGTCGCCTCCCTTGTCTGCACTGTGGTTGTCAGAAGCTCAGAGGACTGGCACTCGGAGGGCTGGGTCCTCCAGGGTCAACATCTAGGCATGAGCTGCCTGCCCCTTGGGACTCCTCCCGCGTAGTGAGGCTGGCGGCCTCGGTAGCTGAGCACCAGGCACTGCAGGACCACGTCCCCACCGTTCCATCCAGAGAAAGGCCCGGGGAGCCCCGGGGCCTGAGTGTCACCTCTAGCCTGGGGCAAACCCAGGAAGTCTTCCTGGAGTAGGTGGTTTCCAGCCAGAGAGACCTCCTTGCCTTTGAGAATTTTAAAATCACCCAGTCTTCAAAGAGAGGGTGCTTTTGATCCTCTTTTCTTCTTCCAAGTCCTCCACCCTCACTTCACCCTCACAGATGCCACCTGCACTCTATGGGAGCATGAGTGGAGCCCTCCCGGCTGACCACTCAAGGCAGCTCGGGGCCGGGCTTTGGACAACAGTCCTTCTAAGGGGAACTTGACCCCACCTTGACTCTGGCTCACACGGTCATAGCCTGAAGCCTGAGTTGCAGATCGTGCTTCCATTAATAAAGTCAGCAAGGATTTAACCATTTCCGGCCCTCGTTCATAGCATTGGCTCCGCACTGGTCAGTCAACAGGAGACAGGTCCCCTCGCCACCCTCCCGTGTATCCATCACTCACCGGGCAAATCAGCCCCTCGGCCCCCTGCCCACCTCCGTCGCGTCTGTGATGGAATTTGCGCGGATGCCCCGTGCCACCGGCGCTGATGGGAAGAGATGAAAAAATGTCCTTGCTCAGCAGAGCCAGCTCTAGGCCAAAATGTAAGCGTGAAATCTCTGGTTTATTTTTGTAATAATGTTTACAGCTGTTTAATGACCCTGAAAAGTTCAGGAGTCTGGTGCTCCGTGTTTCAGAACAGGAGTGTGTGATGCTTGTAATGGCCTCAGCGAAGCAGCCTGAGCTGCAGCCATCGGAAAAATCGCGTTTAATAAGAAGCCATTGTGTGCTAGAAGTTGTCCTAATTGCAGCGCGCTCTGGCGTGAGACAGCAGGCCTGGTGGTGCGCAAGGGCCGGGGGTCATCTGAGTCCCCAGGAAGGGGGTCCACCTGCAGCTGGCCCCGTGCGCGGGGCAGGATTTTGGGTGGGGCTCATGCTGGGGCCCCAGGGGCTCCCCAGCCCCCCGGTGGGTGAATTCTGCCAGGTCCCAGGGCAGCCCCTCACCCCGCTGGGCATCTTCTTGTGCTCAGCTAGGCAACAATGCCTAGATTTTTTAAAACTCTGGTTGAGATGGTTGCTTGGAAAGCCGTTTTATCCCCCCACCGTTCTTCTTCATGGTACGCGGGTCAAACGCTCACCAGCAAGATGGATGTATTTTGGACTCTTCGTGAGATGACGTTTATTTTTTTTTTCCGCGCCAGCAAAAATGAAACTGCGTTTTTTTGTGTAGAATTTATTTAGACCCTGAGCAGCTGGCATGTCTGGTGTCCTGGTCGTTTGAAATCTCGTGTTGCGTGAGAGAGGCAATGAGGGTCCCTGCTGGAAGAGCCGAGTGAAAACCTGGGCCTCGGGCGGCCCAGGAAGTGGTCGCCACGGCAGAATTCCCATCAGCAGCGTCGAGGGCGCCTGTGAGGACCAGGGGTGCGCAGGGTGTATTTTGATGATCTGTGTGCCCTGCGATGGGCCACCCCACCAGGAATGGGGGGTGCCTGAGCTCAGCCCCTGGGAAGTGTCTCCCGAGGCCTCCCGTCCGCTGTCTGGCCGTGAGGGGACCCTGGTGCCTGGGACGCAGGCCCCAGCCCAGGGCCTGGTCAGTGTGGACAGTAGGTAGCACTGGGTGCCCGCGGCACCCCACCATGACCCTGGGGCTCCGGAGAGGCCAGAAGTTGGGGGTGTTGGTGTGTTTGGAGACTGAAGGTGCACAGGTGCCTCCGCCTGTCCGGCTTTGCTGTGGGGGTCCGGCTGCCGTCCAGCGAGTCCGTTGTACTTACTGGCCGGGCCACTCCTGCTGCGCTTGGGTGAGGCCGTGAGCCGAGAGCGGGGTGGGCTGTTTGCAGCGGTGAGTAGTTGGCTTCAACTGGGTGAAGGTTTTCCCACCAGGTGAGCCGTCACACAGGTAACTCAGACGGGCCTGGTGGGCTGTGTGCAGGCCAGGACCTTGGGCCACCAGGCACTGGCTCCCGGCCTCCTCGCACGGGCGTCTCAGCGGCTGAGTCCCAGGTGTCGGGTCCACAGCCAGGGCTGGGCTGCGCATATGCCGTGAAGGTGGTGACATGCAGGGCTGCAGGTCATGTGCGCCTCTCCCTGGTGGTGGGGACCCTGACAGGCCACCACTGCAGGGCCTGTGAAGGAGCAGCGTGACCCCACTGGGGAGACGCGTCCCCGCACCTGCTCCCTGGGGGCAGAGGAGGGGGCCTAGGACACCTTCCAGCTGAGTGAGGATCCCCCAGGCAGCCACCAGCACAGACCTGCTCCACATGTGCACCTGCACACACACACCTGTGCCACACGCACCTGTGCTCACACACATGCCTACACACACATACACATGCACCTGTGCTCACACACACACATATGCACCTGTGCTCACATACATGCCCACACACACACACATGCACCTGTGCTCACACACACCTACACACACACACGCACCTGTGCTCACACACACCTACACACACACACATGCACCTGTGCTCGCACACACCTGTGCAATACATTTCCCTGCACATGCACACACCTGTGCATACATCTGTGCATGCACGCCTGCTCCCCTGCACATGCATATACCTGTACATACATATGCATGCACACACTCCCCTGCACACACATTTACCTGCACATACATGTGCACGCACACATACTCCCCTACACACGAACATGCCTGCACATACGTGTGCATGTACACAGACCCCCTGCACATGCATATACCTGCGCACACACCTGTGCATGCACACCCACTCCCCTGCACACACATGCCATACACCTACACATACATGTACATGCACACCCACTCCCCTGCACGGGCAGCCTGGTGAGAGGGCTGTGTGAGCTAAGACCTGCGAGAGTAGAAGCGGACTGGCTCTCGCACGTGCTAGAACATTCTGTGTTCAGAAAGGCCCTTGACGACCAGCTGCTTCAAAATTTGTTTAAAAGTAAAGCGTTGTTGGCTGAAACACATCTTTCAACGGTAAAAGAACTCCATACCCAAACCTAACTCGAAACCCCACAACCATTAGTTGAGCCACCCCTGCCCCGCATGCACAGGGGACCCAGGTGGCCCCCGGGTCCTGCCTGACCTGGAGCCTCGCAGGGTGGCAGCTTCAGCCTCCCGCCCTCCTGGTGATGGGCCGCCACCCGGGAACACCCGTCGTCCTGGACGCCCGTCTTCTGAGCTGGCCAACGGGGGGTGGGGGGACAGCCGGTGGGAGGCCAGCCCCGGTGGCTTTGGATTTTCCAAACTTCCCAGAGCTGGGGGTGGACTGGCAGCCCTCCCACTGGCTTTGGGGACCTGGTCTGCTTTTGCTGAGGAGACGAGCCAGCCCAGCTTGGGGGGTTTGAAGGAGGAGAGGGGCTCCCGGCTCGGTCCTGGGGCTGCTGGAGTCCTGCCTGGAGGCCTCTGCCCCTGGGCCTGTCCCTGCTCTCTGGCTGCTGGGTGCCGGCAGCACGGGGGCCAGTACCCGCGTCCTCGGGAGCCAGCGACAGGGCCTGGCGGACCGCGAGTCGCAGCAAGCTAGTTGAGGGAACGCAAGGATCTCCTTGAGAAATGGCTCTTATCTGACTGGTCTCCCAAGTGGGCCTTTTCAGTTTGCCACCGGGAAGAAGAAGTAAAGCTGGCAAATTGGACAGTTTCCTTTCCGGCAGATGACACGTGCCTGCGTGTGTGAGTGTGGCCGCTGTCCTGTGTCATGGACACAGCGGCCTGCACCGCGGTGCACTTTCTCTCTGCCCCTCCCGGAGACAGTGAGGTGTCTACCTCTCCCCCACTCCCGGCGCACGGCAGGTACCCAGCCCGTACTTGTGTGCCTGGGAAGTTGAGACCCGCCCTGCCATGCAGTCGGCTGCCTGGAAGCGCAGCACTGAGGGTGCGTCCTCCTCACTGGAGCCCTGTCCCCACGGCCCCCCTGGGGAATGCCTTGGCCCCGGGAATCGGTGCCAGCTGGGGGAGGTGCTGCCCCAGGACCACCTGGCTGGCTCGGACAGCTCCAGGCAGGGACTTGCAGCACCGTCCTAACTTCTTCGGGGGGCAGGTGATCCCAGGAATAGAAGGACCCCGGGTGTGGTTCCTGTCCTTTCCCAGCTGAACCCCCCAGGTGCTCTGGCAGGGAGGGGAGGTTCGCTGCACCCCACCCCGAGCGGCCCAGCCTAGCGGCTCTCCACCAGCTGGAGGGGACAGTGAGGACAATTACGGACAATTACGCAGACCGGCTCTGAGCGTTTGTGTTTAATAAACAGTTTTGAGTTCTAATTTTCTGCCAAGCGCCTTCTGCAGGTACAATTTGTACTCATTACTGTGCGTTGGGAAAGTTATTATTAAAAAACACTCCAACTTGGGAAGCCTTCCCTCCGCATCCTCCCTGGACTTGCACGGGTCTTGATCGGGTTCTTGAACAGGTCTCGGACCCGTCCCAGCGTGGGGGCCCTGCCTGCGGACAGACAGGGGAAGCCCTCCCACCCCCCACCCCCACCTTTGAACCCTCTCGATAATCCGCCAGGATTCCGCCTGGAGATAATTTATACGTCCTTTGATGGGCACAGTTACCAAATGACAAAATAACAGTGTTTCGTACCATAAGGGTTAAATCTTAATCTCTGAGGGTTGCAAAACTGCTAGTCTCAGTCTCCTTAAAATTTAATATACCTCGTTAATGCTTCCTTGCAAACACTGAAGGATTTTTATGATTATAATCATGTGTTACAGCACCTAGTACTGTTTCTAAGCAGCATACTAATCAGCTTAATGAGATATTACTGCACTTTTTGTTGACTAAAGCAAAATCCCTTTTATTGTTCTAAAGCCTGTCCTTTACTTTATATATATTTTTCCCCCAAACATTATCTTGTTTTATTACATATCAGTAAATATCATGCCATTGGGTTTTGGGTTTTTTTTTTTTTTTTTTTGGCCAACACATAAAATAATCTCAGAGTGACGAATGTAGTGAAACATGGGGACCAGACCCAAAAGTTCCAAGTGAGGGTGTTCGGGGCGGAGGCTCAGGTCATTCTGCTCCAAGCCAACCGCGGGGAGCCAACAGGTGCGGGGCCGAGGGCCGGGGGTGGGGGGCGGGGCGGGGGGGCTTGTTACGCGGTGTTGCAAGTGGGAAAACAATCATTGAAACGCGGATGAGCAACTGCAGTCCGTAAACAGACCCTACAAGGGAGACGATCTACCGCCACAGCCCATGGGAGGCCCAAGCCCTCTTGCGTAATTGGCATTGAATAATTCATTGTTTCATTGTTGTTTTCGACCCCAACTCCCCAGCCCGACGCGGCGCAGGTAGGGCAGGGGACGCCAGCCCGCGTGGCGCCGGCTCTGAACTCTCTCTCGTTCGCAGGGATGGAAGAAGCCAGCCTGCGCCTTGGCGCGCCGTCGCGCGCGGACCCGGAGCCCCGCCGCGGCGGCCCGGTGCTCAACGGCCAGTATGCGGTGAGCCAGAAGCTGCCTCCCATCGCCTCCCCGCTGGGCCACGCCTTCCCCGAGCTGCAGCCGCGGCCCGGCCCCGAGGACAAGCCGCCCGCCGGCCTGGAGGACAAGGCGCACGTGCCCCTGGGCGCCCAGCCCCTGGGCGGGCAGATGGCGCTGCTGGCCAGCCCGCTGGGCCGGGACGTGGACACCAGCCTCAACGGGCGCGTCGACCTGCAGCAGTTCCTCAACGGGCAGAACCTGGGCATCATGTCGCAGATGAGCGACATCGAGGACGACGCGCGCAAGAACCGCAAGTACCCGTGTCCGCTGTGCGGCAAGCGCTTCCGCTTCAACAGCATCCTGTCCCTGCACATGCGCACTCACACGGGCGAGAAGCCCTTCAAGTGCCCCTACTGCGACCACCGCGCGGCGCAGAAGGGCAACCTCAAGATCCACCTGCGGACCCACAAGCTGGGCAACCTGGGCAAGGGGCGCGGGCGGGTGCGCGAGGAGAACCGGCTGCTGCACGAGCTGGAGGAGCGCGCCATCCTGCGCGACAAGCAGCTTCGCAGCGGCCTGCCGCCCCCGCGGCCCGACCTGAAGCCCCCGGCGCACGCCGCCCCCGCGCCGCCCGCCGCCTGCCACCTGGCGCCGCCCACCGCGCCCGACGCCGCCGCCGCCGCCGCCGCCGCGCGCCCCGCGCCCTCGCCCAAGCCGGCGGGCGGCGCGCAGCCCGAGGACGCGGTGGCCCCGGCCGCCGGCTTCCGCTGCACCTTCTGCAAAGGCAAGTTCAAGAAGCGCGAGGAGCTGGAGCGCCACATCCGCATCCTGCACAAGCCCTACAAGTGCACGCTGTGCGACTTCGCCGCCTCGCAGGAGGAGGAGCTCATCGGCCACGTGGAGAAGGCGCACATCACGGCCGAGTCGGCGCAGGGCCAGGGCCCCGGCGGCGGCGAGCAGGCGGCCAACGAGTTCCGCTGCGAGGTGTGCGGCCAGGTGTTCAGCCAGGCCTGGTTCCTCAAGGGCCACATGCGCAAGCACAAGGACTCCTTCGAGCACTGCTGCCAGATCTGCGGGCGCCGCTTCAAGGAGCCCTGGTTCCTCAAGAACCACATGAAGGTCCACCTCAACAAGCTGTCGGTGAAGAGCAAGTCGCCCGGCGAGGCCGAGGGGCCCGCGCCGCTCGGGGGCCTGTCCCAGGAGGGCCGCACCAGCCTGTACTCCAGGTACCTGTCCTGCCTGCCCGGCGGCTTCCTGGCGCCCGACAAGGCCGGCCTGGGCGAGCCCAGCCCGCTCTACGGCAAAGGGGAGCTGCCGCTGAAGGAGAAGGAGGTGCTGGGGAAGCTGCTGTCGCCCCTCGCGGGCGTGGCGCACGGCGTCCCGGAGGGCGACAAGCACTCCCTGCTGGGCTGCCTGGGCCTCGTGCCGCCGCTCAAGTCCAGCTGCATGGAGCGGCTGCAGGCGGCGGCCAAAGCCGCGGAGATGGACCCGGCGAGCAGCTACCAAGCCTGGCAGCTCATGGCGCGGGGCGTGGCCGTGGAACACGGCTTCTTGTCCAAAGAGCGCCCGCCGCCCCGCGGCCAGGAGGACGCCCTGGCGAACATGGGCGTCGTGTTCGACCGGGACAAGCGGGAGTACGTGTTCGTGGGGGCCGACGGCTCCAAGCAGAAGGTGCCCGCGGACCTGGCCCACTGCGCCAAGGTGGCCGCCCCCCGGGACCTGCCGGCCAAGCTGGACCCTTTGGAGGGCAGCCGGGAGTTCCTGCCCCACGGGCTCAGCCAGGCGCTTGACTACAACCTGCAGGGCCCGGGCGGCCCGAAGGAGAAGCCCACCGAGTGCCCCGACTGCGGCCGGGTGTTCCGCACCTACCACCAGGTGGTGGTGCACTCGCGCGTGCACAAGCGGGACCGCAAGGCGGACGAGGACGGGCTGCACGCGGGCCTGGAGGAGCGGCGGGGCTCGGGCAGCGACCAGGAGTCCCAGTCGGTGAGCCGCTCCACCACGCCCGGCTCGTCCAACGTCACCGAGGAGAGCGGGGTCGGAGGAGGGCTCTCCCAGCCCGGCAGTGCCCAGGAGGACAGCCCGCACCCCTCCTCACCGGCCTCCTCAGGTAGGTGGCTCACTGGGGGGTGGGCAGGCGCCGCGGGGGGGCTCGGAGGAGGTGGGCCTGTGCTGCTGTCCAAGGTCAGGCCCAAGGCCACCTCGGCTGGTTGGTGCGCCAGGACGGAGCCCTTTGGCCTGCCGTGGTCTCCGTGGCCTTCCCTTGCGCACGGGCTGCCGGGAGAGTCCGTTGGTCTGCCTTCCGTGCCGTAGGGTGGCCGGTGGGCACGGACGCCCCTGAGGCGTGGCCCACCCTTCCCTGGGAGTGCCTGCCCTGCCACCTTGTGCCCTAACCCCGTAGGCCGTCCCCTCCTACACGGAGCCTGGGAGTGGGCACCCGCCCTGCCCGTGGGAGACGGGAAGGGGTGAGTTGGGACCCTCGCCGTCTGTCCTCCTGAGTGCGTCCCCGTGATTCTCTCTGGGGGGGGACAGCCCAGCCTCCCTCCCCAGGCCAAGCCCATGTGGGGTTCCCTTCTGGGACGACAGCCTGGCTCACCGGCTGGGTCCCCTGCCGGTTTGGAAAGGTGCGGAGGGTTGACACCCAGATGCGTGACTGCGTGTCGCAGAGCGTGTGGCGTTCCGTGGGCGCTGCCGCTCCGCGGTCTAAAATAGCAAAGCATCTGCCGTCAGAATGTCTGGGAGACGCTGATGCCTCTTGGCTCCGTTTGGGAAAAAAAGGGAAAAGGGGAAAAAAAAAAAACAACAAACAAAAACACAACTTGCTCGCCCAAGACAGCTACACGAAGGGGACCCCTACCTAACGGCGGGTCGGCGGGTGCCCCGTCCCTGTTTGCAGAGTCCCTTGCTGACCCACAGCCGCTGGAGGGGCTCCCCGGCCCTTCCCGGAGGAGCTGCTTTGCGCTAATACTGTAATCATCCGACGCAGGAAGTCGTGCCGTAACAAATACCCGGTTACTAATGGCAACATTGATTCCTGCAATCAGCCATTAAGTCTGGAAAATGAAAGACACTCGGAGGCCCCTCGGGGCACCGCCCTGCCCACGGTGACAGCGGCGCACCATGGAGGGTCCCTTTCTAAAAGTTTTTCCCTTCCTTCCCTGGTGTCTCCCCTCTTCCGGGCTTCGGGGGAGACCACGGAGGGTGGGGGGTGTCCGCCGCCACCGCCGCGGTTACCGTGTGGATGCCGGTTCTGTTCCGTTGCCGCTGCGGTGCGTCAGTGTCACATTTCTTCTGGGGCAAAATTAGTGTGAAAATAAAGTGGGAGCCCGCTGGCTGGTTACAGACCAGTAAAGAATGGTTAAGACATAAATCTGAGCTGCACATTCCAGAGATTCCGATAGCACTTAATGCCGCTGCCTAAATACCCATGAAACACGCTGTCTGCTCCGCAGTCCCGGGCTCGGGCGTGATTTACGGCTGGTGGAGGTGTGGAGTGGGGCCGCGAGCGCCACCGAGGCCCCTCCCAGGGACCCGCACGGGACAGGGTCCTCCAGCTCGCTGCCCGGGGACGGTGCCCGGGGACGGTGCCCGGGGCCTGGGGGCGAGAGGAGGCGGCAGGTGGCCAGGCCTCTGTCCCCAGGCTGCAGGGTCCGTTTCCGGCCCGCGGTGAAGAGGGCCCCTGTCCTGGGCAGGGTGGCCTCGCTGCGTTGGGCTGGGGGGCCTGTAAGGAGTGGGAAGCAGGGCGCACCCCGTCCCCTGCTGACAGGCTCCCCTGGCTGTCGCGGGCCCGCGGACTCTTCCGACACCACGTGTTCAGCTCTATTTCTGTCATGTTCCCGTGGTTTTCTCACCTTCTGGCCGAGTGGTAGCCTCATGCTGTTCTCCTCGGCTGTTTCCATGTCTCTAAATACTCTTTGAAAAACACACACACACACACACACACAACACAAAACAACCTAAAAACGCCGCCCGGGCCTGAGGACTTGGAGCAGGACGGTGCGTGAACCCAGGTTATCTGCTTCCCCTGGCTCCCGCGGGGAACTGTGTTCCCCGCCGTGAAAGACAGGCACCTCCGCGTCTGGTGGGGGCTTCTTTGTTTGGCTCAGGCTCCAGCGAGACCCTGCCACCGATTTCTGGCTCCTCCGTTGCCAGGCCGGGTGGTCCCTGCCGCCGGCTCGCGGGCTCGCCTGGGATTAGAGCCCTTAACCCCATGGGGTGTGTCTGCCCCGCTCCCCGCGCGTCCGACCTGCACAAAGCGGGGTTAAAATAAACATTTAAATACACGTGGTGACCCGGGAGGTATTTCGTGATTGCGTGTTAGGGAGACACCCCACAAGGTGAAGGGGAGAAGAAAAGAAACCCTCTCAGCCCTTCAGGGAAGAGAGAAGCCCTCACGAGGCCCCTGTTAAGAAGTGACGGCCCGGCGCGGCGTGAGACCGCGGCACAATGTCGGACAACTTCACTTCCATCCCCCGATTCTTTTCTTGTTGGAAACTGGGTCAGTAGGGCCTGAGAAACTATTTTCCCAGATCTTAACCAGTGAATTCTTCTTTATAAATCGCTGCTCTTAACGTGATCGTCGTTGTGAATTCATCATAAAAACCCTTTTGACAGAGAGCCTCTCGGAGCGGATCTCAGGAGGAGGCGCACAATGCGCGGAGAGGCAGCCTTTGTTATCTGATGCGATTCCGGGCGAGGACGGGGACACGGGGGCTGGGGAGACGCGTCCCGCTCCGTCCGAGACCCGCAGAGGGTCAAGTTGGCCGTCAAACCGCGGTGGGCGTGAGGGGCCGCCGCCGCCGCTGGCGGGGCTCCTGCGGGTGCAGCTGTTTGCGACGGGAGCAAAAGAATGTTTGCCTCGGTGAACGTGTGAAAATGATCCCAGTGAACCAGAAAATATGTTTGTCCTCGGGCCGAGAACGGGGGCCGCCGACGGACGGGGGGATCTGTTCTCTCACCGAAAATGGGCAAACCCGGCCGCGTGGGTCCCTTCCCGCCTCCCCCCGCTCCCGTCCCCGTTCCTGTGACGTGTGGCCAAGGCCGCGCGCCCGGTGTGGCCCCGGGAGCAGGGAATCGGGGTGGAGGCTGCAGCTGCTGGGTGGCCCTCTTGGGTGACGCCGGAGGAGCGGGGTGGCTGTGCTGGGGCCGCCCCGCTCGGGGGGGCCACGTGCCGAGGGTCCCCTAAAACCCCTGCCCAGCACCAGGCCAAGTCAGACGCAACTCAACCGCCATGCCTTTCGGTTTGGCTTTGGAAATCACGCCCGGAATAATTAAGTGCTCAGAATGGATTCCGTCCATTCCCATCCAACAGGGCTGCTCCCTTCTCCGCCCGTCATCTGGGGAGGGGCTGACGGGGGTGTGGCCGGGGGGCGGCGGGGAAGGGGACATGCTGACGACCTGCCCCTTCAGGGAGCAGGGGGAGCCCGGGAGAGGCGCAGGGGTGAAAGTGTCGTGAACCCCCGGGTCTGCTGGCGAGGATCGGGGTGGACAAGGATGGTTGCACCAGCTGCGCTGGAGTCCGCGGGGGCTCCCGTGTCGGCCCAGCGACGAGGCCGCCCCGCCGGGCCGGTCCTGGGCAGGCCCTCTGACCACAGCCCTGCAGGCTGGCCGGACGCCCTCCGTGCCCCTCGGTGGGGAGCCCGACACGCCAGATTCCTTTCTTTTCCACCTTTTTCTCTCCTGCGGCCCATCCCGCCTGCTACCCGGCGCTTCCACACCAATAAACCCAGGCCCCCCAAAGAAGCGGGGGAGGAGGGTGGGAAAAGAAAAAAGAAAAGAAAAAAGAGAAAAAAAATTTAAGTCTGAGGATTAAGATCTTCATTTTTTTTTTTTCTTTTGCTTGTGCATTCCAATTGTTCTTAAACTATTTGGCAATGTCAATTAGTAACTGAGCAGAGTTAGCTGACGAACACAATTTTCCAGTAGGCTGAGCGCCCTATTGTTGCCGAGTGAACAGCAGATTTCTGAGGTCATTATCATTCGCTGGTTGCTTGGCCCAGCTGCTTCCTGCAGCAAAAGCCAAACTTTCTGCAGGAGCTGGGGGACGAGGCAGCAACAGGGGGCTGGGGGGGCGGGCTGGCAGCCGGGCAGCCTCGCGGGGAGGGGTGGACGCCCCCCTCAGGCCTCTCCCTCCAGCCCAGGGCGGAGGCTGAGGGGCCACCCCCTCGGGCATCGCGTCTCCCCTGCGGCTGAGCGGAACCTGGGGGAACAGCAACCCCCCTTTTACAAATATGCTTAAAAATTGTTAACCCAATCTGAGGCCAGGGAGTGCTTGCCTCCAGAGGGGCTTCTGTATTTTTATTAAAAACAGGCAACAGAGAAGCGGGGGGGGATCGAGCTGGCGGTTTAAAAGAGACAATGAGGAACTTGGAGTGACTAGGATGGGATGACACATGGGGAAGATGACTTCACGGCCCAGGGACCTTCTGAGGGCTGGTGGGAGACCCGGTGTCGAGGGGAAGGCCCCCGGCCCAGCCTGGCTCCCCGTTGTGCCCTTGGCACCCCCAGACCCCCACTTTGGGAGCCAGCTAGTTCCGCGAGATGAAAAGCTGCACGTTTTAGATAGAGCTCAGCCGGTAAACCCAAGTGCCGCTTGCTGCCCTTCCGTCCTGCCGTGTGGGCCGTGGGCAGGTGCCGCGTTAGTGGACGTGCCCGGGGTGGGGCCTGGGCTGGACCCCCCGGCCTGGCCCTGGGGCCTGGGCTGCAGTGCGCTCAGGAGCCTGGGCCACGTCGCCCGTCCCGGGGTGCTCAGCACCCCCTGCAGCTCCGTCGTAGCCTGTCCTTGGCTTGTGCACTGGGGTGACTTGTGACAGTGGTCACGGGGAAGCGCCGAGGGCCACCCTGGGGTGGTGTGGCCTCTCTCACCCCCGGCGTAGCTGTAAGCCCCCTTCCACCAGGACGGTGTCCCTCAGCGTGCCAGAGGGAGGCCCGGCCCTCACACGGGGGTGACATACAAGGTGGGTCATGTGGAACCGCAGGGCCAAGGCTCCCCACCCTCGGTGCCCAGGACAGCGCTCCACCCTGGTGGCTGGGACCCCGCCGGGGTCCTGCCCAGAGAGCTTGGGGAAGCCCGAGTGCCCCCGGCAGCTTCTGTGCCCGTGTCCGCACGAGGGACGGGGATGTGCATTGGCATCTCCATGTGTGGTGGCACGAAATCCCAGACCTGCGGAGGGCTGGCCACTGAGACACAGGTGGCCCGAAGCTCCAGGGCCACCTGCCTCCCACACGCCGGCTTCACCACCGGGTGCTGGGAACATACACCCCACGGCCATCCCTGGAGTGGGGCGGCTTCTGCTGGGGGCCACTGGGGTTCTCTCCTGGTCTCCCGCCCCCCCCGCCCCCTCTTTCCTGTGAAGCCCGTGGGTTGTGCTTGGAGGCCGGCCCACCAGCGCGGCCCCTGAGCGGGTGGGGCGCGAAGGCTTCCTCGGCTCCGCACCTTCCATGGTGGTGGCCTCCCGCGTCGCCGCTCTGCGGGGGCCCGGCTGGTGTCCCCGTGTCTCAGGGGCGGGGGCCGGGCAGGCTGCAGCAAGCGTCCTTGCAGGGCCCTCCGGAGTCCACGAGTCCAGGGGAGGCCCCCGGGCCCCAGCAGCTGCGGAGATGGGGCGCGGCGGGGACGGGCAGGTCCTGGTGGGGGGTGGGGGCCGCGCCGAGTGAGTGCGGGGCTCCGGGGGCGGCTCTGCAGCGCTGGCGGAGGCGGGTGGAGAAGCACCTGCCGAGAGGCGGAGATTGGATTTGTGCAAACACCCGGATTTGTGATGACTGGGCTGGAACCTTTGCCATCTGCGACCCTGGGACCCCCTTGCTGCCCTTCCGGGCTCCTCCCCACCCCCGTCGGCACGTGACAGGCTCGTCCCTGCGCCCACCCGGTACCCAAGGCAGGGCTGGCGCGCAGAGGCGGGAGGAGGGGCTCCGCCAGGCCTGTGAGGCAGGAAGGACCGGCCGTGCAGAGGTGCCGGCCGCGGGCGGGGCTCTGAGCGCCCGGAGCGGAGGTCTGAACCGTGACAGGGGCTGTGGGTCCCCCTCGCCTGCTCCTGGCAGGACGGGCGGCGGCAACATTTACTTAGCTGTGGAGTTTGGCACGGCTGACGCGGGCGCCATCTGGAACGCCCTCCCCTGAACGCCGGGGGCGATCCCCACGGGGGCCGGGCGTGGGCAGAGCTCCGGGGCTGCTTCCTTGGTGGGACCCGAGCATCCAGGCTCCTGGGCGGCGCGGGGTCTTCCAGAGCCACGTGGCCCAAGTGGCTGCCACAGCTGCGGTCCCTGCCGGCCTCGCCCCCTGGTGCCGCGCCGGGCTTGGTGCCGCTGGCCTTTGTCAGGAGCGCCCTCCCCAGGGCTGCTCGGGACGCCTCCAGCTCCCTGTTTTCCCCGGAGTCCTGGTCGCATGTGAGCGTGACGGGGCCAGGGCTAGTTCCCTGTGCCTCCAGCACTGCGACCGTCCCAACACCCGTGGCCGCCAGCCGAGGGGCCCCGGCGCAAGGGCGGGTCCCTTTCCCGCCCGGGCAGCGTGGTCCAGGGCCTGGCGCCTCCCGGGCCCATCTGCTGCCATGGCCTTGGGTCTGGTGTCCTTTGGGCAGGTTTGCGAGACTCGGCAGTGGCACAGGTGGCCTCCCGGGCCAAGCTGCCCAGGGCGCACGGGGGCTCCTAGTGGGGTGAGGGGGGCCCAGCTTGTAAGGCTGGTCCCCCACTTTCAGGGTGGCAGGGCACGCCATATTTGCCATGAGGACGTTCCACAGAGGAACCCATTCTCTCTTGCTCAGGCACCGTGCTGATCTGGGTTTCAGGGGACACGTGATCCTTGCGTCTGATGGCGGCCCTAAGCCATTTGCCCAGTGGTGGACCCGTCCTCACCGGTGCCCCTGTCTCCTCATTCGGGTCGTGTCCCCAAGTGCCTTGCTCAGAGCACCCCGCCCCGCCTCGGTGGACGCCCAGGTGGTCCTCATCACCACGAGGGGCATGCTGGGAAGTTCCCCACTCGCTTACATTTAGTAGCACGTGAAACGCGCGCATGGCTGCCCTGAAGACCCAGGCAGACGTGGCTCTCCCGCCACGGAGTCCCCTTGGTTACCCTTGTTGCTACTCTAGGCCTTTTGAGTTTTTAAAGGTAATTTGCCCTGAAGAATTGGCGTGATCGCTCAGCCCAGCCGTGTGGACGGTGCCCCTTCCCGGCTGGGCGTGACCCCGGGACACCTCCTTGACCTTGGCCAGTGACCTCCGCCGGGGGTGGCGGGGGGTGCTTACTGACTTCTTAGTGGCTATTGTTTCATGACATTTTAATTGTTTCGAACTGTAAAGTAACTCTTACTTCTCTGGCACATTTGGAAAATACAGGAAGATAAAAATAATTATACACATGCCCCTTGCGCGTTTGATGGGAACGGGCCACGCTGTCCACGTCTCTGTGTGGCGGTGTTTGCATCCCTGGGTGTCACGTACCGTTTGTCCTTGGACGTCCTACACGGGGGTCAGCCACCGGCTTGCAAAGGGCCAGACGGCGCGTGCTGGAGGGGGAGCGGGTCACGTGGTCTCCGTGGTGACCACCCGGCTCTGCGGTCACTCACAGCACAGGGTGTGTTCCAGTGAAACTTTATTTGCGCAGCGGGGGCCGGGCGGACGAGGCCCATGGGTGGTGTGTCACGGCCTCCTGTTCTAGGGCCACGGCCACACTTCTTGCTCACGCATTTGGCGTGTCCCCATGGTGTCCGCACACCTGAGACTCCCTGAGCCACTGGCAGAGGGCGGAGTCTCCACGCAGAGGTCTCTCCCCCAAAAGCTGGGTGCCCCCCACGGGGAAGCCCCTCAAGGTTGTGTGGAAACCGGCCCCCTGGATCTGAGGGTGCCCCCTTGGCGCGTGAGGTGCAGCTGCTCATTCTCAAGCCACCAGTTTGTTTGTTCGTTCTGCTTTCTGCATCCACTCACTCAAGGACAGAGGCTGGGCCCCGTGCAGCTCGGGCCGGCTGGACCTCTGTGGCCTCTGTGGGCACATGTACAGGACGGTCCCTTTTCTGAAACTTAAACTTGTGTCCTGCTCACCATGCCCGAAAGCCAGGGAGGAAACTGTCCCGGGGCCACATGAAGCGGGCCACGGGGGCACCGGCCAGGGTCGTGGAAGAGCTGCCCTGAGCCCCCAGCGCCGCCCGTGCAGAAAGGGGGTCAGGGGTGTCGTGGGCGGTGGTGTGTGGGGAAGCTCCGCCATTGCAGAAGCAGTGCCAGCTCTTTGGGGAGGGTTTCTTCCCTCAGTGCCCAGGGCGTCCCTTCCTCCCTGGCAGGCCTTAGGGCATCTCATTTAAAAAATGCAACACGGAAGCCCTGGCTGGTGGCACAATGGATAAGGCGCTGGCCTGCGAACCCAAAGGTCTCTGGTTCGATTCCCAGCCAGGGCACATAACCAGGTTGCAAGACAGGTCTCCAGCCAGGTCTCCAGCCAGGTCCCCAGGTGGAGGCAGGTGAAAGGCAACCACACATGGATGTTTCTCTCCCTCTCTGCTTCTCTCCCTGCCCTTCTCTCTAAAAATAATGAATAGGATCTTTGAAGGTAAATGCAGCCTGGGCCTGTTCACTCTGGGTGCACAGGTGAGCTTGGCAGGACACCCGGGGAGAAGGCCCCTCCCTGCCTGGCCACAGGTGCGCTCCTGGGGACGCGCAGCCCGCAGGAAGTGGCCTCGGGCGGGGGGTGCTGGGCAAGCTGGCCACTGGCGCGCCTTCTCCTCCAGCCAGATGGCACGGAGTTTTATTTGCGGTGCTAAGTTAAAATGCACTGGATCGGTCAGCATGCTGCATGCAGATTTCCACCCCGCGTCCGAGGTACGGGCGGAGGAGCCCAGCGGACGTCGCTGAGCGTCGGGCTGGGCACGTGGTGACCCTCACCCACCCGCTATCTCGCCAGCGCCGCTGCTGGGGGACAGGGCCGCCCGCTCCCGCCACCGGAGGGAGATTGTGTAAACACGTTGTGTGATCTGGAGAGTGAGTAATGAAGTGGAGGACTTGTTGCAAAAATTAATCAGCGGCTGGTTTGCCGTGATGGAAAGGCCTCCGCGTGGGAACCGCACCGCCCGGCGCCGCGATGGGCCAGCGCACCCCAAGCGCAGGGGACGGGGGTCTGTCCTTCCTCCCATCGATACCGTCCAAGGGACAGTTCCCGCCTAGGCCCCTCGCGCGGTACTTGGGTCACGTGAATTCGCCGCTGATGGGTCTTCGCCCCCGTGGGGTCTGTCGGGATCCTCACTCCCCTGAGGGTATCGCCGGGTGGCTGGTGGGCTGTTTGCCGTGTCCGTAGGGGCCCTGACGGTCGCACGCTGTCCCCTGGTCTCGGAAGGTGCTGTCCCCTCCCGCTGCCCTGGTGCCCGTCCTTGCCGACGGTGGCCACGCAGTCAGGCGGACTTAGGTCCGGATGTCGGGGTGTCGGATGTCTGCACCCCGACATCCAGCTGCACCAGTAAGACCGGTGATGGAGGCCGTGTGCCTGGCACACGCAGATGCTCAGAAACGTGTGCACGCAGGCGTGTGGGGCACACGGGCCTCCGCTGGTCTGTTGGGTCCCCGACTGCAGGGAAGGAGGGTGGCCACTGGGACGTGGGTGAAGTGCACAGGCCAGCCTGGAGGGTGGGGGGCGGCAGCCGTGTGCCCTGCTTGTGGGGGTCTCTCGGCGGGGACGCGTCCTGACCCCTCACGGCCTTTCCTCCTCTGACACCCTCCCCGGCCGGCAGACCTCGGGGAGCTTCGGGGCCCCCGGGTGGCTGGGCCGGGCCCTGGGGGAAACCCGCCCCGCTGACTCCAGCAAGGGCCGAGTGCGGAGCATGGCCAGGCCAGGGCGCGGGAAGCCCCGGGGGGTGCGTTTCTGCAGTTTGGGGTCTCGTCCCGCTCCCGCTGATTACTATTAATTAAGGTTGGTATTTACAATCAGAGGCGGCGCAGGAGCAGATCCCTGGTTATTAATCACTATTCCGGATCTTGGTGAGGGGCCCTCATGCGGCACCCGGGCCGGGCGGCGGCCGGAACGGTAAACCACAGGAGCGGTGGGGGCCTCCTGGCGCAGATCCGTGTCCTGCCCCTGGCCCGCCTCTCCCCTCTCCCCCTTCTCCTTCGATAAACCCGGGTAAGATTGGGGCATCATGTCACGCCGCTCCAGGCGCGCACCACGCAGCTCGGGTCCTTGAGTGACCTCCACAGGGTCACCCACGCGGCCACCCCACCCCGCCTCCTCTGACGGCCGCAGGCTCTTCTCCGTATCTGAGTTTGGGTCCATTCGCTCGTGTGTCCCGTCTTCAGATCCCGCACGGGAGTGAAATCCTTTTCTTTTAAGATTTTATTTATTCGTTTTCAGAGAGCGGGAAAGGGAGAAGAAGGAGGGAGAGAAACACTGATCCGGACCCTCTTCCCCACCCCTACATGGGGGCCTGGCCCACAACCCAGGCATGTGCCCTGACCCGGGACTGAGCCAGCGACCACCAGTCCACGGACCCACACCGGCCAGGGCACTTAGCTGAACTTTTTAAAAAATAACAGGTTCACAATCCTCCAAATAAAACATGACAAACCCATTGTGGGACCGTTGGTGAACGTACATGTTGCAGTCGTGTAAGAAATGTTCCTGTTCTTGTGATCTATCCACTTTCTTCACACATTGGTGATCCGTTTTTTTATTCCCATGACATCAATGAATGCTCATCACTCCATCGATGACTAGTGAGGATGCGTCAGGGTTTGAATAAATCCACATCTTATTTTCTTTAGAGGGTGTTTTGGAAAAGTAGGTAAAATTCAATGTTCCCACATCTTCACATTAATCCAAAAATAGATGCCCTACACGGTGACATATTCCAAAGCTGCAAGTCCACCACAAACAGCGCCTCCATTTTTATTTTCTTTATAAACTGTGCCCTGCAACGGTCTTCACCTTTTAAGGGAAAGTGGGTATTAGCGAAATCCACCCACCCTACAAGATGTCAAAGATCTAAAAGAGAATCAGAAACAAACCCCTTGATTACACACGGATACCAGGGATAACACCTGGTGGCACGAAGCGTTGCAGGACTAGAATCACGTTCATATTCGCTTCTGAAAACAGCTGCTGTCAACGTAGAATAGGATACCTGGACCATACTTATGCGTAGCCAGCACCCGTCACCTTTGTATTTTGAATGATGCGATGGAGTAATTTTCTACGTTTCCACCCTTTCCCGACGGCCCATCTATCTGGTGCTCACACGGAGCTGGGGTGTCCCTGGGCCACCAGGTGGCCTGGCCTAGTGACACGGGACAGACAGGCCGTGGTCTGGGGTTATTTTTACCGCCTCTCCTGAAATGTCCCTGGGAACTTGCTGCGTTACCTTGAGGTTTGGTTCAGGATTTCGAGTCTCTGTGACAAGGTCGGAATCTTTTGGGTCATTGCAGATGGGGGGTGAGGCGGCCACGGGCCGGCTCCCCTGGGGCGCTCGCCAGGGCTCCCTCCTCCCTGGGGACAAGGCGGGGACAGGGGTCTCCCCTCCCCTCCCCTCGTTCCTAAGGGACCCTGTTGGGTCCTGTGTGACTGACCGTGTGACGACACGGGACATGCAGCGACCCCGGCCCTCTGCACTCTGGCCGTCAGCATGGCGGCCCTTGGAACCGGGGCTCCTGATCCTGTGATCCTGGCTTCGATGAACAGTTGCTGTAGTTTAATTGGTGTGTTTCGGGTTCACATGGCTTCGCTCGGCCGGAAACACTGCGGAATGGTAGATCCACTGAGGGGCGCAGCCGCCCCAAGGGTGGCCCTGAGGGTGGCCCAGAGGGTCAGCCCGCTACACAGTGACCAGCAGGAAGGAGCAGGTCAGCAGGGGACATGGTCGCCCCCTGGGGCCGTCCGTTGGCTTGACCTCAGATCCAGGAGGAGAGCGGGGCACCGGCTCCCTCTGGGGCCCCCCCTGGGGTTGGAGATGCGGTTTGCTTGGACCCCTGGGCCTGAGGTCTCTTAACGGCTCCTTCAACCCCCAGCAAGGAGGGGGAGCGTCTGGAAGCTTCCGGCGGGTCCTTAGAACACGGCTGCCCTCCCCAGACTCACGTGGGTCCCGCGTCCCGCTCCTCTCTGCTGTCCCCCGAGCAGCCCCGGGCCCCGCGACTCCCCGTCCCTGCTGTCCCTTCGCCCTCACGTACCTCTTGGCCTCTGTCTGGTTTGCATTTTACCGACACGTCACGGGTCCGCTCCTGGGGTGTGAACCCCGTCCAGCGTGGGAGCGGTTCGCCAGGCAAGAGCGGGATCTGGTCCCCATGCCCTCCCGAGGCCGGTGGGCAGGGGCGGGAGGCTTTTCCTTGTCCCCAGCGGTGCTCCCTTGGACGGAACCCCCGCGAGCCGTCACTTTGCAGACAACCTGCGACTTCAGGGCACAGGGTCGGAGGATCCCCGGGGGCTGGGGTCTGCCGGCCGCGCTTTGCGGGGGGCGGGAGGGCTGCCCAGGCACTGCGAACTGCCGCGTGTAGCTGATGAATAGCAGCAGTGCCGGCCTGTTATCCCCGCCGGGGATGAAACAGAAAGGTCTTTCCCTTCATCTCCGGGATCCTCTGTTGTTACGGGAGGCGTAGGTCCCAGCTTCCTTGTTCCGTGGAAATGAAAGTCCAAGAACTGGCTCCAGTGCTGACGGGCGACAGCCGCTAGTTACTAGGCGAAGAGGAGGAACCGGAGCTCCGGGCGGCCCCGGGGGGCTGGGGCCGTGCCCGGGGGTGCAGCCCAGGGGTGCAGGCCTGCAAAGCGAAGAGCTGTGTCCGTGCATGATCCTGGGGGCTGCTTTTTCCAGGAGAAAGTTAAGTTTCACCCCGAGGGTCAGATGGGAAGGAAAATCTGCCATGAAGTCATCTAGGCTGATTCCCCTGAACGTCCCGCGTGTTCAGGGGCAGCAGGTGCTTCAAGGTTGGGAGGGTCCGTAGTCCGAGGGTGCCCTGCTGGTGCCTGGTCCCCCGCTCACGTGGCAGCTCCGTCTCTCAGGGAGCGCAGGGTCTGGGGGCCCCAGTCCACATGGTGCCTGGGGACGGAGGTCCAGTGCAGCCCCAGACAGGCTGGAGACCGGACACTGCCTCTCTGTCCCTGCGCCAGCCGGGGGTCAGTGCCCTCCGGCTCTCTCTGCCGGCCCCGTGCCGCGCTCAGGCCCCGCCTGGCACCGTCAGCACCTCCAGGGTCCAGAGGGCCTGTGACGTGTGCAGGTGAGCCGGCAGCCGGGTCCCAGAGCCCGTGCTGTGCGGTCACATGTCTCCTCATTTCCACCTGCGCCCAGTCCGGCTCCTGGTCCGTGCGTGACCCGCAGGGGCTGGGCCCCTCCCTCTCTCCACAGGCCTCAGCCGTGTCCCTGCAGGCTCTCCTGGTGCTGCCATGTGGGGTTCACGGCCACAGATGGGTTCTGGGCGAGCATGTCTCTCTGAAGGCCTGTCTGTCTGTCTGTCTGTCTCAGGCTCCTGCCGCTGTCAAGTCCGTCCTCCGTCTCAGGACCTCTCTTCCGTCCTCTTATTCAAGCCACTGATGGACGAGTCATGTACCTGCAGATGTACCTATGGTTGTGCATGGGCCTGCATGTGTGTAAATGTGCGCCCATGCTCATGGGCCTCATTAACATGCATGTAGATGAGGCTGTGCCTGTGCACGTACACATGTGTATGAGTGTGCCTGTGTGCACACGTGTGTTCCTGTGTGTGGTGGAGGCCCATTGGGGCTGTCTGAGATCTACCGGCCTAGACCTCAGACTGTCCCCTTGGACGGGCTGTAGTTTGACCCTCCTTCCCTCCCTCCCCGCTTCCTTCCTTCCTTCCGTCCATCTTTTCTGTCTCTTTAGCAAAATCTCTGGACCTCACTGTGACGGCTCTTAATTTTTCAGGGACTTGGGAAAGGTGGGGGGGCGTCGTCTTTGTTATAAGGGATAATTACTTTGTAAAGTGCTGTAAGGTTTGCAGAGTGGAAAACCAAACTATTGGTGGTGTTGTTTCCTGGTTCCAAGTGAATGTCACGTTCTCAGGTTTTTTTTTCTTAATTTGGTCTACCTCATTAGCAAAAGCAGACTTCCAAGGAAGATGTTACAAACCCGCTTTTATCCAAAGCGGGCGGGCCGGGCCTCGGGGGGACGCCGCGCGGGGCCCGGATCGGGGGGCTGTGCCCGTTTTGTGGGGGCTGCTGTGGCGTGCTGTCCTAAGGAGAGGGCCCACGGCGCTCCGCCCCTGGTGCGCGGTGCCTTTTTCTTTTCTTTTACTTTTCCAGGCTGCTCTGTTTATTGTTGTTCCCCTTTTCGTTTTTATACGCAAGAGGCTCCGAAAGCATCGGCTGGGCAAACTGGTGGAACTGTGCTGATGCTGGCTGCATAGTTTCGGGACAGAGCTGGTAGGTGCCATCGCTCTCCTGTGACGGGTGCCCCAGGTTCCCCCGCTGCTCCCCCTGCAGGACACGCTTTCTGCCGTCACTTCTCCGGCTTCGGTCCGCGGGGCCCCAGCGCCCCACAGCGTTGTCTTCATTCAGGGGACGGGCAGGGACCTCACGGTCTCCCACGAGGATGTAAAACTAGTCCATGGAAGGGGCGCAGTCCCCCGGCGCGCGTGTTTAAAGGTGGCGGAAAGAATCAGCGGCCGTGTGTGCTCTGTTGTGTGGCAACAAGTATGGAGAACGGGGTCTCCGGCTGCGGGGGGTCAGGGGTCAGGGCTCCCCCTGAGCGGCCGGGACCCCGGGGAGGCCGCCCAGCGATGCCCCCGGGAGCAGCGACACCTTGTCCTGCTCCTGAGGACGTGTTTGAAGGCACCGATCCCAAGTATGAAAACGCTGAACGTGTGCAGATGTTCACTGCAGCCTGGTTGAAGGGGCTGAAAATCGGGACGGGGAGGAATTGGGCTACGTGGCTGGACACTGACCTCCCGAGTGGACAGAACAGGACGCAGCGGGACCGTGGCCTGCGGTGGCCACCAGCACAGAGGTGCCCAGGAGACAGAAGTTCAGACACCGCGGGGCGGGGGTGCTTTGGGCATAAAAGGCCCCTTCTAGGTTTTCTCTCATACACTCTGTCTTGCACGTTCTGTCTAAGCAATCGGGGAGAATCCGGAACGCCCTCCCCCTGCCCCCCACGTGTCTCCGGAAGGTCAGGCTGACTCTGTGCTCCGAGGGCCGCCAAGCGGGAGGGTCTGGTGCCCCCATCCCGCCCCCCGACTCAGGTCCGGGCTCACGTTGAGAGTGCAGCCATTAGAACCTTGGCACACCCTCTTTCTCCTTCCACCCGCGTCATTAGCGGGCTCCAATGATATGAATCAATTTCAATTTCTATAAATCAGGTGATTGGGAAAGAGGTGCTGTCCACTTTCCCTTTCCACTGGGTGGGCTCAGCAGCAATAAACCTCCGCCCGTCAAGGACCGGGATGCTCCGCTCCTCACAGGTGCCACCCGTGGGCCGTGCGTCCACGGGGACCCCTGGCCTCTCCGCGCCCGCGTGCTGCCCTGAGCCCTGCTCTGTTCTTCTCCTGGGGCCCACCCTCCGCGTCCAGGTCCTGTCTGGGCCTGGGTGACCGTCAGCAGCCGGGACTTCTGTCAGGCAGGCCCCCGGCCCAGCCAGGCCTGGCACGTGCAGCATGTAGCCTGCACACGCGGTCCCCTTGGCTGGACGGCCGCCCCCGGCCAGCACCTGAAAGTGCCCCCTCCCTCCCGCGGCTGCGGGGGGTTTCTGGAGTCCAGCCCCCGCCCAGTGCTGGGACCAGGGATCTGCGTCCTGTTCTGGCCCCTTAGCCCTTCCTGTCACCTCCATTCCACAGGGAGCGAGGCTTCCGATGAACGTTAAAACATCACGAGAAGGACAATTGCTGGGGTCTTTTTCTTTTTTGAAGTTGGGCATCTCAACCGATGCCCCAGCAGGGTCCACATGGACCGTCGCCCGTGGCCTCTGCCCCGCTGGGCCCCCGGGGAGGGTGCCGGCAGGATGCGGTTGGGGTGGGCTCCGGGCTGCAGGGGCACAGCCCCTGTTCTCCCCTCGGAGCGCACACGTGCCCAGGGTCCGTGTTCGCCGCTCGCGTGGCATTAGCAGGGCCACGTCCGCTGGGGTGGGGCCTGGCTGCCTTTGCGCTGTTATAGTTCCCTCGGGGCCGGGGCTGCTCGCTGCTGGACCCCGCGCGCTGGCCCGGCTGCAGGGGACGCTGCTCGGGGACCCTTGGTGGCCCTTTCTCGGGACCCGGGCTGTTGTGCAGCGTGGCAGCCAGGTCGTCTCCCAGACTCACACAGGACAAGCCGCGCTGATCGTGGGTCCTGGACGCAAGGGGACTTGGAGCAAAGACCGTCTGCCAGTGGGAGAGTCGGGTGGGAGCCTCTGTCGGGGTCCCTGGTCGGTTCGCGTGCAGACGCCTTTTATGGGACTTCAATTCGATGGGAAGGGAGAGCGTGGCCGTGCCATTCCCACGCGTCGTCAGGTGTGGGAGTCGGAAGCCATCTCGTCTCTTTTACTGGCACCTCTGCGGCACGAAGGTCCTGGCAGGTGCGTGATCCTTTCAGGAGGGAAACAGGAAGGGTTTAAAAACGGTTCTTCCCGAAACTGAAGAAGTGCCGGGACGCTCAAGGTGGCCTTAGGGTGCTTGGCCGTGTCCCGCGCTGTCTGCGGCCGTGTCTCCAAGGTGCGGCTCCTGACTGGGCCGCCAGGGGCTCCGTGTCCCCACGCGGTAGAAAAAGCGCCTTTGCTGACTTGCAGAAGCGGTGGGACCAGCTGACAATGTGCTTTCTGCTGAGCCCCACCCGGGTGGTGGGGACCCTTCCTGCAGCGAGGGACTCTGGGGCCCCACGGAGGACGCAGCAGTGGGGCGCTGCTTCCCCAACTGCCCTCTGGGCCCCCCGTGGGTCCCCAGGGGTCCCCTCCCCGCGCTGTGACTCGGCACGCTTGCCTGCAGAGCTCGGCCGCGGGCCGCGGGCAGCGTCCCTCCTCCCATACGCGCTTCCTGTCAGCCGGACTGAGGCGCGATTGTGGCCCAAAGGCCACTGTCCCCAGAGCGCGTCCTCAGGCTCCCGCAGGGGCCCCACGCTGGGAAATGTCAAGTATTTGGGGTTGCCCACTGAAGGGTTGTTATTTTGGTGGAAGAAAAGAAGCGCTTTTAACTTTTGAAGTGAAGCGCTGGGGTTTGGAGGAGCGGGTGGGGACGTTGGTGATAATGAGGACTTTGTTTGCAGCCGTGACTGGGGGCCCCGGGCGGGCGGGCAGGGCCGCGGCGGGGGCGCCAGCACGCAGGGCTGGGTGGGGGCGCAGGGGCGGGAAAGGAGGCGAAACACCTTGGAAGGGTCGCTGGCTGTGGCTCCCGCGGCTCCCAGGGTGTTCCGGGGTGACCCTCAGCGGCGGCTCGTGGCGGGACCCCTAACTTCCAGGGATCAAGGGTCAGCCTGTCCTGACTCGGGGCGGGCCTTTGGGGTACCCCCACCCATTCCTTTGAAAAGCCGTCTGAGACAAGCAACTTTCAGAAGGGTGAGCACCCTGTCCACCGGAGGAGGCCCTCCCTCGCCCGCGGCGGCGGTGGCTTTTCTGGGTCAAGGTTGGGCATCCCTGTTTGCCTGCCCCCTGTGCCGGCTTCCGCGGCAGACGAGTGGGGCGGCCGTGGGGGGCGCTCCAGTGTCCCTCCCCCTCGGTCGGATCGATGCCCGTACCTGGCGGTACAATGCCAGCCTGTAGCTAAAAATAGATCTCCTTTGTTGCGATCCTCAGAACAAAGGGGGAGACTCCAGGATCAGACCACGGCAGCCGTGCCTGCCCCCAGCCTGCCAGCAGCGGCGTGTCTGCTCTCGCAGACGGAGTTGCCGTTGAAACATGGGGGAGGCGGAACCTGAGCAGCGTGAAGGCCCCTGTGCTCAGAAACACTCTGCTGGGGCTGGAAGGGACCCCCCGACACCCCTCTGGCAGGGGAGCGGTAGGACTTAGGCCGAAGTGCGGGGCAGCCGTCCCCAGGCCTTTTGGGGGGACCCAGCATTTTTCAAAAAGCGAGTTCTCGTCAAAGACACGCAGGACATAAATCCTTAAAAATCTGGTGAGCCTGGTTCAACTCTTGCGGGGCATCTCCTGCCTTCCTTCCGGCTTGAGAGTTTCCGGCCCTGGACGGAGCACCAGGCGCTCTGCCCCTTGGTCCCAGGTCCCATCACGGCGCGGAGGCCTGGCCGCGGCCCGGCGAGGTGGGGGTGGGAAGGTTGGATCCTGGAGGGTCACCGAATGTTAACTAGACAGAAAGCGCTCTGTGCGCCTTATCTGCATACGGGAGGAGGAAGCCCGTGTAAATAATACGTGTGTTCCCCATCATGAATGTCCCCTTTCTCCTCGTTTTCTGCCTCGTATTAGAGAAATGGCGTTTTTCTTATATGAGACGTTGGACGCTCGCCAACAAGTTTTTCTTTTAACTTGATATTTCGGGCTCTGATCTTTGTTCGAGCCACAATGGCGTGGATCTCGCGCTGCCGGAGGTCAGTGCCGCCGCCGCGTTCCCGCCCGGCCTCCGCGCGGAATGTTTGTTTTCAAAACAAAGAGTCGGGCCGCAGCCGAGGGATCGCGTATCAGGACGGGGTTTCCAGCCGAAAGGAAGAGCCCCCCAGCCTTCCCCTCGAAGGTCAGATGTGGCTTATTACGGTTATAAGACGGGCCTGCGATGGACGAATCCAACGTCCCGTAACCCTCCTTTGTGGCAGAACACGCAGTCGGAGGCTGAACATGACATTGTTTTCTTTTGACAACGCGTCCGCGGGACCACGGCAGCTGCTCCCCGCTCACAATAGCAGATTAATTAACACAATCGTGGGCTCTTGGCTCTCACTCAACGCGAGGGTCTGCAGCCGGGGAGATAGGTAAATCCTGGAAGTGCGGCCGAGATAGCGCACCCGCTACGTGGCTGCGCCGCCGGCCTGCGGGGCCCTGACCCCGGGCCGGCGTGGCCGTGGCTCCAGGAGCCCGCGTGGCCCGGCCGCCGCACCTCTGCCGACGCTGTCACGCCCGGCGTTCGGGGGACCAGACGGGCAAGGGGAGCACCTCCCTGGCATGAGCAGCTTCGGTGAAAACAGCAATCAGTCTGCCGGCAGCATTTGGAGTCTGCAGGGTGTTTCGTGCTTTTTTTGAAGTTCAATCATGGCTTTCCCGAAATATCTCCCTTTTGCTGCCACTCTTTTTATTTATTTGTTCGCCCCTCCCTTGGGGCTCATCGTCCTGGGCAGCCAGGACGTCCGTCCCTCAGGACCAGGAGTTCTTCTCCCCAGGGACAGCGCGTGGGGGGGATGCGCCCTCGCGGGGGGGCAACGTGGGCTGGCATTTGGGGGTTGACACACCCTCGCGCGGGGACACACGCGGGGCTTTGCTTAGGAAACCGTCCTGCCGGGCTGGGCACCAGGGAACCGGGCCGCGGGCCCCACAGAATTTCCTGCGGACGCTGTTTATCCAGCGCCCGCGGCACGCGCTCCGCTAATTTACTTTCTGTTGCTTTAGTTCGCCCAGAAATGGAAAATGTGACAAGTTTTGCGGGATTGAAAGGCTCATTTTGTAGACACGTAGAGCAAGGGAAAGAATCCGTAATTGGGCGCCTTTCGGAGGCCCGGGAGGAGGACGTGCAGGCCGCTCCCCGCTCGCGGCGGGGGTGCGGGGGCTGAGAGGGGTCGGAACCCCTTCTGCGCTTGGCAGGAAGGTCAGGGTGTGGCCACGCTGGGCACGGACATCCAGGTGCTGTGGGAAGACCAGCAGGTGAAGGTGAGGTCCCTGAACTTGTGCTCAGTGGGGGTCCCCCACCATTCGAAGCTGAGCCCTCCCTGCCGGCCCTGGGGGTGCAGGCGGACGCACCTGGGGGGCCGCATACACCCCTGGGTGGGCCGGCTGCCGGCGACTGTCCTGGGGCGCAGAGTGGCCACCCCTGCCGGCCGCCGGCGGGACGTTGGCTGCGCAGCAGGGAGGCCCTGGAGCTCTGCCACCCCCTGGACCCCACCCTGTCGCTGTCCCCTGTGGAGCTGGTTTTACTCAAATAAAACAGCTGAAGGCTCAGAGCCCGTGAATAGTCCGTAGAAGCGTTATTTAGAAACAGTTGAACGTTTGATTCGGCAGCGAGACGAGAACGGAGAACAGGAGCCTGCAGAGGTGGACGGACGGACGGACGGACGGCAGACAGGGAAGCGGGGACTGGCACCCCGGGAGGAGCGTGACGCTAGGTTGTTCAAGGTCAGCGCCGGGGCCACCAGCGCGCCGGGGGGCAGCCGCTGCCTGGGTGGACGCCGAAGGCCCCGGGTGCGGCCGGGCGGGAGTGCTGCTGGGACCGGCGCTGACCTCGGGGTCCCAGTGTGAGTGTGGGGCGGCCCCGGCCCGGCCCGCGGGGCCTTCGGACTCCGTTCCCAGCCACGGTGGTGCCACCTGTCCCTCCTCCTCCGTCCCCTGCCCCCAGGGCCCCTGTCGGAGCTCAGAGCGCCCAGAGTGTGCGGGGGTTGGGGGGGTTGCAGCAGGTCCCCGGGGTCGCACTCCGTGGCCAGAGCTGCCCAGCGGCAGCGGGGCCGGGAGCACGGCGTCCCTGCACAGCGTCTTTGCGGTGTGGGGACGTTGCTCCGCCCAGCCCGCAGCAAACCTGGAAGTGGACGCGGTGGGCAGGGTGGGGGGTCGCGCACGTGGGGGACAGGAAGCGGGAGGGTGAGCGGAGACTCCTGCGCACGGGCAGCGCCCACCGTGGGCCGCGCGACCCCTTGGACGGCCCGGCCGGCACAGAGGACCCCGCACAGGGATGACGTGTCCCCGAGGGGCGGCCACCGGCATGGCCTGTGGTGGGACCGGCCAGTGTTGGTTGGGTGAACGGACCGGAGGAAGGAGACGGCGTTTATCCGAGGCTCCAGGTGCAACAGAGCCGAGTTTTGGGGTGCACTTCCTGCTGAGTCCCCCCTGCACCCCGTGAAGGGCCCTGGGCACCCGGGAGACAACGGAGTCCCTTCACGCCCTCCGCTCGTCTCTCTGCGGCGCCCCTGCTGCCCCCTGACTTGTCCAACTTGTGCCCATCGCCTGAGGCTCACGGGGTGGCCAACTCCTCCACGCAGGTCTCCCTCACTGTCCCCCTCAATGCCGGAGGGGTGTCTGCAGGTGCCACCACGCGCACGGTGAGATGCTGGCAGCCACCAGGGCCGTCCCCGGGGAGCCCGGCATCTACGAGGCAGGGTTGAGTCGTCCGTGATGGGCTTGGGGGGCCTGCGGGCCCTTGTGGCCGGGGGGCGAGGGTCACGATGCTTCGCCTGGTGACCTTCCTGCTGCAGGTAACGCTCTGTCTCCACGAGCCCCCTGGGCGCACTGCTGGTCTTCCCTGTGCGCGGTGGCCCAGCAGGCCAGCATCCGCCTGGAGGAGGGAGGGCCACCCAGACATGCGCCCACCTGCGCGGCCATCGTGGCCACCGAAGGAGACTTGGGCTTCCGGCCCGCGTGCTCTCTCTTTAGAAAAGGGACGGTGCTCACGCGGGGCTCTGCTGCCCTCATTCCCATGGGGGCCCTGGACCGGGTGCCGCCCCCACCCCACCCCCGTGCCCACGGTGGGGCTGGACGGGGTCCCGCACTCATGGACACCTGGAGTCTGGGGACCAGGGTCCCCCGAGACGCCGCGCTCTGCGTGCTGCGTGTGGGCAGGAGGCAGCGTGTGGGCCGCCGGGTCCGTAGCCCAGACGTGGGACAGCGAAGCTCTAAGCGGGACCAGTGGCCGGGGCAGCCCCGAAGCCTCGCTTCCTGCCTCGTCAGCCGTGTCCCACCGCCCGTGTCACCATCGAGGTGCCCCCGGCCCGTCCCGTGAGCGCCGGGACCAGCCTCGCCTTCTGTCACTTGCTGAGGAGCATTGGCCACGGAGGGAGAAGGGAAGCCCCAGGACCACAAAGTTGAGCAGCCGCCGCGCCCGGGTCCTTTACCGGGGAGACGAGATGGGCGGCTCAGTGCCCGTTTCTCAGAGGGTCCGAGAGGCGCAGGGCGGGTGGGTCTGTCACCGGGTCCGTGGATGACCAGTCCCCCAGGCCCGCTGAGGCCTGCAGGGCGCAGGCTGTAGGCGCCGGGGGCCACAGCTTGGGGGGCCGCCGTGGGGGGCCGCCGTGGGGGTCGCCTGCGCGCTGGCTCCATTCAGCTGTCGCCGTTTCGTTGGTGCCACAGGTTAGGGTGCCAAGAATAAAAATAGGCCAGGCTATTTTCACTCATTCTTGGTACTTCTTCCTTTTTTTTTTCTCCAATGCCATTGAAACAGAATTCTAATTTTTACGCAAATGTGTCATCTCAATAAATGGCTACATTGTTGCACGTTGCTTGGGGTATGTAAAGCCCACCTCTTCCCCAGGATGGCTGGTCTCCGATAATACCCCCGCAGTCGGTGGGAAAACACGCGTCCGTGGGTAGCGTCTGCTTTTGGGGGGCCCGGGTGTGCTGGTAAGAGACGTCTCTGGGTAGGGTGCCCGGGCATCACCCTGTGCCCGTAACAGGACTTTGGAGCTCACCTTCGGTCCCCTGGATCGCAGGGTCTCTGCCAGACCAACGCACACACGTGACTCATGGTCACCAAGCCCTCGTATGGCCGCCTCTGGGTGGCGTCCTGCGTCGGCACGCTTTGGGGGTCCCTCTGATGTTACCCTAGAGGCTGGTGCTGTGAACTGTTTGGGTCGCCTCCCATGTGTGGGTTGGAATCGGGCCCCCAGTAGGGTGGCGTTGGGGTGGGGCCTCCTGAAGGGACGTAACGTGCCTTCCTAGGGAGCAGGACAGAGGGTCCACCCGGGTGCGTCCGTGTCCCTCCCGCAAGCCGAGAGGACGTGGGTGGGCCCCCGAGTGGCGCCCACGAAGGGCAGGAGGCTCGGGTGTGTGACCCAGGACCCGGCTGCGCCGATGGGTTGGGGACCTCGAACACCATCGTTTTTCCTTCAGCTGGACTTGTTGTGATTCACTCCTTGGGCCAAAATAAATCCCAGATGTGGCGAGGAGTTAAATGCCAAAGAAACACATGAGAAGAAACCCTGGAAGACCTCGAAGGAAACACAAGTGTTTTTGCAACGGGCAGGCGGGGGCCTCAGCCCAGACCCTCTGGAGGGGGAAGGGCAGCAGCTTCGACCGCGGCCCAGCGGGCGCAGGGTGGCCCGGCGTGGCCCCGGGAGGGGCACGGGGGGCGAACCTGACGTCCGGCGACGGAACCTCCAACGCGGCGAGCGCGGCCCCCGTGAGGACCCGTGGCCAGGCACCGTGCGGTCCCACCCGCGGGCGCAGAGGTGGCCCAGGACAGGCCGTGGCTGCCTCGCGACAGCAAAGGGTTAAGGTTCCCGGTTGGAAGGAAAAGCTCTTGCCCATTGATCCGCAGAGACAAACCCTCCAGTAGAAAAACGGTCAAAGGACCTGAGCAGGCAGCTCGGAGCAGGAGAGGCGCAAGCCGGGGGTCGATAATCAAAGGCCGGTAAAGGAAATCTGCCAGCCGGTCGATGCGGGGGGCCGGCCCGCGTCTCCCGACGCACGGCGCCCGCAGAGGGTGCAGGGACCCCGGGGGCCCCTGAGCCACGTCCTTCGAGCCGCGGGCACGCGTGTCCCCGACTTCAGCAGAACAGGGGACCGAGGGCTCCTGCCCTGGGACAGCGTGGCCTGACCGGGGTGGCCTGAGTCGGCGTCCCTGGGGTGCAGGGGCCACGTGCTCACGCCTGAGCCCCGCACGTTCGTCCCTCTGGTCACTGTCTTTTCCTCTGTCTGCCGGTCAGGTGGGCCATGGGATGGAGGACTCGTGGGGATTCGCTTAAAAATATAGTCCCGTGTGGTTTGGATTTTTTTTTTTTTTACAATGACTGCATGTTATTTTTTAATACCTTATTTCTGTTTAGAGAGAGGGGACGAGAGGGGGAATAAGAGGGAGAGAAACGTCCACGTGTGGCTGCCTCTCACGTGTCCCCGCAACCCAGGCCCTGGCTGGGAATCGATCCGGCGACCTTTGGGATCGCGGGCGGGCACTGCGTCCGGTGAGCCACACCCCGCCGGGCTGCATGTTTCAGTTTAGGAAACGTGTGTGTTTTAATTTTGAAAGGCAGGAGAAAGCCCAGGGGGCAAACGTGACGGAGGAGGTGAGAGTGAACCCCTCAGCACAGAGGGTGTCCTGACCGGAGCCTGACCCCTCCCGCCCGGGGAGCTGCTGTGCGTCTTTCTAGACTTTTCTCTGGGGAAAATCTCTGTTTCTACCGGGAAGGCTCCGCCGTCTTCAGACCAGGAGCCTGCAGGGCCCAGAGGGAGAAAGCAGGTGGCCGGGGAGCGCAGGACCGTTTTGCTTCCAGGTGGCGAACGCGTGCGCAGGGGGCGGGCGGTGGGGTCCCGGGACCAGCGCTCTGTCGGACGGGTGGGGGGACCCGGACTCCCCGGGACGTCCCAGGGGGTCACGCTCACAGTCGCTAGCAATTTGGCAAACGTGCCCCAAGCCCCCCAGGAAGTGGGCCTTCATCATCTTAGCAATTCTTTGATGAAACTGTTCCTAAATACGTGCACACGCTACACATCAGCTGCATCAGCTGATCAAGGATGTTGGTCCAGAGCTGCTCACGGCTGCTCAGCCGGCCCGCGTGAACCCGGACTCAGGCTCCACGGCTTCCAGAGGGTGGGTCCCCCGTCCGCACGGGCCGCGGGCAGGGCCGGCGTCACCGTGTCTTACGAAGGACGCCCAGGGCACCGCAGGGGTGGGGAAATGAGGAGGTAGGTGAGCGGCGGAAAGGGAGAGGCTGGCCAGGCCAGAAGAGGCTGAACTCGGGAGACCAGGCGAGGTTGCAAAGCTGCCGGCGAGCCTGTGAAACGCAGGCATTTTTCCGGGACGAAACCGCCAGCCTCGGACCGAGAGGGCAGAGAGGGGAGGACGGCCCTTGACAGCTGACCTTTGCGAGGGCGGAGAGCCGTGGCGGAGGGCGGAGGGCGGAGGGCGGAGGGCGGCAGGGCGGGCGAGGCCTGAAGGGCCGGGGGAGGCAGAGAAACACCAGGCACGTGAGCCCAGCTCTGCCCAGCGGCCTCCTCGCGGTGAAGGGGGCGGCCGATGGGTGACAAGGGGGGACAGGCCCGGTCATTGCCCCCCGACCTGGTTCAGCTGTTTCCCCCTCGAGGGGTCACGGCCTCCCTCGCAGGCTGGTGGCCGCTTGGCGAACGTCTCTGTCCCACGTGGCTCAGGGCCCGCAGGCCCGGTTCTGCGTTTGCTTGGCCCCTGTGGCCGCTGAGTGACCAGGAGGGCGGGTGGCCCTCCTCTCCCGGCTTCCAGAGGCGGGAGCCGCTGCCTGAGGTTGGGGGGCACCCTGACTGCATCGCGGACCCCGCGGTGGCCTGAGAAGGAGGAGAAGCTTCTGGAAGGGAGGCCGGTCCCGGGGGAGAGCGGGGCTGGCTGTGAGCAGGGCCTCCCTCCGCCCCTCCGACAGCCCGTGTCCGCGTGTCCCGTGGGCGGGGCGTGACGAGGGCTGCTGGAGACAGAACCGTGTTCCCGAGGGGTCTACCGAGGACCCTCAGGGATGCCCCTGGCGATGCAGGCGAGGCCGCTGGACGTCACCCGGTTGGCACGCAGGCCTGTGGGAACCTTCGCAGCCCGTGGCAGGGCAGGAAGGCGGAGGTGAGCCGGTGGGGGGCGCGCCGTCTCCATTCCTGGGTGGCGTGGGACAGTCGTGGGTCCTGGCTGTGGGAGGATGACAGCCCTTAGGGACAGAGCTGTCAGGTCCAGCTGCGCTCGGAGCTCAGCGGTCAGTGCACGGAGCCTCCCTGTCCTCAGGGACACCTGTGCACCCCGGTCTCCACAGTGGAGTCAGGCTGTGCTGGAAGGACAAGCCCTGCGTGAAGTAGGGTCGTCCCAGGATGGCTGCTGGCAGGAGCAGAAAGTGGGGGAACCCGGGCAATCCTGGCTCTCCTGCTACTTCCGTTGGAGGCGTGGCCTGTTCAAGGGGGGGCCCCCAGGCCTGATCCCCTGTGTGACGCAGGCCACGTCCCTGCCGCAGAAGGTGGTGAAGCAGGAGTCCACTGCCAGCCGCCCCGACAGCATGGAAACGCCAGTGCCCTTCCCTTAAATGTAAATCTCACCCGCACACACAGTCGTAAAAGTAAATCTGTTTCCGATTACTAGCGATGCACCCAGGTGCTTGTTTGTTATGAGAAAGGCCTGTTCATTCGTTTTCAGCCGTGAGAAGTGCCCTGTACCACGGACACGCAACTGAGTGGCTGCTGACACATGCACACGCCGGCCCTTCAGGGGCCACGCAGGGGCCCTGGGCAGCCACGCGGGGCCCTGGGGTGACGGGCGGGCACGGCAGACGCGGTGGGCGCACAGCCGCTGAGCACTGTGCTCGGACCACTCTGCCCTCGCCCCGGCTTCGGGCGCCCCTGTCCTGAGGCCGTGACTCGGCCTCGTTTTCCCTTCTCGGTGGCTGATCAGGCGGCAGCGGGAGCTTTGGGGGGAAAAGGTGGGGGCTGGCATGGCGGAGAGGCGCCGTCACCTGGCTGGGCCCCTCGCCCTGGCCATGGCCGGGAACCCTCCCGGGGTCTCCAGGGGACAGTGTCCCGGGAGCTTCGGGTGGGTGGTCTCCAACCAGGCCTGTCTGTTTCCGCGTAGGGAGACCGGGGACCCTTCCACGCCTGGGAGGCCTGCCAGCCCTGCAGCTCTGCATCCTCGTGGGGCCGGCCGGGCCACCAGGTGTCCGGGGCCCAGGCCAGCAGCGAGGTGGGCTGTGTCAGGTTTCCCACGCCACCTCCCAGGGGTTGCAACTTGGCGGAGAACAAAGGGAACACGCAGGCCCGAGCACCGCAGGGCCCTCAGCTGGGCGGGAGCCCCGTGGACGGAGCGTGGGTCACCGGCTCGTCCCTGGCACGGTGCACAGGGGGGCGTGCGGTTTGGCTACCGCTTCCTGTCCTGCCTGCCGGACACTGTGCGGTGCCCAGCGCCCAGCTCCGGCCACTGGCTCCAAAACTCTGCCCTGGAGCCTGTCCCCGGGCTGCGGGCTCGGGTGCCGCCCTGCGGCTGCTAGGGTGACGCAGACCCCCGGCTGTTTTGTTTGCATCCCACGCTCAGGAGGCTGTGAGGGGAGCCCTGGGTCACACGCAAACCGTGAAGGGGCCTTCAGTTCCTGGAGGGTCACGGTGGTGCTGTTGGCCTCTGGGAATGTCTGTGTTGCGGGTCTGGGTGGGGCTGTATGTCAAGGCCGTGTCCGCTGCCCCAGCCGTCAGCGCCTCCCGGTCTGAGCTGACGCTCACCCGCTGGCACCCCCACTGCAGCCCCTGAAGTGGTCCCCATCGAGACACCCGTGGAACATTTTTAATGTAATTAATCGGGCAGGTAGGGCATCACAGGCATAACATCGTGACTTGAGCCCGAGCTTCCGTGGGGTGGAGGGGACCCGGGTGTCCGGGTCCACGTTGGTGGCGCGGCCACTCGTGTCTGGTTGAGACTCACACAAAGCTTCCGGGGTGGGTGGGGTGCTGGAGTCCGAAGGGGGGTCCGTGTGTCTCCGGGGAGCAGAACTCTGGGCTCACGCTCGGACCCGCGCGGCGTGCGGATCCACCGACTTCCATTTTAGACTGAAAATGCCACCAGGTTTCCGGGTGGCAGCAGGCGGGACGGCCGAACGCTGCGGACCCGCGTTCTTCCACACCCGGAGAGGCAGACCCGAACACAGAATCTAAAATGGTTGTTTTTCTGGTGCCTGCAGAATTGTTGGATGAGGGGCTGCGGAACACCTGCCTTAAAATGTCGTTCAGAGCATCTCCCGAATGTCGTTTCCCTTAATTGACTTGGAAATGGCCCAAATGTATTGCTGAATGCAGTCTAATTAATATTAATAATAAATGCCATTATTAACATCAAAGAACATCTGGTGCTCCTGTTTACTCGCAAGCCTTATATGTAACACGCTCCGCGGTGGTTTTATCTCGCAAACCTCGTGCAGTAAACAGGTCCGGTCGGGCGGGTCAAGGCAGAGCCCCCGTCTAGGCAACGTGCACTGATTTTAAAAAAAAAAAAATCAACTATTTTCTTCGGGTCACATCGGTTGCCGTGAGACGCGTGCGGGTTAGAGGTCCCTGGAGTAAACCATTCTGGAAAAAGAAAAAAAAAAAAAAAAAAATGCTGCAGCCAGCATCTGCACATTGGCTACATTAGAGTTTTGTACAATAAATCAACCGCTGAATAACTTTAATCTAAAATTTCATTAAGTAGTTCTTGTCAGGTAGTAAAGTTGGATAATGCAGTGCTGTTTAATGATAATTGGTGTTTGGTTAATAAATTCTGCAAGTTCGAATTACTTTCTAGCAATCTATAGAATGCAAACCTCAGCAGTGTAACTAAACCTCAAATTGATTAACTTGCATGAACCAGGCGCTCACAAAGATGGCAGCCTTCCAAATAAAAAAAGAGAGCAGCGCATCAGCCGGATGGTGTTATGTTGCCGTGGAGTCAGGAATAAATCCCCCGGGTGCATTTTTAAAAGCTTATGCCTTTGAAATGATGTCATCATATTTTATATATTTTTTTCCCCCTTTTCTTTCATATTTTCTTTATATGTACACACACTGAGGTCACTGGTTCAACCAGGCACGTGACGCATTAGAATAATGGAAAGCATTTTTTTTTTTTTTTTTTTTTTTTATATCATAGCATCAAAACCACAAAACAATTTAGCTGGAAAGTATTATTGAAAGGGCGCCATTCCCCGCGAGCTGGTGCTGTGCGGCAATTAATGGAGGCCGGGTGTGGCCGGGGACGGCTCCGCCGGCGTCTCCAGTGTGAGGAGGAGCAAAGCGAGAGCCCTCGGCGCGGGAGATGGCGCCTGGCTGTTGGGGTCGCGGGCGGCGGTTCGGGGCGCAGGGCAGGGGCCCCGGGCGCATGAGCTTGGAGCTCGGGTGGGCGCCTGGCAGAAGGAGGGCGGCCGCTGCTGCTGGTCCCCTCCCCACAGCTGCTGGGAGGTTGGTGTCCTTCGGTCAGCGACGGCTCCAAGTGACGAATGACGCTGGTCAGGAACCCAGGGCTCCGGTCCACGTAGGCGGGCTGGGCAAGGGCGCCCGGCCTGGGAGGAGTGGCCTGGGGTCGGGCACACGGTTCTCCGGGCCCCCAGGCAGGAGGCCACCGAAGTAGGTCCTGCGGGCTCCTCAGTGTTAGGTTCGGAGGTGACAGGTCCCGGGGCGAGGCCGGTGGAAGGGGACAAGCCTCCTCCTGGCTGATGTTGGAGCCGCCTCTGCAGCTGGTGTCCCTCCCTGCGGAAGGGGACTGGGAAGGCCCCCCTGACTGGGGACCGAGCACCCTGGTCTACAGGGGCCAGGGCCAGCTGCCGGCCGTCCTGCGGGGCGTCCCGTGCGCCCTCTGGCTTCCGGGGAGCCTCGCCCAGCCGGCAGGGCACGGCCACCCAGGTCCAGTGGGTCCCCCCGCAGTGGCCCCTAAGCCCTGTCAGGGGAGCTTTGCTTTTGCAGCCAAGCAGGTGGCACCAAGCGGCACATGTTTTCCTGTGGGGACGAGCCCAGCGGTCAGACCCACCCTCTCCCTTCCGAGGCCGTCACCCTGTTGGAGCCGTTTGTCATCCTGCGACGGGTGCGTGGGGCAGGTGGCTTAGCACCCCCAGGAGCCAGTCTGTTTCCAGGGTCCCTCCCTCCGCCCGGGTGGCGGGTGAGGTGCCTCTCCCACTTGTGTCCCGCCCGGGAGGTGGCGCAGACCAGTGGGAAAGGCTGTCACTGTCGGGGCCTCTGCTGGCCTCCTGCCGGGCGGCCTGGCCAGCGGGCCCCCCAGCGCTGGGCCACCACACCCGGGAGGGCTCCCGGCAGCCGCCACGACGCCCTTTGATCCCTGCATCTCCGTTTGTGGCCGTCACCCTCCCTCCACAGCGCTCCGTCTCGGGGGTCAGGAGACCTTGTCTTGGTTGGGCTTTGCCCGCAGGTGCCGGGGGCCTGGCCTGTGTGAGCCTCCTCTTCCTCGCCATGTGGGGCGTTGTGCTGCGGCCGCCCAGGGACCCGCTGCCACCGCCATGACAGCGGCCACAGCCTTCGTAGCGTTCGCGTTTACGTCAGCGGGTCCATGTGGTACCATCGCCATGTTCTGTACGTGTCTGGCCGTGTCAGCACGGGCACGTGTCAGTCAGGCCTCTGCTGGCCTGAAGCTGCAGGCGCACAGTAGGGCCAACTCGTGCCCGGAGCTCACCGCTTGTCCTGGGGCTGAGCCCTGCTGGTCGGGGCGGTGACGCGGGGACAGACACCAAGTGGCACCTCCTGGTCCTGGATGGGCGCCCAGGAGTCGGAGGTCAGCCAGGGACCAGCGGAGAAACCTGCACCAGCCTGAGCTCCGTCCCCAGGGAGGCCGACAGGCCAAGGGCAGAGGGGAGAAGCGGCTCCTCTGACATGTGTGTTGTGACCTAAATTCTTGGAGACGAATGTCACCTGTGAAGAGAACGGGGCACCGAGCTCGCTGCAGGATGCAGACATCAGCCTGGGGGTCCCCTGCCTGCAGGTGTCCCCCGAGGGTCCCCAGGCAGCCGCCCCCTGGGCCGGGGCTGCCGTGTCCCACCGGCTCCGTGATGTGGCCGCCGGCGGGGGGCAGCGCTGGCTTCCACAGGTGCCTGGGGAACGAACGCACGTCCCAGCAGACGCCGGGGACGGGAGCCGGGCGAGGGCTTCCGGGCAGGACTCAGGCCTGCGGGTGTCCCTGGGGAAGCCAGGGAGATAAGACAGCGTCTTCCACAGGGACAGGTCAGCCGACACGTGTTTATTGAGTGGCCGGTGGGCCGGCTCCGTAGGCGGTGATGCGACAGGCTGACCCACGAGGGGCGGGGGTGGCCGCCCTGAGCAGGGCACCGTGGAGGACAAATGTCCAGGAACGGCGCAGGGTCGGGTGGGCTGGGGAGGCCACGGGGCGTCGCCGGAGGAGGGCGTTGGTCACGGGGGACCGTGTGGGTAGGGGCAGCGGCGACAGAGCCCCCGCGCCGCACGGTGGGGAAGTGCGTGTCCCTGGGCCGGGCCCCTCCCTGTGGCTCTGCGGCTGCTCCGCTCCGATCCACGTCCTTCTGGTCGCGACCTTTCTGGTCGCAACTGGGTGTCACAGCCGTGGGTCGGGGGCGCCTGCCCCCCTGGACCGCTGTCCCTCAGCCTCCCGCCCGGAACTCCCGACCCCGCAGCTTCAGACAGCAGAGCCCTCAGGACAGTCGGAGTTGGGCTGTCGCCCCCGCCGTGGTCGGGGGTCGGGGTGGGGGTGGGGACGCGCAGGCGGGGAGGTGCTCCCCTGCTCCCCCCACAGCCCACTGGGCCTCCTCCCACCCCCTGCTCCCCGCAGAGGGATGTTTGGAGTCAGTGTGTCCAGGAAGAGCCTTGAAGACAGGTGCCCCCTACGCCGGAACTTGGGGGTCCGCAGATGGGGGGCTGAGCACGCTTCTCAGGCAGCGCCCACCCCAGGCGGGCAGCGCGGACCCCGAGCTGGGAGGAGCTGGGTTGTGTTTGCACCGAGGGCCCCGGCAGGGACGTCCGCTGTGCTTTGCCCTCCAGCCTCCCAGCCGATCTGCCCCCCACGTTCTGTCCCGCGGTTTCCGCAGATGGTGGCTGCCGGACCCCCCTTGAGGCGGAGCTGGAGGCTGGCGCGGTGGGAAGCGCCCACCCGCCCCCAGCCCTGCAACCCCGCAGGTGGCCGTGGTCGGAGCGGTTACCAGAACTCTGCGCGTTCCAGTGAAAACAGAGGTGCGGTTTCCATTCGTCCGTCGTGGGTGGACGGCTGTTGTGTTGCTGCTGTTTTTTAGTTGCTGACCTAAGGGAAGGGCGGTCGGTGCCCCGACTGGATCGTCCGGTGTCCCACGTGTTGGAACTTCCAGAGGCCCCGCGGTGACAGCCGCCTCGCCCCTGCAGGACTTCCGGTGTGTTCCCGCCTCCCACACCGCGAGCTCACGAGACACCGAGGTTCCTTTGGGACCCGGTGGGACCCGATTTCTCGGACGAGGAGGCTGAAGGGGTCGGGCGTGGCGGTTTGCTCAGGAACTCGGTTGCGACTCTACCACGGGGACCCGATGCCCCTCGGAGTTTCGAGGGCGCCGTGCCTGAGGGGCCCCTGCTGGCCGCACGGCTCCCTGCGCGTGGCGGCCCCTGGGAGGACCCGGGGACTCAGGAGCCTGCCCTGGTCAAGCGTCCAGCAGGCTAGTGGCGGGATTCCCAGAGCCTGGGAAGTGTTCTTGCCGAAGTTGGGAACTGGAGCAGAGCTGACATTCCTGCTAGAGGTGGCTGCCCCCGGCAGCTGGTCCCACCGTAGCGAGGGTCAGGGCGAGACCCTGCGTTGCGCCCACGCGGGTGGTGGGCGGAGGGGCCCCAGCCTCGGCCAGGCGGCCCTCAGGTGGACGGACACACTCCACCTGCCCGGAGGCCGGCCCGGTGGCCGGAGCTCCCTGGGGTCCCTCGCGCAGCGGGAGCAGAAGGGCCTCCGTGTGCACAGCGGGGACATGCAGCGGCCTGTTGTGACCTCGGGATAGATCCGGGCTCCGGCCAGTCTCTGCTGGGCCTCACGGGGTCCTGCTGGCGGAAGCCCACCGCCCAGCCTGCTGCTCAGGCCACCAGCCGGCTCTGGCCGTGTTCCTCCTGCCAGTGCCAAGCGCAGGGTGGCCCGACTGTGCCCGGAGCCAAGGCCAGTGGTGTGTCCTCCGGGGTCCGCCCGCCGCCTCCAGGAAGGTGTGCACTGGGCCGGGCGGAGCCGGGGGGTCGATTGTTTGGGGTCTGGGTTTTGTTTTTGGCCAATTTTTACGTGCCCACTGATATGATATGGAGGAGTTCAGTGTTGGTTTCTAAAAATTATTTTTCAAATCGTGGTCGGACCAAGGGTCTCACAGGAAAAGGGCCGGGTGAGTCCTTGGGCTCAAAATGGCAGGTGACTTCAGAGCTGACAATTGACACTTGTTTCCTGCCACTGTTTACTCTTCAATAAAAAATGCATATTTACCATAGCAACCCGGGATCACGTGTTGCCCTCGGAAACAGGGTGGCTTCTTAAAGAAACACGCACTCCACCGCGAAGGGACCGGCTTTTCAGATGCAAAACTGCGGGCTTTGCAGGGGAGTGATCTTCCCTGGGATTTAAGGCGCGTAAACATGTCATCTTTATAGAAATCATCTTGGTCCCTTGCCTTAAATTCTAGGACGTGCATCCTGGAAATAAACACAAAGTCCGCCTTGGAGAGGCTTTTGTTTATCTTGACACTCGGCCGAGTGTTTATTTCAGCACCGCGCTCTGCACGCGTGTGTCCGGGTTTCTCTGCGCCCGTCCACGCCTATGCGTATTTTTCAGGCAGCCGCCATCGGTGTCACCTGCAGGGAGCGTGGTGTGGCGTCTGATGGCTGCGGCGTCATCTGTGATTAAAGACCGCCCTGTGCGTGACGCGCCGTGGCGGCCCGGTTCCTTTTTCCACCAGGGAGAATTGCCCGGGTCTCTGGGACGTGGGGGAGGTGATGCCCAGAGCGGCTCTTCAGGGGCAGAGCCCGGCCCGTGTTGGACCTGGCGGGTGTGTCCGGTGCCACGGGGGCTGGCGGGGGGTGGCACGGAGCTGCGGGCCCCTGCTGGTGGTTGGCTGCCGGGTGCCTGCCCGAGCGCCCGGTGGGCAGCATTCCCATTGAAAGCTGCTGTGAGCTGCAGACCCACTTCGCCACCGGCACCGTGCTGAGTGCATCGGGGAGGTCCCCCCGGGAAGGGGGACGAGACAGAGTCACGTTCAGAGAAGGGGCAGCAGAGAGGGTCCCAGAAGGTCCTGCATGGCCTTCGTGCCAATGGAGCTTTGGGGAAGCGCCGCCCCGGTGCCCACCTGCGCCTGGCGACCACGCACCTGTGCTGCAGGTGTCAGTGGAGGCCGCAGCCTCCGTGCCCCTGGCCTGGCGGGGACCAGGCGGGTGTCAAAACCCCTTTCAGCCACGTGGTGACTAATCTGAAAACAAGAGCCTTGTGTGACTCTGTTCAGTGGCTTTGGGGGGAACCCAATGGTGACGTGAGGCAGGGCCCTCCGGGCAGAGGGGACGGTGACCCGGGTGGGAAGAGGAGGGTCCCCCCAGACCCTCACCTGCACCAGCTGATCGGCCCGCAGCCGGTTCCTAGCCGCCCATCGCGACAGCCGGTGTGGGCCTCCGCAGATTATGTAAAATAGCGCGTCTGTCGCCCACGTCACCCCCCGTCTGCCCGACGGTGCGTCCGCGCTCGCCGGGAGGTAATTGCTTATCATGTATCTCTGTTCCCGACACTTTTATAAAAGAGTATGTATTATGTATGGGGTGACCTTCAAATGTCAGGCATGTGTTGTGCAATAAACTGTCAATATTTGTGGTTATAAGGTACTAGATGACTTTTACAATAATTGGAACGGCTGTATTAAGAGCTCGGACCGCCCCGCCGGTTGGGGACACGCAGGCCCGGCGTTCATCAGGGACTGGCCTTCTGCTGAGGATTAGATGAAAGATATTGCGAGGTGCTTCAGATGTCGTCTTTGTTTAAAGAAGAATATGGTAAAGTTTGTCCCCGGGGGGGTGGGGGGCTTCCCTGCAAGCCGTGCCCTCGCCTTCCCGGGAAGCGCGTGGTTCCCACGGGGACCCCAGCCCCACGCCGGTGGGACAGGCCAAGTTCATGTGCAGATGTCGGTCCAGGGCCCCACGGGGAAGGATTCCTGGAAACACCAGGCCGTCACGTGCCCCCCTCCAATCTACTCCCCACTCCCACCCCACCCCTGAATGCGGGGGCTGTAAATTATCTTAAGAGGATCTTAAAAGCTGTAGCTTTTTTTCTTTTAAAAAGAAAATAAATTATGTCAGGATCTTTGGGGAGCTTATGCTTTATGGAAAGTAGGAGCTTTGTCTTTTGCTTTTAAAGAAAGTATGGAAAAGGGAAGGCATCCCAAATATTTGGCAATAATTAGGCTAGGAAGTGGGGTGCAGATGACTTTAAAAGATATCTGTCTCACGACACCCTTCTCTTGATTAGTGTCTCTCTAATTCTTCTCGTGATGACGAGGTCTCTGTTTTTTAGCAAAGAAGTCGGGGTGAGGGTTAAGAACCCCACTCCTGGAAAGCTCTTCTGTGGGTGTGCTGGTCGTGACTGTGTCTGTGGCTCCTTCCACCTGGACAGGGAGACTGCTGAAGGCACCCCAACGCCACCTCCTCCAGGAAGCCTCCCCTGACCTACCGCGTGCTCACCCTATCGGCATCACCCACAGCCCCTGGAGGTGCTGAGCACTTTGAGGCGTTTCTGGAGTTTTGCTTGTGCCGGGGGCCAGCTGCCCCCTCACAGTCAGGAGCTGGTCTCGGTGTGTGAATTCCAGCGTGCTTGCCTCCTCTGGTTGTTTCATGGGCTGGAAAAAGTGTGCACCCTTTTTTTTCAAGTGTGAACGGAGTCCCTGCCCTGAGCCGAGTGCCTACCTGGTGCCGGGCAGCGCTGACCGGTCCCGTGTTGGGGTAGCTTGCGTTCCGGCAGAGGACGGGCGGGGCAGAGAGAGGCCTGGGTGGGCCAGGCAGAGAGCGCAGGGAGTGGGGGTCCCGCAGTCACCTCCACGTGGCGCGCTCAGGGACGCCTCTCAGGACAGGTGTCTTTGGAGAGTCCCCCGGGAGGGGTCACCGCAGCAATGCCACCTGTTGGGAACCGGCTAGGAGGAGGCTGCAGGTAGGTGCAGGGATGACAGGGGTCCAGGTGAGGCCTGGGCAGTAGTGGGGCCACGACCATGAGAAGGGGCAGGGGTTGTCCTAGAGACCCACAGGCCCCGTGACCCGTCCTCCCTGCCGCACGGGACCAGGCTTTTCCCAGGACATGGGGGCTCCCTGGCCAGCCCCTCCCGGCGGCCTCCTGCCAGCCACCCTTGTCCAGCCGGGTTCTCGGTGGGCCACGGGTCGCCCTACCAGTCTCTGCGGCGGGCCCAGCCTCCCCCACCCTGCGAGGGGTGTGCAGAGGCCAAGGACACCCATCACACCAGATGCCTTGTTCAGATCGACCTGGGGGTCCCAAATCCTGCCACATTCCCAGTCTCCGTCCCCACGCCGGCCCTGGGGGCCTGGGAGAGCTGGCCGCCGGAGGACCGCAGCGGTGTTGTCCACGGCAGGGTCACACGGTGCCGCGGGGGCCCTGTCCCCAGCAGGGGCTCCACACTCCCCCACAGAGGAGAGGGGCCCTGGGCTGGGTCCCACCAGAGACGCATCTGGCCCACAGTGCTGGATGTCGGAGCCCTTGTGTATTTTAAGGGAAATTTAATCCATGTGTTTCTGATTCATTTTCACTTAACTCATCAAAATGTTGCTTTAGAGAAGCTATTTGAGATCCTAGTATCTTAGTTTCTTCTCTCCGAAGTTTAGCCTTTTTATGACCTAGTTCCCCAATTCCAGAAATCCTATCTTGCCAAAAGCAAAAAGGGTCGTTGGGAGCCTGGGTCTAAGGTGGAAAAGCGGCGGGAGATCAGCCCCCTGCTCCACCGCTGCACGGGACCCCCCAGCCCGGTCCCCCGTCCTGTGACCCGGCCGGAAGCTGGCGGTCGCCTGGGCTGAGTGGACAGCCCCCCTCCCTTTCAGTAGTGCTTAGCCGTTTCACCTGTCTGCTTAAGGCCACCTCAAAGCCGAGCACTCGGACCAAACGAACACCGACCCAAGCCACGCGCCTCCCAGGAGTTACGTGGAATGGTTTCCAGCAACGTTACAAGTTTGTGCGTATCGTTAACGTACTTTTAAGATCAAAGAAGGTCAACCTGGTCTCGATTTACCGTCGTAATCCGAGCTGGCGTTCTCATTTTATTCAAATTCAGTTCCACTAAGTGCGAAGTTTTCAACATTAGCCCAAGTGTTCAGCGTTGGCGGAGGAACGGTCCTCGCTCCGGGACTCCCTCCAAGGCATCTGTGGCTTCTCTGCCCTGAGGGGACCTTAAAACCCTGGTGTCCGGGGGCCAAGGGGGGAGCGGGATGCAATTCTTGGGGTCCCGCTCACCTTCAGACGCCAGCACGAGCCCTTTGCGCTGACGACTTGAGGCTCAGACGTTTGTGCGGCATTTGCACTTTGACGGCGACCTGCGTGACTCCCCCGGGAAAGGTACCGGTCCTCCTACCAGAGGCTCCGTAAGGGTGAAAACACGGCCGAGTTTCTTGTGCAAAAGTGGAAAACGGTGAGGCTCACGGACAGCTAGTCTACCCAGGTAGGGCTGCTGGGAGACGCTCCCTTCACCGCGTGGACTCAGGACCATTGTCACCATCACCGTCACCATCCTCATCACCACCATCCTCCTCATGATAACTGGTTTTCCGTGGAAACTTTGCCAAAACACACCTCTGGGCAGAGCCGGACCCAGCTGCCTGGCTGGGGGAGCGGGAGCTCAGGGAGCCCCTTTGCTGTCCCGCCGGCCTCCCTCTGGCCCCGGCACTTAATGCCCAGTTTGCTGCCTGGGTTGGTTGGTCAGGGGGCGGCCACCAGCCTCAGCCACTTGGTCCCAAGCCACTCAGGTCCCCGGGAGCCAGCAGGACCCTTTCTTCCGTGCAGACAACCCGAAGCTCAGACAGAAGCTCTGAGGCTGACCCCTGTGCACAGGTCCCCCTTCTGTGCACAGGTCCCCCTTCTGTCCACAGGTCCCCCTTCTGTCCCCCGAGCCTGTCTGACGGGAGGGAAGGTGCGCTCTGCGGTGGGAAAGGGCAACCCTTTAACAGCTCCCACCAGCCCCCAGGGCTGACCAAGGCCGGCAGACGCAGCATCCAACGTCTTTCTCCTTCCTGGAGGGGACAGGGAAGGGCCCCGGGCGCTGGGCGGGGCTCAGGGTTCCCGCCCAGGGCCTGGCGGGGAGCATCCTCCCCGGCACCGCACTTGGCCGGCAGCCCCGCTGGACACTTCCTGGGACCACCCACAACCCCTTCATCGTCGCTCCGTTTGTTTTTCTAGTTGGATTTAGTCTGCAAGTAAATGCCATAGGCCCCTGGCCCTCCCCGCCGCCCATCTCTGTGTAAAGTGAAAATTAGATTCTTCAATCTGCAAAGAAAGCTGTTTATCTTAGAAATGTATTCTCTTTACGGGGCCACACATATCCAGGGCGGAGGATGAAAGGGAGCAGACCCATGCCGTCACCCGGAGCAGCTGCGGTAGGCGCGGCAGCCCCCGGAGCGCGAGGACCCGTGGGGACCCAGCGTCAGAAACCCAGCATCCGGGCCCCGGGTCTGCTCCTCACGACGCTGGGAGCCGCCGGCCGCCTCCCCCCTTGAATGAGGTGCCCGGGAGCCCTCGTGCTCCCCGCTGTTTTGCGGGGACTCAGGGCCACAGGCAGGGTCGGCCCTGGCTGTTTAATCCAGCGGGTGGGGGCAGGTTTGGCATCTGCTCAAGGGTCTCCTGGGCTCTTGGGAAACTGGCCCCTGAGGGTGGAGGTGACAGCAGCGGCCAGAGGCCTCAGCCCAGGGCGTGTCCTGCTGTGACGCGCGTGGGCACGTGTTCACTGCAACACACACACGCTCTCGGGCCAGGTGGCTGTGACGGGTGCCCATCCTGCCCGTGGACAGTTGTCAACCTGCTGCTCCGCGGGGCAGCTGCAGGGCTCAGGCAGGAAGTTAGTGGGAAACCACGCGGGCAGCGGGACCCTCCGCACAGCTCTCAGGGCCGGGGGAGAGGCAGGAGGAGACCCTCCCAGGGGACCGTGCCGCCGGGTACAGGTCGCACGCGGACGGGGCCGCGGGGCCCCAGCGAGTGCACGTGGGGTCTGAGCTCCTGACCGGATAGGAAGAAAGCGCGCTCACCCTCGGCCTGTTTCCGACCTGTAGGCCTGTCCCTTCGGGGTCAGCGCGACCGCCAGCAACCGAGGTTGCCCGTGGAGGCCACTGCATTTCCCGTGGCTGCAAGTGTGGATCTCGCCTGTTGGGCTCTGTAGAGCCCCCGGGTCTGTCACTCGCCCGGAGGGGCCCCCTCCCGTCACCTCGCCTCCAGCGCAGGGGGCGGCGGAGGCTGCCGTGAGCTGGGGTCCCGCCACCCCAGGGACGTGGGGTCTGTGCCGGCGACCAGCGGCAGCCCCTGCCGCCCTCCCTGGAGACGCAGTGCCTGGCTCACGCCCGACACCCCCGTCAAGCCGCCGCGGGGCCACGGGTGTTGCCATGATGTGTCCTCCACGCAGACAGGGTTCCCGGTTTGAGTCGCTGTTCCGTCCCGGGCTGCGTGTGTACATTTCACTCCGTTTTCTCGCGGTTGGGGTTGCGGAACAGCAGCGGCAGGTTTGTCCCGGCCCTGCGCAGCGTCCTCGGGCCCAGGCGCCCAGCGCGGGGCGCGCGGCTCAGCATCAGCTCGCGGGACGAGGGCGGGACCACACGTTCCTCCTCCCTCCCGGGGGAGCACGGGGACCGGCCACAGACCCCAGGGGTAACTTCCCTCCCTGCCCCAAAATAGCTCCGGGACTCGGCAGAGACACCTCACTTACTTATTTTTTTTTTGAACATTTGTCGCCTGGTACAATGCGACTGTCATTTCAATCCGCGGCAAACTTTGCAGCAAGTCCCCGTGATACATTAATCAGATGCAACCAACACCCCAACATTTGAAAACTTTTGGAAAAAAAAAAAAAAAAGAGAGAGAGAGAAAATTTAATCGGAGCTAAGCAAAAGAAGAAATCAAACCAGCTGCTGACACAGCTGTTTCTTCTCTTGTTTAATTCAGTTCAGTATAAAGGTACCATATGCTGCTTAAACCGACGAGAGGAGAGATGAAATAATTTTAGAGAATAACAAGAAAATACATGAATTGTCAGCATTCTGTCAGATTGAAAGAATGAAACAGACAGGTGCGGTACTGACGGGTTTAACGTGGTGCGCGGCGTTGGCGGTTTCGGTGTGAACGGCTCGTGACATGTGCTGAAGTGACGTGCGAACGTTTCCCCCCGCTGCAGACATCGGGGACGAGGCGGGGCGACCGGCCGGCGTCCAGCAGCCCGCGCCGCTTCGGGACCGGAGCCTGGGCGCGGCCATGAAGGACTGCCCGTACTGCGGGAAGACCTTCCGGACATCCCACCACCTGAAGGTGCACCTGAGGATACACACAGGTGAGCGGCCCGGGAGGGGGCCCCGGACTTTCGCCCTCACGCCCCAGGTCCCCGCCCTGCGTGTCTGTCACGGGCACGGCCTGCGGGCCTGTGTGCGTCTGGACCCCGGGCCTGGCCGGGCCCCTCCCCTCCTGAAGCCCGTGCAGGTGTGTGGTCCAGGTCTGGTGACCCGGGGCCCGGAACACTCTGCAGATGGCTCCCTCCTGCTTCCAGGTGCCACGGGACGGCCGCCCAGGTCAAAGTGTCCCACGTGTGACCGGGACGCTGCAGTCCCAGCAGGGGCTCCTGGCCGACCCTGGGAGGGGCAGATGGCGGCCGTCCCTGGAGCCTCCTCCAGACAGACACCAACACGCCCCTTCCCAGGCGGGGGGAGGAGGCCCGTGGCCTGGTTTCAGCGTCACGGGGGACACGGCTCCGCCTGGCCCCCTGGTTGGGCTCTTTCCGTTTGTCCGCGAGGGGCCTGGACGTTGCCAAAGAAAAGAAAAATCTATCTGAGATACGGACACCTCCATTTTCTTTGATTTTTCTCCTGACACGTTATCTATCGGAGGGTGAGCTGCGGCACAGGGTAGACAAATATGCCATTTATTTTCAAAAATAATTGTGGTCTGTTTCCTGAGGAATCGATACAGCTCAGGGCTGTGCAGGGCAGGGAGGGGTGTGGGCCTGGTGCGCAGCCTGCGGCCACATCAGACGCCCCTCGCCTGCCCCTCGCCTGCCCCAGTGTCCCAGGGCCGGGCACAGCGGCCTGGCCACCAGCCCCGGGAGCAGGGGTGGTGGTCACCCGCACTGCGGCCCTGCAGCGTGTCCCCTCTCACGGAGGCCTCCAGGGCCGAGCGGGGTCCCCTTGAACCTCACCAGCCTGTGGGACCCTGCCCTGCGGGCTCCGGGCCCCCACCCTGCCTGCCCGACGCCCCGTGTGGGGTCCTGGCTCCCGTGCCGGACACCCGTGCCCCTGCCCCTCCCCTGGGACGTGCCTCCCCGTGGTGGGCAGCGCCAGTCCGCAGAGTGACGACGTTGGTCTCCGGCGGCCGTGAGCTCTGGGTGCTCAGCGTGTTCCACACGGGCCTTTGTTGGGGGTGGAAGGGTGTGTGAGTGACCTCTGCCCTCACCCCTGCGCAGGGCCAGTGGCGCAGAGGGAACAGATCCGTGGGGACTGTGGCCCCTTCCTGGGGACCCTCGGTCTGGTTGGAAGGGGTTGTCAGACAGAGCCACGCGGGGTGTCCGGGCTGCAGATGGCATCTGGGTGCGGATGGCAAACCTGCCGGGAGCTGGGGGGCCCACGTCCCACCCACCCGCTGTCCTCGGCTCCTCCTCACCCTCCGGGTGGCACTGTGTCTCCCCATCAAGGTGCCGCCGCTCTGATCGGGGCCACGGCCACGTTCCTCCCCAGGTGGGAGCTGGTGGTGTGTGCGGGGGGGCAGCCCCCCGGGGCAGTGGCGGGCGAGGAGGCCGGCTTGTGTCCCGTGACACCGTCCTTGCATTGGTGAAGGCCCGGCGGTGGCCCGGCCCCCTGGACTGGGGGTCCGGAGGGAAAGGGAAGGGGCGGAGCTTCCCAGCCAGGAGCCTGCGGAGCCGGGGCCCCGACCCCCGCCAGCTGGCCCGTGGGTAAGAGAAACGCCCCACAGAACCTTCGGGAGGAGGAGGACCCAGGCCGCCAGGAGTCGTCTGGACGCGGCAGAGCAAAGGGATGTTGGGGTTTTACAGCTTCAGAGGGTGTGTTTCCCAAACTCCCGTTCTTCCTGCTGCACACACGTCGGAAACTCAGGGTGCCTCACCCTGGGGACCCCGGCGGCCGCGAGCCAGGGCCACCGACCGCCGGTCCCGGGAGCTTCCCAGAGCGAGGACGGGCGTGCGTGGGGAGGACGCCCCCTCCCCGCCCCGGAAGCAGCGTCTGCTGCGTCAAAAAGCCGGATGGTAACCCGATAAGGATCAATTTCCTTGAGACCGAAGCGCAAACTGGCTGGAAAACGCTGGCAGGCGGCATTGGCTGCAGCAAGTTCTGTGTCCCCTCCAGCCCCCCAAAGCCCGGTGACATTGGCTGTAGCAACCTCTGTGTCCCCACCAGCCCCCCAAAGCCCGGTGACATTGGCTGCGGCAACCTCTGTGTCCCCGCCAGCCCCCCAAAGTGCGGTGACGGCGTGGGGACGTGGCGACCCCATCGGCCTCACCTAGCGGGTTCACAGGGCCCCGGAGGGGGTCTCCTTCCCCAGCCGGCCTCTGTGTTTTGAGGTGCGGCGGCCGGGGACGGCGGTCGGGGAGAGGGCACGCGTGTTCCCCAGACGCCAGTTGGCGGTTTTTCTCCAGGGAACCCACAGGAGCACCTGGGACGGCCCGTGTGGGCCCAGCGCGTTGTCATGGGTGGGGTGGGAGGTGGCCCAGCCGTGGCCTGTGTCCGTCGCGTCACCCTGATGAGGAGGCGGCTTGGCCGGGGTCGGAGGGAAGCACCTGCCTTTCTCCCCCCTTTGCTCCTCTCCCGCCCTGGTCTCAGGAGCTGAGCGGAGCTGGGGCCTCAGGTGGTTCTGGGTCCCCTGGGCCAAGGTGGGCACTGGGCGACAGGGAGGGGCGGCCCCAGGGACCCTCAGGTCCTAGAAGCTGCCCCCAGCAGGCTCTGCACCCAAAGGGGGCTGGTGGGTGGGGATCTCCAGAGACTCAGACTACGAGCAAGTGTATAAAAACGAGCCGGCCCACGTGATGAGGAGGCTGAGAGGCCCCAAGATGTGCAGGGTCCCCCGGGGGACAAATGCCGGGTGGGTAGACTCGGTCCGAGTCCGCAGGATAAGGCCACACCCCAGCCGCCAGGCAGTCAGGCCCAGAGGGGCCCCTGTCGCATGAGACCCTCCTGGGATGGAAGGGCCACCCACGCGGAGGGCCGTCCGCCCTGCCGGGCTCACCACCAAGATGTGCATCTCGGCCTGAAACACCCACAGCCCTACCCTGGTGCCCGGCACGCGTGGCCCAGCCAAGTGGACGCGTAAACCTCACAGGTGCAGCAGCGAATGTGGCTTCCCGATGGGCCGCCGGGAGGTGGGGGGCCCGCTGGCTGCCCTGGTCGGCCCCTCGCTGTGGGTGGTCCCTGCCTCCTCCCCCCGTTGATCCTCCAGCCCCACACGGGGTCCAGGGTGTGTTCTTCTCCGGGGTCCAGGGTGTCTGCTGGCTGTGCAGGGGCGAGGCAGGTGCTGAGGGGCCCAGGAAGGCAGAGGGGTGTGCGTCCCCCGATCATCCCAGGGCCGGCAGCAGGAGGGGCTGCGGGACCCCGGGCCGGGTTTCGGGGCCCTGGGGAGATGCAGTAAGTGGCCTCAGGAAAACGTGGAGGCAGAAAGTTGTTCAAAAGAAATCCCGCCCTGGCCGGGTGGTGCAGTGAGTTGGAGCATCCAGCCCCGAGCCAGGAGGAGACGCTTCTTTTCCTTTCTCTCTTTTCCTTTTTGTCTTGAACTAAAACTCCATCACTTACCTACGCCTCCGATGACGGGACGGCCCTTTCCTGCCTCCGCCGGCTGCCCTCATGACCTCCCCAACTTTGGCGGGAGATAATGGATTGACTTTAACTTTCCTTGGAAGTTGAAGAGGGACCGTTTGCGTGCACGTCCCCCACCAAACCCTAAGTAGGGAAATATCCATTAGCGGAATTAACTACAGCTTCTAGGTAGCTAACAATGCGCGGTATACAGGAGGGCAGGGCTAATGAACACTGCAGTGGGCGATATTTCATGATACAAATTAATGCTCACGTTTTAATGGGAGAGTCACATAATGAATCTCGGCTTCCGTGACAGCAATTAGAGACGCAGATTGTCCCCTTCTGGACCAGGCCCCGTTTAGCGAGACGCAGCTGTGTGAAAAGTCCTCAGGTTTGCCACGTATGGATGCTTGGGGGACCGGCGCACGATTTATATTTACGCACTGACGCTTCCCGCCGTATTTCTCGCTGCCGGCGCTCCCGGAGTCGAGACACGGACGAAGACTCAATAAATACCGAATCGCCGCCGCAAACACCGGAAACGTCCCGCCGCCCAAGGTGGAAGCGAAAGCCCTGCGGGAGAGGTAGCCACGCGGACCGGGGCACGAAAGCGCGTTAGAAGCGGCGGGCCCTCGGCCGGGCTCGGGAGAGGGGTTTCCAAACAGGCCTGCGCGCCGCCGGCCGTTGGTTTTGGAACCGGCCCTCCGGGGGCTCCAAAGCAGCTCCCCACGGCTTGGCGGTCTCTTTGAGTGCGGAGTGGGGGTCCGCGTGGCGGGGCTCACTCAGCGGAAGTGGGTGCTGAGCCGGGCCCGGCCTCCGGGTCTAACGCGTCCTCGGAACGTTGCGGGTACGTTTCCGGGGCTGAGGGGACAGCGAGCGGGTCCGGCCGTTCCTCTCCCGTTGGTTTGCTGGTCGCGCTCACGGTGTCTTTTCCGGCGAGACTCCCCTTCCTGGAAAGGCACCGCCTGAGCCGCCTGCCCTTCAGAGGCTGCAAGCAGGCCACGGGGTCCCGACCACGCTCGCACGGCGGGCCCTCTTCCCCCCAGACCCGCAGGGACCCCTGGTCCGGGCCCCGTCTGCGGGCGGCGGAATGGGGCCTGCAGCCCCCACATTGGGGACGGGGGTGACCGGGTGCAGGGTCTAAGGACCGGGTGCCGCGCATTCTCATCTGGAAGTGGAGCTGTTGCTGGAAGGTCGGGGCCCCCGTGTCCACTGCTGGCTGGACCCGCGTGGTGGCCGCCCTGCGGGAGAGGCGCTGCGACCCACCCGGCTGTTCCCCGCAGCCCCTGAGCGGCCTGGCTCTGAACGTGGAGGAAGAGACAGCCCTTACGGGTGACCCCCAGGGAACAGGCCATAGGCAGAGCTGGGGGCAGGGTGTGGGGCCACAGTCCCGCAGGCCACGCAGGGAGTGGCTTTTCACGTCCCAGCAGCTGGGAGGTGGGGGGAAACCTGGGCGCCAGAAGCCAGCTGAGGGCTGGGGGGGCTTGTTCCAGTCGGGAGGGATCGTACCGGAAAGAACGGCAGGTTTTTTCACTCTAAAGCGGTGGTTCATCCCATGGTGCATCGATCTGGGGAGCTGGGGTGATGGAGCGGCCACCCCGCTTCCCTGCGGGGGGCTGGCCAGGGGTGGGGCCCTCAGGAGAGTGGAGGGCGCAGGGAGGGGGCGGTGGAGGGCCGAGTGGGGCGCTGAGGCTCTCTGGCGCCCGCCTGTCGCTGGCAGCCACTTCCTGGGTGAAAACGGTCCAGGTCCGTAGCCCTGGGGACGCAGCTGCGGACGAGTGTTCCCAGCAGTGACCCCTGAGCAGGACGGCTGCGGCCTGTGTGAACGGAGGACTGTGCACGCGTGTGCCATGCATGGTGCGTGCACAGGCGTCTCTGGGTATAGAGCAGACCTGAGCCCTCGCGGCCCGTGTGCTGCAGGTGGAGGAGGCAGGGTCCCCTGTGGAGACCCCAGGCCCCTCCGTGCAGAGGTCCAGGCTGCCCTCAGCCTGTCCCCGGAGGCCCCACCCCAGGGTCCCTGCTGCGAGCTTCCCACCAGGTGCTGGAGGCCACGGGGACTGAGGTCTCGGCCACGAGTGGAGTTCCTGCCGGTGCACCAGGGACAGTGCCGGGGGTTGGTAAAACCCCCCAAGCGATTCCCTTCGGCCTTGCAAACTGCTCTTTCTCGTCGGCCTCAGAATTGCTAGGGAGGCTGCAGAAACGCCCAGCCTGGCCCCCACCCCAGACCAGGCATCCGAGCACCCCTGGGCTCTCAGGCACAGCCCAGCTGGAGCGCGGCAGCTCCTGTGAGCCCTTCAGAGGCCAGTCCCTTGGAAACGCGCCCACCCCGCCCGTGCACCCCACCCAGCCCTGCAGGCTGGATCCACGCCTCCCTGGGCGCTGTCTGCAAGCCCTGATTTGATTAATGATTAAGATGCACTTAATCGTCCCCAGGTGTGTTTCTGGAATGCAGCCCGCGTCTCCCCAGTACCTGCCGGCCTCACCCAGCCCCACGTTCCCACGGACCAAGTCCCGAGTCCCTGGCCCGGCTCTCCCGTCCCCCGGCCTGCCACCACCCCCTTGGCCTCGGGCTGCCGGAGCTCCGGGTCACCCCCCAAGCACCCACTCCCGGAGCACTGGGGTCGCAGGGCCACCGTGAACCGCTGACAGGGACGCTCACGGTCACCATGCCCCCTGGAGAGCGTGTCCCTCCCAACGTCCGGGACAGACCCTGGGTTGTACCGCGTTCCTGGGAAGCATTTACATCCGCATGCCCGGAGCCTCCTGTCCCTTGGGTCCCGCCACGTGGCAGGTCCACGCTGTCCGTCCGTCCGTCCCAGCGGCTCGTTAGCAGGGGAGAGAGCAATGGAAGTTGGGCGTCGCGTTCAAATAAATATTTAATTCGTGAGGACGATCGTATGTGTCCTAAAACACTCCTTAAAGCTATTTTTATTCTCCAGAAAGCGCTTATTACAGGTAAATTACGCATTTTACGGCTGGAGCATTAGCTTTGCCATCAGTACAAATTTAAGGCACTACCAAGGCCAGTAGATAATGTTAATTTCAAATACAGAAACTAAATATATTTTGCGCCTTTTTATTACTCATTTTCTTTTAAGTTTTATTGACTGCTTTTTATCTTAACTATACGTCTTGCCGGGCTGCAATCATAATGCACTGTAATGGCATTAATATTTTATAGAATCGGTATTTATAGTTCTTTATTTGGGAACAATGCAGCGGGTCTGCAGCTCTCCAAGACCGTCTGGAATGGTGCCCTCCAAGTAATGATGAATTGCTCGTGCCGTGTGCCATTTGCTAATTATATCCATGATTTACTGCAGACCAAGACTTAAATCATTCATTTCAGTCTTGCGTAACAGGGCCATAAAATTTTTAGGTTTAAAAATGGTTTCCATGTGTATAATTTAAACAAATTTTAGAGCTATTGTATACACCAAATATTGCAACCAGCCATTGGGTCCGCCCTCCGTCTTTTTAAACTTCTACTTTTAATGATCACTGCGGTTGGAATTATTATGCTTAATTTTCATAATCATAGCTTTTAAAATCTATAGTCGTTTTCACATGTTAGATAAAGAAAAAGATAGCTAATTGTGTGTAGATGGTATGTCATCCCTGAATAGTCCCAAATGGTACAAAATCATTAGAAAGGCCTAAGAGTAGGAATTATTCTTCTATTAAAGCGCGGTTGTTCTCTGACTAATTATCAGTTGGAGCAGCTTTGTCTCCCAGAGCCAGCGCGGGCCGCTCCAGCCTGGCGCAGGGCACCCAAGTGAGATGAGCCCTCTTGTCTTCTCCCTCCCCCGCCCCTTGCAGGTGAGAAGCCCTACAAGTGTCCCCACTGTGACTACGCCGGCACCCAGTCCGCCTCCTTGAAGTACCACTTGGAGCGCCACCACCGGGAGCGGCAGAACGGCGCGGGGCCCCTGCAGAGCCAGGACCCCAGGGACGAGCTGCCGGGCAAGGCCGCCCTGTTCCTCCGGCCCGACATCCTCAAGGGCGCCTTCAAGGGCCTCCCCGGCGTGGACTTCCGAGGGTCCCCGGCCTCGCAGCCCTGGGTGGCGGGCATGCCCTCGTCCGCCGAGCACGCCGGCCTGTCCGCGGAGGCCCCGCCGGACACCCTGCAGGGCGCCGACCTGGCTCCCAGAAGCGTCCCCTTCCCCGAGGCCGGCCGGGCCTACCGCAGCGTCGTGAGCAACGGCGTGAGCTTCCAGGGCCCCTTGCAGGCGTTCATGGACAGCTTTGTCCTCGGCTCCCTGAAGAAGGAGAAGGACGCGAGGGACAAAGGCCTGCTGGACCCTCCCTCCGCGAAAGCCCACGGGGCAGACGGCGGGGAGGACAAAGGTGGCGGGAAGGCGGCCCCGCGGAAGGCGGAGAAGTCTCAGTACGAGCCCCTGGACCTGTCCGTGCGGCCCGATGCCGCCGCCCTGCCCGGCTCCCAGGTGACGGTGCAGGACAGCGTCGCGTGGCATGGCTGCCTGTTCTGCGCCTTCACCACGTCGTCCGTGGAGCTCATGGCCCTGCACCTGCAGGCCAACCACCTGGGCAGGGCGAAGCGCAAAGACCAGGCCGCAGGGGCGGCCGTGCGCGGCAGGGAGCACGTGCGGGAGGCCGGCAGAGCCGCCCCGCCAGCCTCCGTGCCGCCCAACAAGGAGGTGGCCCTGGCCGGCCTGAGGGTGCCCCTGGACTCCGCGTCTGAGAAGGTGGCCCAGGGGCAGGTCAGAGAGACTCTGGGGGAGCAGAAGACCGGCCTGTGGCCCAGCCACGTGGACCCCGTGTTCTGTAACTTCCAGTCCGACTTCTACAAGCAGCTCGGCGTGTACCCGGGCGCGGTGGGCTCGGGAGCCCCCAGCTCCTGCCCCAACAAGGGGCCCGACGCCACGGCCCCCTCGGAAGATGACGCCCCGATCCTGGTCCCCGACCCCACCGATGAGGCCACTGCTGACGACCACTCCGACGTGGCCTCCTCCGAGGGCCTGGGCTCCCCCAGGGGCGAGAACAGTGACGAGGAGGAGACCGACACGGAGCCGGAGATGACGAGGAAGCCCCCGGCCGCCCCCGGCAAGGACGGCAGTGGTGATGGAGGGGACACCCCGCAGCCCGTCCAGGGACTCGTGCCGGCCCTGCCCCAGGCGCCGGAGAAGCCGTGGCCTAGCCCAGGCCTCCTTCCAGCCCAGGACCCGGCGGCAGGCCTGGCCCGGCCGGAGCGGGGGCCCCCGGGCCTGGAGCGGCCGGCGAACGTGCTGTCCGTGCTCCGGGCCTACGGCTCCGACAGCCTCGCCGCCTTCAACGGACTTGCCGGCGGCACCGCCGGTCCAGGGTGTGTCAAGAGGCCCGACTTCTGTGGTAAGTCTCAGCGTCCTGCTCCCCGAACAGGTGGCTCGGAACAGTGTGCCGAACTGCGCGTTTTCTGAAACCCGGGAGAGCCGAGTCTGTGGGCAGGTCCTGAGCTAAACCCGGGGGGAGGCGCAGCGGTGCGCCCGCCCCATCCCGGTCGGGCTGGGTGGTCTCTGGCCGCGGGAACTGCTCCCCGGGTTAACCTGCGTCTTGAAGGGGGAAAAGACACCTTCACAAACAAAAGGGAAGAGCGTGGTCACTCGCCAACTTTTCGGGACGGTTAACACGTGCGTAAGACGCCTAACCACGTTGCTTGCTGCTTCGCTGAGCTGGGTCCCCTGTCCCACGTGTTCCTCCTGGTGACAGGGGGGGGGGGTGGCACCAGTCCCCGCGCACCCACCTCTTGACCAGAACGAAGGGCCCCTCCCGAGGCAGGGAGGTGCTGGCGGGCGTGGGACTCACCGTGAGACACACCCGGTGGCGGAGACTGTGACTCTGGCTTCTGTCTGTCTGTCCTCCTGGCTGTCGCTCTCAGAAGGGTGCGTTGCGCAGCCCCTGGTGGCCCGTGCGGTGGTCCTGGGTGTGTGTGTGTCGGGCCCCTGCCGGCCCACTCCGGTCGCTTCTTTACGGGAGCCGTCAGCCCTGCGCAGCTGCCCACCTTAGGAAGGGCCAGCCCGCGGGAGACCCGGGGTCCGATCAGAAGACGGTGAGGTGGGCGGGAGGGTCAGTGTCCTCTTGCCACCAGATGGTCCTCTGGGAGTTTCTCTCCCAGCAGAAGCTCAGCCCCAGGTCCCCTTGCCAGGGACAGAGGACAGCGGCACGTTCCACCTGTAGCCTGGGAATGGGATTCTGTGACTTTTCCACTTGTTGAATGAAGGAGACAGAGAAGGAACGGGGGGCGGGAGGGAGGGAGGAAGAGGGGGGAAGAGGGAGGATTTTTATCCTGTGAACCCCGGGGGCGCGCCGGGCACCCGGTGGGATGCAGGAAGCCGACCTCGGTTCCGCAACTTAAATTGACACGTTTCCTTTTCCCGTCCTTCCCCGGTTCGTTAGGAACTGGCTCTGGCCGTCAGACGTAGGGTTTGAATTGTCACAAATCACGAAATGGGTTTCTGACAGCTCCAAAAAATATTGACAGTCCCTTCTGCGGAGCGGCTCCCGGCCCGCCACCCGGCACCGGCTCTATTTTTAGCTCCGCGCAAGTCATTACTTCTGAAGCTGCTCCAAACGGTGTTTAAAGGAAGCAGGACAGGGTTTTCTGTCAGTTCCATTTTTCCCCCCTTTTCTTCTGGGGGAGCGACATTGACCTTTTTCGTTGTTGTTTTAAGTGTGTGATGAGGGCAGGGGTTTTTTTTTTTTATTGTCATTTGGGGATTTTTTTTTTTTTTTTAAAGTCTGTTTTCAGTTCTTTCAAAGACCTGAGTATTTGATCCGACCCTGGCGTGTTCCTGCTCAGGGAAATGAGCTCCTGTTGCCGCTGTTCATTTTCCACGTCCTACGGGCCCTGAGGGGGCCGCCTGCCTCCAGGGGAGCCGGGCCCAGGGGTCTCTGTGGGCACCAGGGGGGTGGGTAGGGCGGCTGGGAGCCAGCTCTGCCTCGTGAGCCCCTGTCCCCCTGAGCTGAGCTCCTGGGTGCTGATCAGCTCCCTCAAACAGCACCCCCAGCAGCCCCCGAGTTTCCTGGGGCCCTGCGGGACGTCCGCCCAGTCAGCCTCTCCGCTGCGGGGCAGCAGAGCCTGGGATGGGGGTAGAGACCCCAGGCCAGGCTGACACACTGCAATGTCCCCAGGTGAGGCCCAGGCTCCCCCTCCACCTGCTCTCAGGGGCGGGTGCTGAGACTCGCCCACCAGCCATGCGGTTCCTGCCACCAGGCTCCCCGCATGTGCTCGCCTGGGCTGGGGAGCGGCTGGCTCTGGCCATGCGTCTCCTGGGGTGCGGGATGGGGACACCCTCCTGCTTCAGGATGCGCGGAGCCCCGGGCTCATCCCGCCCGCGTCTGGCCCTGTTTCCCCCTGGCTGCCGCGGGGCCCAGGCTCGGGTGCCCCCCTCGGGGTGAACTGCAGGAAAACGGAGACCCGCTGGGCTCCCTGGTGGGCGCTGCCCTGGCCTTTCCCCCAAGTTGGTGCCTCTCGTCAGGGTGGCAAACCCACGACTCCGCTTCGGTGCCCCTAGAAACAGGCTTATAGGAGGCGTGGCGGCCCAGGGTGGGGTCCTCGGGGCGGGGGGAACGTGATGAAAGCTGAGCACAGGCGGTTCCCATCCCGTGCTCGCCCTGCAGAGCCCAGCCGCCCCTCAGACCCACGCTGGTGACTTGGGCTCCGACCTTGGGTCTGGGAGGGACACCCGAGCCGAAGGCCCGCGTGCTGGGCTCCTGCTTCCAGCTTCCTGCTGCTGACCCTCGGACCCTCGTTTGGCCCGCGTCCAGCCGGCCCACTGCAGACCCTGGGGCCGGAGATCCGTGCTCCCATGGGGCTGGTGCCCTTTACCTGTTTCCCTCTGACCCTGGCCCAGACCCCGGCTCCAGGCGTGTGGAAAGGCCGCGTGGAGGGCGGTTCTGGGGCCGGTGGTTGGAGCCCAGCCCAGGGTCACCTGCTGTGTCTCCTCCAGGTCCTGCCTGGACGAAGCCCTGGGCTTCAGGGCAGGAGCCTCTCCTCCGCAGCAGCTGACCGGGAGTGGCCATGGTCAGCGGTTCCCAGGGCGCGAGCTGGGTGGAGGCGGAGGGTCCGCCAGCCTCCACTTCTGGCCCAGAGGGCCCCCCACAGCGAGCCGCCCCCCGAGGGCGTGGACTGGCTCCCCAGGGTGTGGGTCAGCGTTTGCCGGGCGTCTCTTGCTGAGCGGCCCCCAGCGGCACCGTCAGCTCGCTCCGTCCAGGGTCAGCCGCTGTTTGTCCTGTTCCGAAGGCCAAGTTCAGGCCCCGGGAGCTGGCGCACATCTCCCACCCATCTGCCTGCTCTGCCCCGCTGGCCCCCTGATGCAGCCGAAGCACCGGCGCTGTCCCCAGTGTCCCTGCAGAAGCCCACAGCCCGGGCGGGCTGCCCTGCCCTGCAGGGCCTCGGGCTGCGCGGAGCGTGTGTGCAGGGCGGCCTCTCCAAGCCCTTCTGCCCGTCCCTCCCGCTGAAGGAAATGGGGACGTGGCCGGCCTGCAGGGTGACAGAGCCGTGTCGTGAGCAGCACCGTGTTTGCCCAGGGCGCCAGCCCTCACTCCAGCACAAACAAACGCCGGCAAACACCGGTGACATTTCACCTTGTTTATGTTCCTTCCCGTGCGCTGCGCGTCTCTGGCCGCGGAGCTGCTGTCCTGAACCAACAGCACCTGTGGCGCGGACACGCGGCCCGCAGTCACCGCTCCACCCGTGGGACAGCGTGACACCTGCGTACTGCCCAGGGCCAGGCCCAGGGAGCACAGAGCTCTTTGGTTTAGTACGCACACACAAGCACACACATCCATGTACATGTGTACAGGTGTACACACTGACATGCATTCACAGTGCTTCATGTGCATACCAACGTAATGTGTGCGTGCACTGACATACATGTACACACATGCACACATACTTGCACACATTGACACACAATGTCTGCGCACACAGTGGTGTGCATACACACACTGACATACATGCACATACTGACATGCATACTGCATGCACAAGGTGGACGCACAGGTACACATATTGGTGTGCACTCATACATACACACATGTGCACACACATACACAATGCCTGCCCGCACCCGGACATACACTTATACATGTACATGTATGCACACTGACACACGCACACACCTCACACTTCTCTGTGGTCGTGACTAAGGTGGAGAGGGGAGGCTGAGCTCTGGGGTGGCCGCTGACCGCGGAGGGAGTCAGTCTCCCGTTTTTATGTTCAGACGCTGTGTGCGAAGCCGGGGTTTCCAATGAGCCGCAGCCCCCGCACCCCCTGCACCCCCCGCTCCACGCTGGTCCCCGAACCCCTGCTCCACGCTGGTCCCTGCACCCCCCTGCTCCACGCTGGTCCCCCGCACCCCCCCGCTCCACGCTGGTCCCCGCACCCCCCTGCTCCACGCTGGTCCCCGCACCCCCCTGCTCCACGCTGGTCCCCGCACCCC